>VYZX01031614.1:0-25842 GCA_013401335.1 Brachypteracias leptosomus | reverse complement strand
GGCCTGGCCCGGCCGCGGGACAGAGCCGCCGACCTGTACCGAGGAGCCGGCTCTGCCAGTCTGCCTGGTGGGCGTGTGGCGGCGGCCCGCCCGGCCCCGGCCCAGGCAGTGCGGGGAGAGCGGCCTCCGAGGCACCGCTCTGCCCTTCCCGCTCGGAGAAGGCCCCGGCTCTCCCCTGAACTCCCTGTGGAGAGGGAAGAGGAGGGCCGTTGCTCAGGGAGTCCTCCTGCCACGGCCCGGTGAAGGCGAGGCCTGGAGGCATGTGGTGGCCGCCCTGGGTGGCCGCCTGGCTGGCGTGGGCCTGCGCGGCTAGGGCTGGGCGCCGGGCCCCGCTCTGCGACTCCCGCGGGATCTGCCGCGCTCCCCTCGTCCCCAACGCCTCGCACCCCGAGCCGGGGCAGTGCCGGCGGCAGCGGGGGGTGGCGGACCTCTGTGCATGGCCCCTCTCCTCCGAAAGCCTCCGAGGTACAGCCTGTCCTGCCCTTTTCTGCCCTGCCTCGGGGCTTTTGCTTGGGTTGTAGCAGCTACTACAGAGTCAGTGAAGACCTTGTATACAGAGTCAAACACTACTTTTAAAATTAAAACTACTTTGGCCACAAGGAGCTTTCAAATTTTTGTATTAGCAATTTATCATAATGGAGAGACATGCGAGCCCCAATTATGTGTTAATGCAGAATTGATAACTGACAGCTGATTTGAAGCACACAGCAGTATAGCTCTTGGGCATGCAGAATTGCCTGTAATAATAAAGATAATTTATATGATAACATTACAGAAATAATTTTTTGGGCTGATTCAATTGCATCAGAGCATTAAGAACTAATAATCAGTGATAAATCGTGGGGCAGCTGGCTATAACAGGATTTGTCATTAGAGGTGTTGAGAAACATGGCTACTGGCAAGTGTCCAGAGATGCTAATGACAAAACAGTGACTATGAGGTAATGGGATTTTAGAATTAACAGGGAGTCGTAAGATTGTTGCAAGCAAAAATTCATAAAGATGTTTAAACAGTCCAGTGTTTTAAACCAGTATTTGTCTTCTGTTACCATGGATCAGGGCACGGAGTAGGTCTGAAGGAAGAATTAAGCACATCTTTTGAGTACATGTGTTATGCTACAGCTTCTTCTGACCTTTTTGTTTGGTGTTTACATTACTCAGAGAAGACTTCAAGCTGGTTTCTTAGGTTACTTGGTGATCATCGCTGCATATGGACTGTGTTCCAGAGTCACTGGTGCACAGGGACTTAATCTGTTCACAGAATCACAGAATGTCAGGGATTGGAAGGGACCTCAAAAGATCATCTAGTCCAATCCCCCTGCCGGAGCAGGAACACCTAGATGAGGTTACACAGGAACGCGTCCAGGCGGGTTTTGAATATCTCCAGAGAAGGAGACTCCAACAGCATCGTTCAGCTGTGGGGACAGTTGAACTTCCCTGTTTGATGCAAATATCTTGTAGGGTTGCATATAATTGAGTGCAATATAAAACTGCCCTAAGACTGTTCTAATCACAGTAAAGTGAATCTGTGCTTAAATATGTTTTAGATCTTAAAACTAGCATCCCCTACCAGTTTCTGTAACAGCAGAATTCAATCTTTCTTTTAAAAAATCCCCATCAGAATAAAATCCTGAATTTATTTGAGCTTCCTTTTCATGCAGGTTAAATATACATTTTTCAGTGGTAAGGAGTCAAGTTCTTATTGTTTCTGTAGTGTTTTGATTGGATTTCAGAGGAAAGACATTAAGAATAATATGATTAATCATTTTAAAAAAGACATTTCTTGTTGGTTTAATGTTTACAGATCCCTTTCCAGTTGATGTGATCCAGGAAAACTATGTCCGTAGTGTGAGAAACTGCATTTTTTCAATTGTCTATCCTACACCTTTTAAATCTAGAGTTCGTCTTGTAACTGTTTCAAAGGTTGGCTATTATTTTTTAATTCCTCTCTAATTAATAGAAATTGTTAATACATGTACTAAAATATATTTTAATATTGATATGCTATTTATTGTGAAAGCATCAAGATATACTTCAAACAAATAGAGCATGTAAAAAACATATCACACATTTTGTGACATGTCTTTTAATAACAAAATCTGTAGAGAAAACATTCATTACCACTGAAAATTCGATCATATTCAAGTGCCATCTGTATTATTTTTTTCTCCAGGATGTTCTTGAAAATATTTTGGATCTTGATATATCTGTCAAAGGAACATCTGATTTTCTTCAGTTTGTCAGTGGTGGAAGAGTGATACTTGGGTCTGTTCCATTGGCCCATAGGTATGGGGGTCATCAGGTAACTATGGCATTCATTCTTCCAGGTGAAATTATGTAGGTCTTTCCATGTAAGTTACATCTCGTTAACACCTGTAAGTATCACAGAATGTTAGGTGTTGGAAAGGCCCTCTGGAGATCATCTAGTCCAACCCCCTGCTAAAGCAGGTTCACCTTGAGCAGGTTGCAGAGGATTGTGTTCAGGTGGGTTTTGAAAGTCTCCAGAGAAGGAGAGTTCACACCTCTCTGGACAGCCTGTTCCAGTGCTTTGTCACTGAAAAAAATTTTCCCTTATGTTTAGGTGGAACTTTTTGCGTTCTAATTTGTGCCTGTTATCTCTTCTTCTATCACTGGGCACTGTTGAAAAGAGACTGACCCCATCACCTTGACATCCACCCTTTAGATATTTATAAGCATTGGCATTGACAAGATCCCCTCTCAGTCATCTCCAGGCTTAACAGTCCCAGGTCTCTCAGCCTCTCCACATAAGAGAGATATTCCAGTCCCCTAGTCATCCTCATAGTCCTCCATTGGACTCTCTCCAGTAGTTGCCTGTCTCTTTTGAACTGGGGAGCCCAGAGCTGTACACAATAGTCCAAATGTGGCCACATTAGGGCAGAGCAGAGGGGGAGGAGAACCTCCCTCAACCTGCTGGTCACTCTTCTTAATGCACCCCAGGGTACCATTGGACTTCTGGGCTACAAGAGGTCAGTGCTGGCTCATGGTTAATTTATTGTCCACCAGAGCTCCCAGGTCCTCCATGGAGCTATTTTCCAGCAGGTCAGCCCCTCAGATGTACTTGGTGCATTGGGTTATTCTTCCCCAGTAGGACTCTTCACTTGCCCTTCTTGAACTTCATTAAGTTCTGCTCCACCCAAATCTCCCTATGAGTATATGAACACGTACGAACATTCTGATTGCAGATTTGTTCTTCATAAGGGGCTGCAGATAGAAGAGAACTATAATATTCTTTCAGGGTATCATGTCTACTTTCTTTGGTTCTGTTGATGCTAGGAGCAAATTATCTTTTTAACTTCTGTTAGCTGTGGAGTCTGCTTAGCACCACTGCAGCCTGACTAGCTCTAATTCCCTTTGCTGCTAGAGGGACATTGAGATGTTGGAGTGTGTCCTAAGAAGGGCAGTGAAAGCTGGTGAAGGGTCTGGAGAGCAAGTCTTTATGAGGAGCAGCTGAGGGAACTGGGGTTGTTTAGCCTGGAAAAAAGGAGGCTGAGGAGAGACCTTCTCACTCTTGACAACTCCTGAAAGGAGGTTGTAGCGAGGTGGGGGTTGGTCTCTTCTCCCAAGTAACAAGTGATAGGACAAGAGGAAATGGCCTCAAGTTGCACCGGGGGAAGTTTTTGTTGGGTATTAGGAAAGATTTCTTTACTGAAAGAGCTGTCAAGCATTGGAACAGGCTGCTCACAGAAGTGATGGAGTCGTCATCCCTGGAGGTATTTAAAAGACTTTTAGATGTGTCACTTAGGGACATGGTTTAGTGGTGACCTGGCAGTGCTGGGTTAACAGCTGAACTTGATGATCTTAAAGGTCTTTTCCAACCAGAACAATTCTATGATTCTATGATAGGTATTGTCAGCTCAGGGGAGTGAAAAAGGACAGAGCCTTACTGCAATACCATGATTATTAACTTATTAACTAAGAGTTAAGTTTCTTTGAAATGCTAAGATTATTCATGGAAAAGAACAGTAGAATTTGGTTTGTAATTTCCAATTACAAACAATTACAAGCTGTGTCAGTTTAAAGGCTCATTATACAAAACAGACAGGGCTGCAGCTGTATGTCATAGCTGGAAGGTAAAGAAAAAAAATAGGTCATACGGGCATTATTCTGTGGTTTTATGATTCATTATTGAGGTGAGTGTGGAAATACAGCTTTAGGGATCAATATCTTAATGACTACCTGAGGAAAAGTGTTATTATATTATATAGGTCACAGAGAAGTTGCAGGTAATTTGTGCTGTTTCAAGTGTAACTGCTACAAATAGTAAAAGAAAATAACTTGATTTTTCTTTTCGACAGTTTGGTAGCTGGGCAGGTCAGCTGGGTGATGGAAGAGCCCACTTGATCGGAGTCTATACAAACAGGTTTGGCTTTTTAAAGTGACTAATTCTGCTCTGTGTTCTATTTAGCTAATCCATGCGTAGCCCAAGGTGTACTGTTAGAAATGCTAATGGTATTTTTGCAGGCATGGTGAGAGGTGGGAACTGCAGTTAAAAGGGTCAGGAAAGACCCCATACTCCAGGTAAGTTGCAGTTAATCTATGTACACCAAAAGTGGATGTCTTCTTTTTCAAATTTGCTTTGATTTTATGACCTATTCCCTATTTCTGTGCTCTCCATAGGAATGGTGATGGAAGAGCTGTGCTTCGCTCTTCTGTGCGTGAATTTTTGTGTAGTGAGGCCATGCACTATCTTGGAATTCCTACAAGCAGAGCTGCTAGGTATTTTTCTTTTCTTTTTCACAGCATCCTAATTTGCAGCTGATTCTGTGGCTGAGTTTCACTGAGCATCAATAAAGCAGGACAGTTAGTTTCCAAGAGGATAGATCTTTCTTTTCGTATGTGTGCCATCAGAACAAAATATATCCCTCCAGTTTCATAGATTTTTGGATAAAACTTTCCAGTTGTAGTGAGCTCCAGCAATGAATCCATTCACTTTTGTCTTGGTTTGCTTAAAGTACTCCTTTGTTTAAAGACAATATTGTGTCCTGTCTGTGTCTTGCGGTGAACAGCTGTTGTTCACTTGTAAAGCTGTCTTAACTGAATTGTCTTAATTTAAAATCTGGTTCATTCTGTAAAGAAAGTAAAAAGTGGAAGTTTGATTGAGGAGTTATATCTGCCACTCACTCCCCTCTCCAGCTTGTATGATACTACATCAAGAGTTTCTTTTCTTAAAATTAAAATTGTTCCCTCCCTTGTTTCTTACCAAAAAAACTTGAAAAAACAGCAGGACTAGATTCCTGCCCTGTAAATAATAATAATACCTTTAGTATGTGTGGATAATCAATGAGTCTGTTAAGACATTTTACATAGTTAATAAGTGAGTCTTTTATTACACGGAAGTTAAGCATTTGGATGATTTTTTCTAGAATCAGGCCAAGTAGGAAAATGTTGAAAGTGGCCATTTTTGTATTGTCATAGTCACCTACTTGCAATTTTTAAGATTGATAGGAAAAATTGTTAGTCAGATGAACAGTCATTAGTATTGGAGGTAGTACTGGATGTAGGTAATTGCTCTCAATTCCTTATTTGTGCAAACACCCCTTGAGCAGAGGGAGATTTTGTGAAAAAAAAATCTAAAACTAATTCTGTTTGAAGCAAAGAAGACTAATACATTCACTCATTTGGATTATTTTCTCAGAATTAAGTAAACTGGATTTTTCAGATGATCATGTTTAAAATGTTAGATTCATTTTCTATTCCAAGTAGACTCATATCTGTATTCCAGCATTTCAGACTTTAAAGAAAGTAAATGTTCTGCAGAAAAGGCCTGTACCCAGCTGCCACATGGCTACTTGTCTGTATTTGCAAATCTGTTGAGCAATTCTAATATGTTTACTTTGTTGAAGTGCAGTGTTTGTGACATTTTGACTTCACCTTGAGACCCTTTGCTCTTGGCTGGTAATGCAGAACTTTAAGTCTGTCTGAATATCAGCAGGAATGCATCTGGTGAGGTTAAAGCCTTTCTTTACTGTCATCTCAACAAATTGTTCAGTACAAAACCAAGATGAAATTACTCCTTAACTGTGCACAGATTCTATTGAGTACACAGTGTGCTTTAGCTCTCTGCTGGCAGATTGGTTAAATGCCTGGTGCTTTTAACTGCTGCCTAGACTCTCCAGGCTGTTTGCAAGACTTCATTTGGAAAAACCCGAGCTGATATCCATGTTCTTCCCAACGGGGAGCTGTTGTACTGAGGCAGGTGGGATGCATTTACAGAGGTCTTGTCAAGTCTTGGCAGAAGTGGGGGGAAAAGCCTTGCAGCTTAACCCAGAACACCCAGCAGGTTGGTTTGCTCTATTAATTTTAAGTGCTGTGTTCCCAATGGGGTGCTACAGTTTATAATTACTGCCAGATAAAGAACACTTCTTCATATGGTACCATCTTAATCACATGCTGGGACTACCGGTAAGCGGTGTTACGCATTAGGTCAGAAAAGTGAGCCAATATACATAGTTTTCAGACTGGCCCTTACTTGCATAGGGCCTGGTGTTCATGCAGAACAGCAAGCAGAGCACTTGAGAATGTAAAGTCCAGCCCTTAAGCTAGAGTCAGGGGTAGGGAGGGATATAATCTGTCTGTCTGTCTTGTGAGTGTTGTTCCAGCTTCTCTGGTGTAAGAGCAATTTTAGTGCTCCCTTTCCTGTGGCTGGTCTCCTGCTGCCTTCTCTCAAGTAGTGATACATACCAACTGCAGTGACCATTTGAAAACTATTTTTACAGTGGGAATGTAGGTGTCCTTACATGGCTGGTCAGCTCTCTGGCCAGCTCTTAAGTGTCACACGTCCATTAACTTGTATTAGTAATTAACCGAATGCTGATACCTCCATGGGTTTTTTGTCAGTAATAAGAGAAGTGTTGGTATTCTGCAGGAATTTTGCAGATAGCCTGCTAAGAAACAACCCATCTGGCAGAGATCTGTTCAAAACGGTAAAATTTAGTAGCATTGTTATTCTGACTCCTGTCCCTTTGTGCTCTGATGCACACAATATTTTGTTAGTGTCTGGGGTTCATTCCCTGGTTTTGAAAATTTTTGTTGAAGGATTAGGGTTGTCTCCTTCCATCTCATTTACATCAGCACTTTTTGTACTTGATCCTACAGACATATCATTCAGATAGGATGGTTTCAAAAAAGAGTCTTTTGTTGAAAAAAAATGTTGCTTGTATCAGTACATCTCCAGTAACAGGAGCAGATTGATTTCTAAATGCTTTTTCCCACCTTCTGGAACAATTCACTGCCTGTTCTTTACAGTTAACAGAGAACATTTCATTTGGATAGCTACTAGATCCCTTCAAAAGTACCAAGTATAATAATAATAATGATGATGATGATGTAGTTTCAAAGCCACAGTTACTGTTGCAAGTAACTGGACTGTGTAAAAATTTAGACAAATCATTCTTTTTCATGATTATTTGAACATATTTATGTTTATATTACGTTTATATGCAGATATGTCCCCAGAGTTCCCGAGACAAAAGTTTTGTCTCATGTAAAGGACAACCTCCATCTGATGCAACATTTTGGTTTCTGATTTCTCTGCCCTAATTTCACTGTTGTTCTTGGGGAAATTGGGACTTATTTGATGTTATTGTCATACTAATCAGTCGCTGAGGTTCCAAATGAATGCAGTACTTTTTTTCAATGCAACCCCCTCCCCAAGAACAGTGTAAATAATGGAAATTGGGCAACATTGTATAAATGCAACATAAATGCATCTTGGTAATGAAACTTGGTAAGCCTTGGCTTACTGTTTGCCTGTCTCATTTGTAAATACAAAGCTATGCCAGCAAAAAGATATTTCTTTTTATGAAAGAAATAAAGTTATATAAAATATGACTTGATCTTCATTGTAAATTATTTTCCCTGAGATAACTTTTTAATGTTTGTTTCCTGTTTGTTACAGCTTAGTTGTAAGTGATGATGGTGTGTGGAGAGACCAGTTTTACAATGGAAATATTAAGAAAGAAAGAGGTAATGAACACGTTTCAAAATAAGATGTTGCAACACCTACTTAATTCTCCATTTCAAAAATGAATTTTAATATATCATATAGTAATGACATAATAATTAGTAATAGTATTAAGAAGGACCAAATAGGCTTCATTTTGTTTATTGAGATATAAAACCTGTCCTGAGAAAATCAGTCTGAAACATACCTTAGTTAAAGAAATGAAGCCCTATGAACAGGTCTTCAGTGACTGTGGCGCGTGTTGTAGGGGTAGAGTTTTTATTTTCACTTTCAAAAATGATACTGAAAACTAGGGAAATTTTCCATTGTTCCTATAGCAATATTAAGAAAGTGGGAACGCTGCTGTGGCTGTGCCATTGCTACCTCATCTACACCCACTCTGAAAAAGAGAGGGATGGCACAGCATGGGGGAAAATCTATTTTTGTTGCTTCTTTCTTTGTTGCTGGCATCTCTGGAGTAATTCTAGTATTAATGCAGTACTGGAATTTTGCCTGCGTTTGCTGGTATAGCAAATTAAGCTTTATCATTAAAATGTATGTGTAGTAAAGTAGTATTACACATATTTATCTGTTACGCATTGAGCATACTTACAAAAATACCAGTTTAACTATGCATCTATAAATTCTGTGTCTATAGAAACAATGCATGAGAGCTTTTATTATGGAACTATTTTATTTTGCTGGTAATCTGTTTACATTTAAACATGTTTCTATATTTAAGGTGCAATAGTGCTGCGTCTTGCCAAATCGTGGTTTCGTATAGGATCCTTAGAAATCTTAGCTCATTCTGGGGAGATGGACTTACAAAGGTTTGAATTTAATCTTCATAGTAACTACATTAGTTTCTTAACAATCAAGTATATATTAGAATGCATATGTAGACTTGGAATTTAGGCATAAATTATTCAGAAAGGAAGATTACATAATCTAGAAAGATAACCTGCTATTTTTATACAAGCATGCAGAAGATCTTACCTCATTAGGTCAGAATCCCCTAGAAGTTACTGAAGGCCTGGATCTTAGAAAATGAGAAAGGTTTTACAGGTGAAATAGTTCTGGTAACTAAGCACTGAGGAAGAGCTGTTTGTTTTGGAAAGATTTGTAAATTTAAAGTGTAAGTTCCTACATTACTCATAGTTGTCTGTGAAGCTAAATTAACAGAAATATGAAATAAAACACTAGCACAAGTATGTTTTATAATGTATGTTCTGCAGGAATGTGCAGAACCAGAGAAGTATAGTAGTAAGAAATTATTGCATGGTTTCAAGCCTCTTAACGATATTATTAATGTGTGTGAAGCAATTAGCATGACAAATTTTTTGTTCTACTGCAAATGTTTAAAAGTTGGTAATTTCTCAGGAGCAATTGAAATTGTTCTGGGGTGTTTAAAAACAAACAAGAGCTCATAGCAGCTGTTGTACATTTTAGTAACTGATAATTCAATTTAAGTTCCCACATTACACTGTCTTTCTTCCTTTTTTTGAAATCTCACAGCAAGTCTCTTTAGTTGTAAAGCTGAAAGACTGAATTAAAGAACTGATGTTAAGTTTTGTTTGGTTTTTGGTTAAAGTATTTGTGACCCGTTGGATTTAAGGAGCATGTAAAGATCACTTGTACTCATGCAAACTAGACTGCTCCTTCCTGCCTGTTTTGGATGGGGCCTCAGAAAGAGTGGCCAAGGGCAGGCCAAAGCTAGTGTGACTGTGCTTCCTCCTCGAGAAGGTCCTCTTGAAAGAGCATGTCCTGGAGCAACCAGCAGAAATTCAGAGGCAATAGGTTGGACACCCTTCCAAAGGTCAGGTTGCTAGGTTCTCTGATAAAATCATCACAGTTTGAGAGGAGTTCAGTGATTTGCTCCAACAACCTGATTAGAAGGTGAAGTCTAGATACTTGTGTACACAACTGCACAGCCCTTGCCCAGGTCCAGCCCTTGCCCAGGTCCAGCCCTTGCCCAGGTCCAGCCCTTGCCCAGGTCCAGCCCTTGCCCGGGCTGCCTACCCACATGTAGATGGTGGTTGCAGCTCCCTGTACCACTGGCCCTGGTTGGCTCTGACCACAAGAGGGTCCTACAGGGAGCTCCTAAATGTACTAAATGCCAGCTGGTCTACTTTAAAGCTTCAGATCTGTGAATATATGCATCTGACAGGCACTGCAATTTTTAATGCATGTATCCGAATTTGCTGAGCCTGTCTTGTAGGACTATGCAGCACTGTTCTGGGAATGGCCAGTTACTCTGGCAAGTAACCCTACTTCATAAGAATTCAGCCATAAAATTTTCTTTGTGAGAATTCTGATGTAGAATAATTCCTTGTAATCATATGGGTTTTTTGGATATGCAAAAAATTGATTGTACTGCATATGAAACCAGATCCTGGTTTGCTCTGGAAGTTTTAACTCCATGTGGCAATCTCCAGTCATATTTATGACTGGAACCTTGGGTTTTATCTCTAAGCATTTGTGAGAGCTTACTCCAAGACTCATTGGAATAAATAGATTGAGTTTTCTAATAACCATTTACCTCAAGCCATAGATCAGCATTTAGCTATTTGAATACAAGAATACTGAATGATCAGTTTGAAAAGTACCAGTTTTGTTTAAAGCATTCTGCCTCTCCTATTACAGAAGATTGCTAGATTTTATTATCCAGGAACATTTTCCATCAGTAACCATGAATGATTCAAATAAATACCTGGTAAGTCTGGTTTAAAAGTTATTTTTATTTTCCACAAACACATGAACACAAATTTTACAAACTTTTTCAAATTTCAAGTTTTAAAAGGTTTTAAAATTTGAAATAAGCTTCCAGGTTTTAGCGTATTCATTATTGTTGGCAAAAGTTTGCCAATTCTCGTTAGTAAAAATCTGCTTCTTGAAGTTCTTTTTCTCAAAGCCAAATATGAACATTCTTCACCACTTGTCATTATGGAAAAGTTTATTGGGAAGCTTCCATTATCTGTTATTTTTTGCTCTCTCACTGCTGGTCATGAACTATGCTTTTTTCTAGTATAAATGTATGCATAATATATACTAGTATATACGGTAATGTATATATAGTGTCTGTGTTTCTTTTTTTGACTTTTAAATTTCTTTTAGGGCATCTGTATGTACTTGTTTAATTAGTCTTTGCTGGATAAAGTTATTGTGCAGTCACATTATTTAGAATGTGAATGAAAAGTCCTGGCAGACAGAGATACACATTTAAACATAGAATGTATGACATATTTCTAAAGTGAATAATATGTTTATGTTATTTACTGTATTCCACGTTTTCGATTGAGAGGACTTGAAGTAAAAGATGTATTTGATTTTAGGAATTTTTCTCTACAGTTGTATCAGAGACTGCAGATCTGATTGCATTGTGGATGTCTGTGGGGTTTGCACATGGTAAGCTGCCATAAGATGGCCTTGGATTTACAGGAGAGAATCTGTTTTGTAGTCATATACTTTAAAGATGGCTTTTATTTGTTGCTTCATTCTTCAGTTCTTCTGAGGTCTTTGCCTACAGCAGTAGTATCTGTTATGCGTTAGAATACAAGTATTTTTCTAACAGACTTAGGAGTGTTTTCTGATCTTTCAAAGCATGACTGTATCTGACAGAAGCAAGAATATGGGAACAAGAATTCTCAGAATTATTGCAATACTCAGATGTGCAAAGACCATGTATTGATATCATATATAAGTTTAATTGCTCTGAATTTGATGCATCTACATAAGCAACTGACCTTTATAGGATACAGTGGTGTCCACCTTTGTTTCAGGTTTATGTTATGAAAAATAAAAGAGCGTTGTCTTGCTAACACAGCCCCAGTCAGCTTGCAAGGAAGCAGCTAATGACCGATTTGCAAGATGCAGTTTCAATGGTGTGTAGAAAAAGAAAACAGTGCCACCTAGGCATAGAAACCAGAGGCAAGATCATGTAGTTGACAGTTTCCAATTTTCATACTTAAAATGCATGCCTGGTCAAGACTAAGAGACAAGTTTATTTTCCAGAGTCTGATTTCTGAAAGGTAACTGCTCCAAAGTTCTCTAGATTCTTTCAACCTATTTCACAGCAAATTTTTGAAAGACTAGGGGGTTCATGTGGAATTTTAACTTTTGTTTCTTCTTGTTGTTTGATTGTAGGTGTATGCAATACAGATAACTTCAGTTTATTATCCATAACAATAGATTATGGTCCATTTGGATTTATGGACTCCTATGATCCGAGTGAGTATAGCACCTGTTTTTTAATATATTTTTTTACTTAAAATAAATTCTTTATATTAATTTATGTAGAAGAGAAATCAAACCTACCCAGTCATGAAAACCTTTCTTTGAATGTATGAACTCAGTCAGTCTGGTATTGATACATCTCCAGTATGTACATAAATGCTAATTATTAGATTACTGTTTAGAGTTTGCATCTTAGTAAGCTTCAGAACCAGCAGTGGTTATCTTGCTATCTGTTTTCATGAGTCTGCAGCCTCAAATTAAGGAAATCTCATGAGAATAAATGTCATGTTGATTCTATTGTATTAAAAAAACAGAGCTTTTCTGGTGTTAGGTCTTTCTCTGTATGGTAGGTTGACCCCAGTCAGCAATTAAGGACACCCCAGCCACTTGTTCACTTTCCCCTGCTGTGGGCTGGGGGAGAGAATTGGGGGAGCAAAGATGAGAAAAAGCTCATGGGTTAAGACAGAGACAGTTGAGTAAGTGAAGGGGAAAAAAAGGGGTGGGGGCGACCAACAGGTGATGCAAAGGCGGTCACTCACCCCCTCCCACCACCAGACTGCCTTGGCAAAACTAACCCGAGTTTTTATTGCTGGGCATGGCGTTAATGTGGTGTGGAATATCCCTTTGGTAAGTTGGGGTCAGCTGTTCCAGCTGTCCTCCCTCCCAGCCTCTTGCCATCCCCAACCTAACTTCCTGGTGTTGCAGAGTGAGGACAGAGAAGACCTTGATGCTGTGCAAGCACTGCTCAGCAACAGCTGGAAGACTGATGTGTTATCACCACTGTTTTCGTCACAAATCTAAACCACAGCACCGTTCAGGCTGCCGTGACCAAATTAAGTCCATCTCAGCCAGAGCCAGTACACCTTAGAACCAGATGAAATGCTTTAGAGTTAAAATTCAGATTTGAACGATTCACCAGATCTGACAGGTGTGTCACACGTCTCCTCCATAATGCTCCACTGTTGTTGATAATGTCTTCTGAGGACTCGGGCAAGGCTGTGTACATTGATCAGCTTATCTGCATTTGATCTGAGCGAGGGGTGCATGCTGCATCCATTCAGAGACTGGTGCTGTAGATACATGTGCATTTTACTTCTGGATACCTGTCACTTGCCTAGCAGATATTTATTATCTCCCAAATAATGGATTTGCATCCTGGAACATGTTAGCCCTAATTTTTATGTGAAAACATACATCTTGCTTGTACCACTGAACCAAATCTTTCTTAGGTGGCCTATTTACTTAAATGCATGTTTATACATGTTACTTTTCAAAAAATACTTATAAATTCCGAATCTGGTTGTACAGTTGTTTGCTTAGTCTGTGTGCTAAATAGTAGAGCTATATCTAGTAAAAACATTGAATAAGACATTGATTTTACTGTAAAAATGGTCTTTTTCTGTTTAAACATCTCTATCTTGTATCTTCAAGTGGGAAAATGTCACTTGTGATACATGGGAACTTGTCTGTGTAGGATGTATTCCTTAGGTTTGCAAATAATAGATCTTGAGTTAATTCACTGTAAACAAGTATCCTTGTGATCTAATTTTAAATATTTAGTAACTTTAGAGCCTTAATTAGTTGTGTAAGTATAAAAATGAATGCACTTCAATATTTTAATATTGATTGTTTATTGTAATTACTCTGTTGTGGAAAAGTAATGTTTGTTTGAAACAGATTTTGTTCCAAACACGTCTGATGATGAAGGGAGGTATAAAATAGGAAACCAGGCAAATGTTGGGCTGTTTAATCTGAGCAAGCTGCTACAAGCTCTAAAACCTTTATTGGATGCCAGGCAAAAGCAGCTGTAAGTAATCCTTACAATATCTTAACGCTTAAAAGAACTAGTGAGATGGGAGACCCTCTAATCACCATATGCATAGGAAAAAAAAGGGATTAGCATTTAAAATCTTTTTTCTAAGTGGAAATTGATTATGAATCAGTTATTGGCCAGAATACAGTTGGAGGGAGGGGATAAAGGTTCTCATTGGTTATAAATATTAGCAAAAAATTTGGGTGGTTGGACTAGATGATTTTTCGAGGTCCCTTCCAACCCCTAACGTTCTGTGTGAAAATATGACTGGAAGATGGTCCTAGGTGTTGTGTGGTCCATTCTCCTTTCACTAAGGTAGGACCTTTGCCTGTAGCTTTCTGTTCTAAACTTTACTAGCTTGTTCTTTAAGATGTTTCTTTATGAAGACCATACATCCTCCTGAAGTAAGTAGGTGGTATTTTAGTATCCTATTTTAAAGACTCCTAATATAAATCTTCTTTTGTGAGGATTAAACTCATGACTTTTTACTCAGTATGAAAAGGAAAAACATTGTATTTTTCTTCTTTGCAGAGACTATTTATATTTTTGAAGCCTGTTAAAATGTTCCCTCTCAGTCTTTTTCCCACTACAGATCCCAGTTGATTCAGTATATCAATGTTTGTGAGATATCAGACAGAAGAAGTTTTCCTTGTCTAGTGTACAGTAGGATTATACCCACAGTAGTGTTTTAGTTCCATAGAATTTGACATTTCTTTTGTTTTCTGCAGAGCTTCCCAGATTTTGAAGGGGTACAGTGAGCGCTACTACACCCGGTATGCAGCTTCAGAACTCAGACCTTCTACTCACAATACTGTAAATTATATCATGTAACAATTTCCTTACTTTGTTACTATTTTCAGTTTCACAGAACTCTTCAAAACAAAATTGGGTCTTCTTGGGGAGAGTGAGGATGATAACTATTTGATTGCTTTCCTCCTAAAAGTAAGTTTGCCTTGCTAATTTTCTTGGCAAACATCTGAACTAATACCAGATACTTTAAAAGCTCTGATGGAAGTATCTTTATTTCACTAGCTTATGGAAGACACAAAGGCTGATTTTACAATGACATTTCGACAGCTCAGTGAAATTACTGAAGACCACTTAAAGGAGCTCTATATTCCTGAGGTATTAATACAAGCACCCAATTTTAGGAATACTTAATATAAAATGAGTAAATCAAGTTGGATGTGACCCTGGTGTAATAGAGGATTTCTCAAGCCATATTTTGTCTGGGAAATGTGTCATTGTAGCATTATCAAGGGACAGGGAGACTAATATATCTGTTTCATGCTACCACCCCATGTTAAACCTGTGTCTGATAATGCAGATTACAATAATGAAGAGTGCTGAAGTCAGATTTTCAGCCTTTAGTACATGTCCAATATGAGTAGTTATTCACCCACAAGTGGGAATGTGATTTTCTTCAAACTTAAGATGGGCCTGCTAGCAAGAACTTTCCTCCCCTTCCCCTCCTCTTTTTCTATTTTGTTTTGCTTAAGAATACCTTTCATCTTATTTCTTAAGACACAAATAAAGTTCGACAGGGCTCATAAGGAAAATTTCAACCTTGAGTCAATCAAACTGTTCCTAACATGGGTTTACCAAGTGGCCTAAATCTCTGTTCTCAGAGTCATAGCTTGTCTCAGTATCTAATGATAAATGAGATCCCATCTTGTCATAACTCTTGCTAGAATCTCAGCCATAGTGGCCTCTGCCATTCCTTGAGCACAAAATTGGTTCTAAATGTAGCTTAAAGCATAAGAATACATTTTGTTATTGTGTCCTGCTCAGACTGCTGTCCCATCCTCTGTTGCTGTTAACTGAGCCTAAACTTACACTTCAGGACCAAGTGTAACCATAAAAGAGCTGACAGTATTAAAATAAAAGAGATTAACTTCTTACCTGGATATAATGCAATCTTTAGAAGTGGAAAAATAGCTGAAATACTTGAACAGGAGTGAGATGCTAGGCAAGTAATCATTGGATAAAAATGCAGAGAGGAAATTCTGAAAATAAATCTTATAAGTACCTAATCTGGAAACAAACAATAAGAAGCCTTTTTGCAAGAGCCAGAATTATTATTTTTCTCTTATTTTCTTTACTACAGTGCCTTTTCCATGTGAGAAATATTGTTCACTTTGCCTGAGAAACTTCATTGCCTTTCTCTGACTTCTGACTTATTTCTATTTATCTTTGAATCTAATTTAAAATGAGAGCAGGTGGACTTGTGAGGTTGCTTTAGGGAGCAGAATGACTGTACATAAAGTGTGAAATGAAAATTAGGAGTTACTGTTTCTTTTTAATTAAGTGATTTTGACCAAACTCTCTGTTTTTCCTTGTTTTCTTCTGTTAAGAGATCTAACCTGACCTTTTCTATGAGCTTGAGGCCATTAATAGTTAAAAAGTTGATACTTTCTAATGGTAAGCAACAAAAATACCAAGAGCTGTAGCTTTGGAATTTGTACAGAGTGGGTGATAAGAGGATGGGTGTGTTTGTAAGAGAAGGCATTTTTGCCACAGAAAACAGATTTTTCCATTTCTTAGTGGAAAGAAGAACAGAAGCTACCCTCATGCAGTGTGCAGCCACTCCCAGACTACTGCAGTAGTGGCATTTATGGCAAGTCCATCTCCCCTTCTTTGAAGGTGCATGATAAGGAACTAGCAGTTGTGGTGTAGTTGTGACCTTGCTGCTACACTGAGTTCATTTCCAGACTTCACTTGGTAGCAGCTGACCTTTTTTTTCACTCACACAATGGAATTATTTAGCCCACAAGTTCTGAGTCCCAAAACTCGTGGTAAAGCAGGTATGATTTTATGCTGGTAAAAAAAAAATATTTTATAGAGGGTTTTTTTTATGTTAAAGTAATTTCACCAGCTGCTTATTCACCCACTTAATACTTTGTCAGTAACAAAGTTAATTCTCATATTGGTTGGTAGATCACTTACGTTTTTTTGAACTGCACAACAAAATTGACCTAAAAATTCCAGAATCCTTTGGTAACACTGCAGGAGTCCTTACATTTAGTAACATTCTGAAGTTTGTCCTAAACAAAATTTGGTCTAACCCTGCACAAATGCTTACTCCCACACTCACCTGTTATCCACCTGCCTGACCCCCAGCTCTTAGATACTTCTGCAATTTTAACTCATTTTTATACTCAAATCTGGTTTTCATTATATTTTTTGACTCCCATTCCTTTAGAAAACCACAGATGTGATCAAAATGTTGTTCTTGCTTTTAATTTCTTACCTAACTTTTGCCCATTTTTTTCTTGTATACTTGCTGGTTACCTTCTTTTATCTATGTCCATTTATTTCTAATCTGTTCTTCTCTGCAGTTCATTTTTTGGCTGCGACCTTTGGCTACTTTCTCTCATCTGAGCAATATGAAGTAGCTGTCAGCTCAGTGAAGGCAACCAGGGAAGCTTGGTTCGTGGCTGTCCAACAGTGGAGGCAGTAACCCCAAGCTCTGATTTCTTTCTATTTGCTTTTCTAAGTTCTGTCTCTTGTTCCTACTTCCTCACTTCCTCTCCAAATGTCTTTGTTCTTCTCCTCAGTCTTCTCCCTATCCCTGTAACCTTAAGTTTCCCTTTTTCTCCACACCTTACCTTTCTTTATCAAAATATTTTCCTTATTCCACAATTATGGAAAATATAAAAGCCTCTAGAAATAGATCTGATCAACTTACAAAACTCAAATGAGTTTTGTAAAACCTCCAATTATGTAGCCTAAAAAATAAAATAGGTCAGACAATAAATCAAGGAAAAATAGGGGTAAGGTGCTGGAGGTGTTTGGGTAGAATATGCCATAACAGAGATGGATTAATACGGATGTATTGTTAGTAGAATTTTGGGGGAGAAAATGCCTTGAAGCGTCATCATACGTTTTGTTCTTATGTCCTTTTAATATTTGTTTACTTAGTTTGGGTTTTGCTTAATGGGAATAAAATTCTCATTACCTGCCATTAACTGTTTCTTTCTGTTTAGGAGTTCTGGGCTCTCCAGGATCTGTGTAAACACGAGTTATTTTCAGAATGGGTGACTCTGTACCTCTTGAGATTAAATTAGTAAGTCTGATGAAGTTTCAAGTGTAAGAATAAGACCAAGTGTGCATGTGCCAGAAGCAGGCAACTTCAATTTTCAGTGATTTTCCCATAATCTTCAGTGGGTCTGGTAAACTGGTCCAAACGTGGTTTCATAAGCCTTTTTTGTCTTTATAGTTCTAGACTGTGCTAGATGCCATAATAATTATTATTCTATTTCTGTTTTAACACACTGGTACTTAAAAATTACACGGCAGGAGCAGCCTTTATATATTGTCTTTCATTGAGCAACTGGTCAGATTTCTTTGGTTAATAATTTTTGTTAAAATGCCAGTCCTACAGATTCAGTCCAAGAATCTGAAAGTCAGGCTTTGTAAATACATAGGAATGAATAGTGTTTAATCACTGGTATTTTTTACTATGTAATAATGTGGCTTTAGGATGACAAGGAGTGGAAGTTGAGAACAGTTGTGAATGCACAGGCTGTGTTTGGAAACTGCTGGTGTTGCATGGATAGGAACATGAATGTTTGAACTTCCTACCAGTTCTTTTGTCTTAATGAAAAATGTAACATATTTTTCTTAGTCATACATGGTATGCGTGGCTAATACTAGTGAAAAGAAGTACAAGTCAGGTACTGGGAAATTTTAGTCAGTAATTACAATTCTTAGGGAAAAAAAATCAATGCAGGATACAAAACCTACAAGCAAGTGTGTAGTTCTTTCCAAGTCTCATCCTTCTTAGAGATTCACACCTGCTCCCACTGAACACAAAAGCAGAACACTTAATGATTTTAATGAAAGTCAAATAAAATATTTCTAAAAATAAGTAAGTATAACCCTCATTAGCTAAAGCACTTTTTTTCCCCTCATTTTTTTTCATGTATAGTATCAAGGGTGATTCAGACTCCAAGAGAAGAACAAGAATGACAAGTGAGTAAAACAATCCAAAGGAATGTATATGCTTGGAGATGGCAGCTATCTATTTACAGTGGTTTCTTCAGTGTTAGTTACTTTTCCTTTTGAGGAGAGCTAAAATATACTGGTTTTCTGAAGAGAACAAACTCTCATTACACTACTACAATCTTGTAAGACTGTACATTCACTGTGGCTCAAAACCTCATTCACCTACTTGTTTATTCTTCTTGCCCTTATTCATTGTTTACCACTTTGTATGTATTTGTTGTCTGTTTTTTTTTTTTTTTTACTCATTTTTACAATTTCCATCTAGGGGCTCAGGAAATGCGAGGCCTCCAGCTTGTTTTATGCTTTGGTGCTTGTGAACTTGATGAGTATTTTTTTCCTTTAAGAATTTAAGAATTACTGGCCCATGGGAACATGGTTGTCTGTATCTTGTCAGGTGTCAAGTAGGGCTTCACCTTAGTATCTTGAAATGGTGGATGTGCTCTGGCTGCTCCCCAGGCTTTAACTCTTCATTGCAAAGTAGGGTGCTCCCTGCAAGGGCCCCTAGGATTTGATTTCCCTCCAAGAGATGCCTTTCCTCTGCTTTTCCTGAGTGCAACCAACATCTTTTCCTTGTTCTGTACTTACTTCCTTTAGCAAGTCTCTGAATGTGTCAGTTTGCACTGTTCAGGAGAACATTGTTCCTCTCCAGTGAGGAACCCTTGATAACATCAGGAAAGATTCTGGGAGGCATCCAGTACTGGCTCAATAGGCTAAGATTTGTCTGGGTGTTCAAATATGTCTAAATCCTTTCTACATGTTACAAAGAATTCAGGTTTCTGAAAGGCACTCACTTTTTTTTCCCTGCACCTGGAGAAAAACCCTCTTTACTTGTGAAAGGACTATCTAGT
This sequence comes from Brachypteracias leptosomus, assembly GCA_013401335.1. Lineage (NCBI taxonomy): Eukaryota > Metazoa > Chordata > Aves > Coraciiformes > Brachypteraciidae > Brachypteracias > Brachypteracias leptosomus. Next base: position 5,979 of record VYZX01031614.1, on the reverse strand, counting down.
CATGAAAGGAAGGTACTTCAGTTCTCCAAGTTAATAGAAAATGGTACACATACTGCCTTTAGCTGTCACAGCAGAAACAGTGGATATGAAATTCTGAGAATTATTCAGGGATAGATTTTTATGGATCTGCAGTGAGCTGGGGTAAATTTCTGAAATTTGTAAAAGACAATGAGCAACTGAAAATCTCTGGACAAAAAGGAGTGGAGGAAATGGAGGACCTGATCAAATTCTGTATGAGGTATTATATGCTTCAGTGTTACTCTGCTCTACAGGGTGTTTTATTCTCATTTCTAATGGAAGAGGCTGTGCTCTTTTAGATATTGATTGGCCACTATCTTCAAAAGCTGTATTGATTTAGTAGGAAAATGGCAGGAGATGGCACTGAGTTTCAGTAATAAGATAGGAAAAACTACACAGGGCACAAATGATCGTTACATGGACCGTCATGTTTGCATAAAGTCCTTTTTTAAGAACACTTTTTACATGCATTTTTAGAAAGTTAATATGAAAACAGTTTATTCTTTGTATTTTGTAGGGGCTAAAAAGTTTCAGCTGTGGGATTCTAAGGCTCGTAGCTCAACTACTCTTTTGACATTTTGAGCTCCCCTCTTTTCCTCAGCTAAAATTTAATGCTGAAAACTGTCTAAACACACTCCTGATTTTTTCTGGTTTTTAATCTGCTGTTAGAAAAGATGATGGTTTTCTGAGTTTTATTCCAAATCAGACAGGATCTCAATTTGAGGATGTTCTGCAAACCAGCATTGTGGTTTTCTACACGTATCTCAGAGATCATCTATTACAGGATACAGACAAAACAGGGAAGAGGTTTTGCCTACGCTTCTGCTCGTGGTCTGAGTTTGTGTAGCAGTCCAAAACTTGGTATGCAGAGATTCATGGTTAGGTTCATTTTTCTCCATATAACCCATCGTCACAGTGTATTCATACAGCAGAACAAGCAGATATTCCTAACAGACTACTGATATTAATTTGTTATTATTTACATTTATATTTTACTCTTAAAATAAACAAATTTTGTTACATTTTTGCTAGTTTTCCATATTACAGTGTTACTGAAGTTTCTTACAGTTGTTGATGTTCTTTTCCGTTTAAATATATCTTTTAGATGCACCTTGTGTCTCTTAAAATTGTTTAAATATTTGCTTGTAACAGCTGTCCCTTGTCAGTACAATTTGCAGAACAAATCTGGCTCAACTCAGTCAACTGTGCATTTTTACCCAGCATTTCATATTAAAGACAAAACTGTCACGTCTCTCTAGATTTTTATGTAAATTGCTAAGTCCCACTAAATTTCTTATTGTTGTCTTTAGTATTGACTTACCTTGAATATATTGCCATTATCATCTCATTATTCATCACCTTTCCCTCATCATTAGTAAGTCTAGTAAAATACCTCATGTCCCAAAGTATATTATCTTGAAGCATTTCAAGTTGATCGCTTATTATATCTTTTTTAGTTTTTAGTCCTTAGCAGCACCTTGTCTTGTACTGCCTAAACTTTTTTTTTTTTTTTTTTTAGGAGTCAATCAAAAGGTTTTGACAATCTAAATCCCCATACAAGTCTATGATTGTATTCCTTTATAAAAGAAACATGTAAAAAAAAAATTGTAGACCAGATCATAAAATGCTCATCAGGGCACAAAATTTCTTCTGCTCTGTCCTTTTCTTATCTGGCTTGTCTTATTCTCTCGTAATTATCTTGTCAATTGTGGTAATTACAGATATTTTTAACGCCACTGTGAAACTTGTCAATTTGCAATTGTTAAGAATATATTTCTGGGACAAATATTCTGCTAATATGAGTCATGGATTAAAACCACATTAAAAGTGAATTATAATTTTTTGTATGAATCATATGATAAGTTCTCCACCTTTTAAAATATTCTACTTATATTGCTATCACACTTTACTACTGAAAGCCCAGGTACTGGATGAAATCAAATACTTGGCCTGAGCAAATTACTTTGCCTAGTGGGAAACCACTATTTTTTTAGCAGCTGGAGCAAGGTGTTGTTACGACTATGTAGAGGTTATCAGGGTTCCAAATCACCAGTCATCTTTATTGGCCTTTGTTTAGTCTGTCTGTATCTGGATGGATTGCATCTCAGTCTTCCTTCTCATGGAAGTCAGCACCTGGACATTGTGCTGGAAACTTGTTCTATTACTTGGGCAGCTTTTATAAGGGAGGGAGTGGCCACCTGAGATGCTTCTGGTTTCAGCCCACAGTCTGATTTTGTAAGGGAGCTTCACCTTCTCCCTTCTGGCAGGGACATGAGTGGTCAGAGTTCAGCACTTTGAGCACAGAGTGATTTTTTTTTTTTTCCATCTCTAAATAACATAAAGACCCTTTGTGTAACACTGCTGTATGTCAAATCATGTGGTTTAAAATGGCTATCATTCTGTTCCAAACATAAAGAATTTAATTGTGTTGTGATACATAAAATAACCACGCAAATGTTATTTCACGGGTTACATAGCTTCAGTAAATTGTAGTTTGTTAGCTGGTTAAATGGTGCTTTTTTGGAAGCAGTGCTTATTACAGAGAAGTGTGTTCACTGAGCGAGGCACTAGTTCTGTATGGGGAGCTATTAAATATGAATGAAGTCCTGTGACTGACTGGCCACAGAACCTTAGAAGGAGCCAGTTATAGCTCTTCTCAAAGCCATCAACTGTCTCAGTAGCCAGCCAGGATAAACAAGTTATGTTTGCAAGCTGAAGAAGCAGTACAAGGAGATGCAAGGACAGAGTGAATTGGGAAATGGAAATAGATTAAAACGTTGTTTGTGATCATCCCCCTCCTAATATAATTTGTTTTTAAAGAAGAAAACATCATAACTAATTGATTAGAGGAATTGAGTAGAGGGAAATTTGGGATGGTGATTTTTGTGAATGCTCTGCTTTCAAGTATGCTGTAGAAGTATTTATAAGAATATTTATAAAGCTACATGGATTTTTTGAAAGAAATATATTATATAAAATATGAGGTTTGAACCAATATTTATGCATCTGAAACTTACTGGGGCATCAGTGGAAAGGGAAGGAACAGATGAAGTTTGTATTTGTCCATAAATCACAGACTTTTGATTTCAAGTCCATGGGTGGTAATGCCTCTGATATCACTGATTAATCTCTTCAAGTAATAAATAATCAGCTAATAAATTTGGGAAAATATTCAGACCAACATCAAATTAAAGCTTAAAATGCAAGCTTGAAATGTTTGTTACAATTAATCTGTAACATTATTTTGATCATTAATTAAGGCAAAACTTCCTGAAGCAGAATCCTAGGCTTTCATTGCAGAGCAATTAATTAAGAGTAGTGTTGATGTTACCTGCTGAAAAATTGATTGTAAAATCCATGTATGCTTAGGAGAATTGTCCTCAGCATACAGTTGGACAGAACTCCTTTTATGAGTTGTTATTTGCTGTCCTGTAAGATACAGCCTGAGTTACTAATTTGGCAATTTAATTTTCAATGTCCTTATAATCTTCCTACCACTAATTAGACACAGTCAGCCTGAAACACACCAGAGCAGCAGTGCAGCTGTCAGGGGTGTTTCCAGGAAGGTACAGCAGACAGTTGTGGAAAAAACTGTGGACCACCTCCTCCCAGGAAACCAAAAGGAATGACAAAATTGAAAAAGTAATTTCTAAAAAATCCAGCTGAAATCCAACATTGAAGACTTCTATGGCCAAATATATGGTATATGATACAGAAGAGGGAATATTCAAGTACATGTACTTTAGTGAATATCTCAATAATTCCTTCTTACATTAAATAGCATTCTTTTTATGGTCTGTTGAATCTATTGACAACATTGAGATAGGCTTTCCCACAATGTAGCAGGAACCCATTTGGAAAGTCTGCTGGTCTTCATAACAGGAAATCCTTTCTCCATCAGTGTGGTGTTCTGTACCGTTCTAATTTCTGTTTGTCACTTTGGCATTACTGATTGCGCAAGCTTTTTAAAAATCCTTTTAGCAGCTCATAAAAATAGATTGATTAATTCCTTTTACTTTTTATGCTTTTTTTTCCTCGATCTGCAAATTAAACCTTTAATGACATGTTTCAATGACTGTGTTTTGCTTTTGTTGAATATGTCTAACTAAATTTAACATGATTTAATTCTGGTTTCAGCTGTTAATCCTAGATACATACTTAGGAACTGGATGGCAGAATCAGCAGTGCAAAAAGCGAATTTGAACGATTTCTCGGAGGTAAAATTATTTCTTTCTTTCTTGACATTTATTGGTATAATTGTTAATGAAAGAGCTGTTGCATTCACTTTGAACTATATTACACTTTGACCAACATTGTACTATCTAATATCAATTACTATTAAAAATATTAATGAAACTAGAAATACTGTTAATTATAAATAGTTCTGACTATGTTAATAGTAGTAGTAAAAATAGTAAGTAACTCATGGAATAGTTTCGGGAGCCAGGAGAGTGCATAATATGAAGTGGCAGACACTTTTATTGTTTGCAAGAGAACATCTTGTGTAAAAACTTGCCCATTTTTCATTGCTTCCAGGTGCATCTCCTGCAGCAGATTTTATGCCATCCCTTCCAGCAGCAGGAGGCTGCAGAGAAGGTGGGCTACTCCCTGCGTCCCCCAGCTTGGGCCAAGGACCTTAAAGTCAGCTGTTCATCCTGAGGGAAATGTGAACAACCAAGAAAAATGATCAAGGTTGAAGCTCAGGCCTTCAAATAGGATTAATGGATCAAGCCACAGGATCCTCTCTCCCTCATACTTTGCGGACTGGAATCTGCTACTCTGCTAAGCAAGACAAGGGCTTGACCAACTTTATAAAGTCTAAAGATTAAAGAAATGGACCACTATGTATAGTTGCATCAGCAAATTATATTGGCATTTATAACTCTGCCCTTCATGCTCAGTGGGGCATTAATTTGAGTCCCAATATTTTAGTTCTACCAAACTGTCACACTTAGCCTCTCAGAGTTCATGGCTGATCAGGTAGGTCTCAATCACTTTTAATGGCTGGTCAATTTAAAATCCATCTAAGCTAGTTTTAACAACATAGTATTTTGATGAATGTTCTCCTTTCAGTTACACACTGTTCAAATATAATTTTATTCTGATGACATAAATCTTCTTAAGTCTTCTGCAGAACTGGGACAAGAGGATCAATTGTCTTATGCTTAGACCTTGCCATCTTTTCTCTCTTGGACCTTTTTTTGTCCCGTGAAACTGCCAACAAAGATTTAAAGGAAATTAGGTTAAATAGCGAGCAATGATGTCTGTCTTGGGAGTGACTTGCCTCAAAACAGATTTTGGTGTCTTTGCTGATGACAGGTGCTTATCAAACCTGGCCCACTGCTCTTTGAAAATGTATCTTTTGATAGTAGCAGAAAGATTGTTGGTGAGTGGATACAATACCTCAGGAAATTTTCACTGGTTTGACATGGAAGAGGACTTCCTTGGAAGTATCTCGCTACATGGGGAGTCAGGTCAGTGTACCTTTTGTATCCAGCCACCTGAGGCTGTTAAGTGACTAACAAAAATCTTGCCAAAAAAGTATTTAAAATTCAACTGAAGCTGTTACATAGAAGTCCTTTGAGTTACAGGGAAAGACTAGTCTTTGAGTCCTGGGTCTTGTTTTTTAACCTTGTTTGATACTCCAATTCCACATTGCAAACCTTAGTGTATAATTACGCCAAAATTAATACATGAGCATTCAGGTCCAATGTTACGTTAGAAAATTTACAGCAAAAATCACTTATTTTGGGGCTTTGTTATTTTTTGATGTTACCTTGTCTCTTCCCAAATCCAAAATAAATTGTTGTAGAATCTCCAAATTTCTTGATTCTGAAATAGAGACTATTAAGTGGTATAATTAGCATTTCACAAATCTATTTCTAGAAGTATAATTGGTGTAGAAAAAAAATTATATTATTCAAAGTCTTTCAGTGACTAAAAAATACTTGTGTAGTGGGT
>VYZX01031613.1:129450-144359 GCA_013401335.1 Brachypteracias leptosomus | reverse complement strand
ACAGTATCACCCTTGCCAGCCTGTTCCTTAATCTGTGCCCACAAACTCTCAACTCGCTCTTCAACCCCTGAACTCAATACTTTCTAGTTGTTCTCTCATATAGAGAGCAACTCCACCACCTCACCTTGCTGGCCTGTCTTTCCTGAAAAGGACATAGCCATCCATGACCACATTCCAGTCATGTGAGCTGTCCCACCATGTCTCTGTAATTGCCACCAGATCATAACCTCCTGACCGAACACAGATTTCTAACTCCTCCTGTTTATACCCCATGCTACGTGCATCCGTGTACAGGCATTTGAGGGAGCGAGTCGAGCAGGCCGATTTCACCCTATGGGAGTGGGAGAACTCCTGGTCCTTGTCAATAATGGTGGAGTTGCCATCTCTGAAGGTATTTAAAAGATGTGTAGACATTGTGCCGAGCGACGTGGTTTAGAGGTGACCTGTCAGTACTGGGTTAATGATTGGACTTGATGATCTTAAAGGTGTCTTCCAACCAGAATGATTTTATGATTCTATGATCTTACAGGGGCAAGTTTTGAAAGGGATGTCTGAAAGGTGCTCTGTGGTGCCTGACCTATTCCTGCCTGATCATCAAGGGGTGAAGTCTTTGCTGCATCCCATTAGTAATGAGGTGTGCGTGTTTGAAGGAAGAGAGGGAAGGGCCATATGACTAACTCCTCTGCTTCTCTGCACCTACATATTTTTATAGACTTTGGTCACAGAATATCCCCAGCGTGTCTTGAAATAGAGTCTGGAGTGAGACAGACATTTCTGGAGCTTCATTACTTAGTGTTTGGCATTTTTTCTGTACTAGACTCCTCAATTTCCTAGTGCTTTCTGAACATAGTGAACAGTCCTCAGGTGGAAGTGAAAACTATACTGAAGAAAGATTGAGAAATTCTGGTTGGGCAGGCAAACTCACAGTCCTCTCGCCCACTCGGTTCACACTGTCTTTGAGGTGGCCTTTTCCCCTTCACACATCCACTCCCACATGGGTTCTCTACGTGCTCGAGGACAAGAACGACACTGAGTTTTGCTCTCTCCTGATTTAAACTGAGGTGCTGTGGGATGCAAGTCTACATTTGTTTAGCCATTGGGGATGGAAATGTGACATATCTAATCTACCTGACAGCCTGGTGGATGCGGATGCATCCCAGGAGGTAGAGGTGCTGTTAAGACTAGTGGGTGAAATCTTGACCAGTGTTAGTGCTATCACTGTCTGTCCTGGGAGGTGGTCTTCTTGCAGCTCCCTGCACTGTGGCCATGGCTGTAGTTGGCCTTGAAGCTCTACCTGCCTCAGTGTGGGCTCGAGGACTGCTGGGCTGCACCCTGGGGCTGAGGGTGCTTGTGAAAGCCCTGAGCAGGCAGATCAATGCTCCTCCAGCCTGTTTCACTTACCATAATGAAGACACTTCGTAGGAAGAGAAGGAAGCCTCTTGCCTATTCAGGAGTTTCACAAGCGTGGTTCACTCATGTTTCTGGTGGTGGGAAAGCCCCAGAACGTGGGTGGGGTTGAAGGGACAGCATAGGTGATTTTACAGAAGTTCCGTGCCTAAGCTTTGAGTAAACCTCAGCTGCATGAAAACCTCATTTCACCTGAAGGCTTGCACCTGTGGTATTCAGACATGTAGTGACTACAAGGAGTGACCCAGGTGTTTGTCCCTAAAAGCACTACCCCACCTGTTATCTGGAAGATGGTCTGAACTGGGGGGAGATCCTGGGTACTGTTTCCCGAGAAACACCTCAAAACCAGGCAGGAAATGAGGGGGCTTAGAGCTGGGTGCAGTGACAGTGGCAGTGGCAGTGCTGTGTAGACCCTTCACCTTCCTCCTCTGCCTGCCCACTGCCACGAGTCTGCCTCTGACAAATGGCATACACTGACCACATTACTCCAGTGTGATCCAGCAGGACAGCTGCAGGAGAGGCAGGAGATGGAGAAATAAAGATTTCATTTGAACACCTTGAAGCTGCATTGCACTGGACCGTGTAGCAGTATGACATGTGATAACAATCTGTTACCTTTCTAAAGGAAACTGTCATACGCAGAATCATGCACAGCAGCTATTCTTTCTGATAGGATTATAACTGGCCATCCCTAGTGCAGCACACTCTGCGCTGGGTTTGGGGCCTGAGGTATTCCTGCGGACTAATGTAGCAGATGCAAATAAATATCTGAGACTGTTATTCATAAAGAGTATATTGCTTCAGGGATGTTGTTCTCCTTCACCTCCCTCTTTGAGTAGTCTGAGGAGAAGCATGATTGAGCAGGAGCTGTGCAGAGCTATTAGGTGCTTTAAGTTGTTAGTGTGAATCCTCCTTCAGACCTGTTGTTGTTCCTTTGGATCTATTTGGTTCTGCAGATCATGCTCAAGCCCAATTATGTGACTAACCAGATTTTTTGTCTCGGTGGACCTTCTGATGGTTTCAGGCCACGAGAGCAATGAAGATACCACGATGAGGAAGAATGATCAGAGAAAGAAGAATTTGCCTGGACATGTTCTTATTCTAGCTTTCAGTGCAGAAACAACATTTGGGTCATATCTTCTGGAATAAAAATCAGAGATATTCAAGTTTCTCAAATCTGTCATCCTGACAAGCATAGCTCAGTTGTTTCACCGATCAGGTCACTTTTCAGCCACCGAGGAACAATTTCAGGCTGCAAAGTGTGGGATAGATTGTGTTGGCAGTGTGAATAGGGTAAAGTTAGTCTCACCCTTGGGGATAGTCCTGGAAGACCTCTGAAGGGTTCCTAGGAGGAAAAGAGACACTCAGTGTCTCTGTCTTGATTCGGCTCACATGCCGGGTCTGAAGGATATGGTAGTTGGTGTTACATCAGTGTGCTTTTCCTCCAGTTTTGGGAGGCTGGTGCTGTTGCAAGCTGTAGGGACAGCAGAATTCCTGTGCCCTGGAGGTCAACAAGGCCTGGTGAAGGGCGAGAATTGTTTCCTGGGATGACACTTCATGTCTGGCATGTATTAAGTCTGAGTTCATGAAATAGTCTGCTCCTTAAATCTTATGTTTATTTTCTGATACAGCTCATCACCAGCAGCCCATGTGCTCAATAATGTATGGCTGCAGAGGGCAACTCACAGTCAGCAGAGGAAATATTTCTTAGGCATGTCTTTCCTATCTCATTTCCATCCCAAAACTTTCCCCTAGTTTTAACCCCTGTGGTCTGAATTCCTTAAGAGTCGCTAGAAAACCTTTCTGTGGTGTCTCTGGTACCTCCCAAGAATTCTCTCTCAGAGATCCAAGGGTTAATATCCTTGGAGCATCACATTGGGAAGCAATGCAAGTCTGTTCATACAGTTAAGAGTGTCCTTGTATTATTGTTTCTCTCTCCTATCAGATGTCTCACTCTTAACAGAGTTGTTATTAAGATAATTAGCTAATGTGGGTTATTTTATTACTGCACTCTTATTTGGTTTGATTGCACGCTCAGCTGACACATGTCATAAAAGCAACAAAAGCATTAAGAAGTTGTGTAATTGGCAAAACTGAACTATCAGTCTTGTGGAGTTCAGAGAATCATGGAGGGAACAAATGTACAGACTCCATAGAGACACAGGTTCTTCCATGAACCTTGGATTTCTCCTCCTAGCATTTATTAGTCAGGAAAATGATTGGCATTTCCTCTTCTGTGTTTTAATTTTCTCTGCTTGTGCTGTATTTTCTGATCTTTGCTTTAGCCTGCAGAGGAAAGCAGCTCAATCTTGTTTATCTTTGCCAGAGATTCCTTCGTTTCGGGAACCACATCGGAAATAACTTTGGATGAAGGCAGACAAGAGGCTTTAAAAAGCATCTATCAAGTAATCAAGTGGGACTGTGTGTCATATTTCCTGACCATTTATTGCCTTGGTATCTGCCATTGGCACATGTCCCAGAGCTGTCAGAGTAGTACAATCCTATTTTTATTTACATCCAGCATTCCTCTATTCAAATACTTTACCCAGCTTGTCAGTGCAAAATCCTGGAAATTTTCATCTTCTGAACCTTGAGAGTTTACCTTGTGCATCCTCTTGTTACATAAACTGGAGAAAAATGTTACTTTCTTTAGCCCTGGTCTGAAAAGATGCATTTCAGCCCATCCCAGCAAGGCTCTTTTCTGAGACTTGACTAGTGCAACCATGTCTTTGTTTGTGTTGGTCTTCTCCAGGCTCCGATTGAAGCTGTGAGTGGAACACTCCCCAGGCTGCTAAACTCTGACCAATTTGCAGCCATGTCGACCTGCAAATATTTCCTCCAGAGTTTGAGATTTTTGGCATCCCGAATTTCCTGGATGTGCTTACATCATCCCTGTGCGGAGGAGTACTTGGCTGTATGGCTTAGAATGTGTCTGTGTAATTGAACAAGTTCCCTCAAAAATACCCCAGCAATTTTACCAGTTCTTGTCCAGGGTTATGAGGCATATGATGTAGCCCTGTGGGCAGGAGTGGAAAAAGCCCTCCCAAGAGGCATTTCCTGAGCTAATTTGATAACTTTGGGGTTTGAAATGGTGGGGAAAGAAAAATCTCAAGCAAGAAACAAGCTTGTAAAGCAGAGACATGCACAGACCTTTAAAAAATGGTACATCTTGATTTTTCAGAACGTGGCTAGAGGAAATCAATCCCTAATGAAGGAAACAAACTCCATTGGGTTAAGAGGAGTCTATATCCAGTGCAACTTAGTTCCAAACATGGGCAGTGCTGCAGTAAGTATTTGGCCTTTGAAATCTCCTTTTGCAGTTGCTGCTCTGAAAGAGGGTGTTTTGGAGACAAGCTCTGCGCAGGCAAGGAATGCCTGAAAGACCCTTCACAACACACTGTTCCTTCAAGGTGTGCTACTAAGGCACAACACGATGAAGATGGAGGTTCCTTACAGCTTTTCAGGGCTCTGAACTTTGGGCATAATGTTTTTAGGTCATTGCTTACAAGCCAAGAGCAGCAAGAAGGGCAGACAAAAGCGTATTAGCTGGAGCTCTTTGCAGTCTCCTGGGAGGGACAATGGGTGCAGTTCAGAAGCAGAGGCACACAGCTGCGGTTTGCTGGTTGGGAGGCTGCACATAGAGTAGAGATCAGAATTCAGAACGATTAAGCACATCGCCTGATTGTTACCGACAGATTAAAAAAAACCCTCTGCCAGCTTTACGCATTCGTGGCCTCTTGTCTTTGTGAGTCAGGAGGCAGCTCCCGTCGTGAGACACACATGCTCTGTAATACAGGATGATTTTTGGCAAAGTCCGGATGATCGTGAGCCAGGCGGGGCGGGGACAGCATTCCAGTTTTGTAATAGAATTCCATAATAGGAGACAGCATTCTTTTCATATTAATGTTCATACAATAGGAATTTTAAACTCCAGCTTTTGGGTTATGTGGGAAAATAAGTCTCTTTTAAATGTCATAACAATGTTATTCTATAGTTCAATTGACAGGGTTGCTGGTGGATCAACTATTTGGGGTGTAGTGGGTGTTTTGCAGGATACTAACATTTCAAGAAACGGCAAACTGGAAAGCAGTCGTGCAGTTATGTGCTTGCTGATGCTACCATGACCTCCTCTTGGATGGGTTTCAAGTGTTCAGTCCACCTGCTCTGACCCCAGAGGCAATCCATGTCATCACTCTTGCACACTCCTTGTGAGCACTGTGATTTACCTGTCACTGCTTCTCAAGAGTTATCAGGCCACAAATAACTCTTATCAGGTAACAAGGATTTTGCAGATTGCAACGTGTGGCTGCTTCAGGGCCATCCTTGCCACAAATACCACTAGGGACACTTTCTACTTTATCTGTTCTGGTGGCCTAGGGAAGATCCTGAGGCTTTCAAGATGTTGCTCACGCCCTGACTTACATGTTGCGGTGCCTTGCTGGCAAGGTAGAAATTTTAAGGGTAAATTTCCCCTGTTGAGGTTTTGATCAGTCTTTGAATTTCACTCTAAACATAATTCTGTGCTTCCAAGGGCCCTTGCTGTTCTTAACTTAAGGTTGCAGTTTGGCCCCTCAGTGTGGCTCAGATAGATACTCACTGCTGGTATCAGCATTAAAGGGTGAGAAGGGTGAAGAGACTCTATGTTTTTCTCTCTTGGACTGTGTAGTAAGAGAAAACACTTTAAGACTTCCATAAATACCTTGGAGCCTCTACTGATCTCATGGTTAAAAGTGAAAACTTCATTAAAACCTGTTTTTGGCCAGCAAGCTGACACCCCTTAAACTAGCATTTGTCAGGCTGCCAGATTTCTAGCAGTCCAGAGAGATGGATTAAATGAAATATGTTCTCTCACTCATGGCACTTGTGAGTCAGAATTCACAGAGGATTTAACTGAACCAGGCTGTCCAGAGCAGATACAGGGACTGCTGCTACTAGTTACTAGAAGTTCATGTTGTCCTAACCTAAGCTATTAATTTCAACTTTCTTGTAGATAAGCAAAGACATGTGCTCTGAAAAAGGCAGAATTATTAGTACTAGTTAGAGACATGTTAACACACCCAAAAGAGCAGAAGAGGTCTTGGCCTCCTGAGAGTTTGTTCTGTGCCTTGCCTGAGCAGCTATTGGGATGTGGATAGCAGTGAGAGTATGCTTGTGTTGGGAATGAAGTGACCCTTTCAAGAATGGTGAAGTGGCAGTTGTAAACAGGAGAGAGAAAACCTCGCTAAACACAAATTTGGTAAGTGCCAAGAGTACTCTGGCACCTGTTTCCACACATGATGCTGATCTGAAGAGAAATGTTCACTCACTTTATAATGCGGTTATGATATTTGGATATTGTCAAATGACAGAGAAAGCAAAAGTCTTCAGGACATATGTGTATGCAGGAAAATGCATCAGCAAGGTCTGGTAGGTGCAGTTTTTGGTTGGTTTGGGGTTTTTTTCGATGCTACAGTTCACACCACTACAACGTATTTGCAAGTATTGCTTTGGATAGCAGCAATTTTGAAGTGTAGTAATAGAGAGGTTGATTTGCATGCACATTCTCCACTTAGCCTTAGTGAGCCCACAGGGAATTTCTGCTCAAAGAAGAGTTTGCAGAGCAAGGGCTATGTGAGAATATTTCTTCCTGACAACTTGGTTAGTGTCCTTAGGAACAACCCTGGCTGTGGTGATGCTGAACCTCAACAAAGGCACTGTGTTCTCCAAGCTGAGGGTGGTAGTCCTGTCCCAGGCTGAGCTGGAGGTGGCCAGCTGGAAAAAGAGACAGCTTGGGGAACTGATGTGAACACAGCCCAACCTTTAAAAAAGAGACTTCCTGCCTTGCTAGAAGTGTTGAAACGTCTCGGTATGTTTCCCTGCCTTCAAACAAGAGCCCCATGCTCCTGACGTCACTTCCCCGGGCTGCCTGGCCATAACAGGATGAACCTGCGCTGCCTCTGAACCAGACATTCCACTGTGTCACTGGTTATTGTGCTCTATGGTGGGGCAGAAGCCTTCGCTACCAACATTGTTTTTGTAGTTTGTGCTTCACACACACTTTCCCCCTGCTCCTCCACAGCAGTTCAAAAGGAAACGGCAAAGGAACTTGTGCGATGTGCTTGCAGGCACACACAAGCAATGTGACTCATCAATAGACAGGGCTTTGGGAGCTGGTGCCTGTTACAGCGTGAAGCCAGCCTGCTTCTTCACAGAGCTTCGAAAGGCAGCTGGCTATGTCAAAAGGGCAGAGAATAAAGAGTGTAGTGTAAAGTGTAAAATGGAGACACAATTAAGCAAAGATAAAAAAAAAAAGCTATAAAATTTTTCATCTCTTTACTGAAAGTTCCCTCGGGTGGCGTTTGCTGAAACAAATAGTTATGCAGCTCGTTGCTCTAAATAATGGCACATAGATTTTGCAATAGTGTTAGTTTAGCAGTCATACAACATCTACCTTGACATGCACAAAGTTCATCCTGGGATATGTCTTTATCACTTGGTAGCACTGAGGAAATGGCTTTTAAGTGATATCTTTACAAATCTCTCCCCTCTCAAAACTTCAGATGTTTCAACCTCACCTCAGGTCTTGTGCACAGTGAGGAGAGAGTGGATAATTTATTGCAATTCATTAATACAGTCTCAGGGGCCTTGATATAAGTCTTTAGCTTTCAGAGCACTTTAGAGGGAACTTGGTTTAACACTGTCTGCATCCTGGAATGGGGAAAATTGAGGTATTTTCTCTGGAAAGGCTAGTAAATCTTTTATGTCTCCATTTGGTTTCAGGCATATAACCTCAGAGAAGATGCTAAGCTCAGGCATTGACATAATTTCTTCTGTTTATCTAACAGTTGATACTGCAGTAAGCCCCAGTAATTTGATTATCTTGGATTGTGTGACTGTACTTGTATCTGTGGGTTGCTTTTACACCACTGGAAATCTGTGCTGTTTCCACTCCCCAGTGCAACTTGAAAGAAATGGAGAAAAATGCATGCCAAACACTTGAAAATAAATACTATCCCCTAATTTGACATTTCTTAAAACTTTAAGATTAGTCTGAAATAGCCACAAGAGTCAGAAAGATGTAAATTTTGACATTTCTGCTCCCACAGTAGTCAGGTTTTTCTCTATATATGATTGTATTATTTGATTTCTTTCCATTTCTAGAGAAATATAATTTCTGCATATATGAAGAAGGCAAAATCGTAAAAGCAAGTGCCCTTACTAGGTTCCTAGTTGTTACCTGTGCTGTCCTAGTTACCACAGATGTGTTCTGATGTCATGGGATGGCAAGGTCAAGTATTAAATATATCTTATATATTATGCCCAAGGTTATCACTGTTTAGTTATCACTCAAGGTCATCATCTGTTTATCATTCATCATATAACAATACCAAGCAAAATAGGCTCTCTAAGCATAAATAAGAATAACATTAATATCAATAATTCACCACACTGCAGAACTAATTGCACATTTTTCCACTTTTTCAAGTATCTGCTGAAAAAAACCCAAACAACAAACTAACCGAACAAAACCAAACCACCTGTTTTCTGTTCACTTGAAAGGAAAAATGTCAGACTGCTCTATTTCTGGACATCCTAGACAGTTTGCCAGCTCCAGTGTCTTAGTGTGGTTAGTGGTCTTGTGCCTTTGGTAGTGAGACTCTCTAGAAAAAACCCTTCAAAGTAGCCAGAAATATTCTGTTGTGAGCTGCGCTGAGACTTGGTGCTACCACATTAAAAAAAATAAGTCACCTGCTAGGAGAAAATATTGCTTATCACTAGTTAGTTACCTGATATGACAAATGATAAGGTTTGAGACAGATTAGTCAACTCATTCCAGTAATCACCTTGCTTTCTCTTTCTGACAATTTTCAAAGTGTTTCTGTCGTTATATAAAACCATAGTTTGTCCATGAGCAATATTTGGTTGAGGCTTGTACCCATGAGATTTTTTTTCCTCTCCTTCCCCAGAGCATAGTTAATTTTCAGTCAGTGTTCACTATGGAGGACATACCCTTTGAACAAGTCTATATATCTTTCCTGTACTTCACAGCTTTTACTTTAGTTTTATCTTCCTTGAAGGATACCTTTTTTCACTATCTTCTTGTCACTGGAAGGAGAAAATTTACATTGACAAGAGCTGTAAAATTCCATTGGTAAGCAAGTTAAACCTAGATGCTTTCCCTAGAGAGAGTGAAATGATGTGATTATACTGTGTGTTTGTGTACCCTTGTAATTTATCTCCTTTTATAGTCTTCTGAAATTCCCTCTTGCTCTCTTGAGATAACTTAATGTTACCCACAAAGGAGCATGCCCCAGGCGCATCTGCGTGGAGAGTGTGACAATGATACACAGCGGAACACTGAGTTCAGTGAGTTGAGGCCCAAGGAATCACTGTAACCCTCACACGCTTGGTATTTACTCCAGATTAATCTGTGTAAGACCTGCATTAGTTAGTTGTCTTCACAATGGAGGACAAGGTGGGGAGACATTCCTGAGATTGTGAATTTTCTGAAGATGTTCACAATCATTTGACAAAAGAAATGATCTCTTTTACAAGACTGAAGTCCTAGAAACATTTGAAATGACAGGTGCAGAAAGTTTTCCTTGGGCACGTATTTTCCTTTTAATTATTGTGTAATTCGATTAGGCAATTTATTAAGGATATGTTGGAAGGCAAGTCAGATGTGGAATTATTTTCCAAGTTTTAAAACAGCTTGTTTAACATTTATTCATGCTGGGCTGGGTCTCCAGATGGTATAATTTGGCATAGCTCCATTTAATTTCAGTGGATCTATGCCAATTTCCAGCAGCTGAGAATCTTGTCCAGTAACTCACTTTTGGTCCCACAACTTTGATTCAGTGCTAGTAAGATCTGAAGAGTCAGCCCCTGAGGTGATGACTAAAAATTCCGTACTTTACCAGAATGAATCATTCTTTTTCAATGATCACCAGAGAGCTTAGTGAGCACATGCATCATCTACTCTGAACAGAAACAACAGCTTTTCCCTGTATCTACCTTTCATTACTAGTGGTGTTATACCTAAATGCACTCAAGATCCAAATGAGAAGAGGTAAACATGATTAGTTTTATTATAATAGCAGAGCTTCATGTTTTGTGCCTGAGAGTACAGATCTTGTGAACTGTGCTCCCACTGGTAGACAAATTAGGAGGTACAGATGGAGTTACGCCATTCAGTCCATATGCAGATCTGACCCATACAATGCATGTGCTTTAGGAACTCATCCAACCGTCATTGTATCAGCTATTAATGTATTTATCTTTAGATATTGGTTGTGTGATAGAGATCTGTTATCAAGACGATGCCTTTAAGACCACAAATGTCAGACACTTCAGCATAATGCTTTGGTATCTGAAGTGAAACTTTGTAAGAGCAGAAGAGACAAAATACTCAACTGAGACAGAGTAATCAATGAAATCACACTTAGACTTTTGAAACAATGTGTTTCCTCATTAAAACTTATTGCTTATGAATGTGTGGTGGGTGACCCTGGCTGGCAGCTAAGCACCCAACCCCCTAAGTGGGATGGGGGAAGAAAATAGGAAAAAGAGGAGCAAGGAAATTCATGGATCTAAATAAAGACACTGATTTAGTTATTGAGAAACAAAGATGGCAAACATTCAAACACTTAGGCAAAGCACCTTTCCTCTCCCCTTCTCAGTCTCTTTTCCTTGTTATCATAACAGGTTACACTCAGTACCTTTGGCAAGGCAATGGGTGGCACTGGATGTTAGGATCACAGTGTAGCAGTTTCTTTCTGCCACTGCCTGCTTATTACTCTTTTTTTCTTCCTCTCCTTCTTTCTCACTCTTTTCCTGTGTTCTGGTGTGGGTCCTCCATGGGTCACAGTATGCTCAGGGAGTACCTGCTCTGGTGTGGGTCCTCCAGGCACTGCTGTCCCTTTGAGGGACAGTTGTGGAGTTGGCTAGAGCCATCTGTGACTGGCATAGGACAGGCCCTGACCTCTTCTCATAAAGATTGCTCCTGCAGCATCACTTCCCTCCTCCCCTCTGCCAGCAGAATCTTGCCAAAGGCACCCAATACAATCAATAAGCCTTTTTCTTAGCTGAGCAGAACACCTGAGATGTAGGTCATCATGTGGTAGGAATACCACTACAGCTATTTATGCACTTCATCAAAGGTCTGTTGTTGGATATCTCAAGAGACAAGATATGGGGCCACTTACATCCTTGGTCTGACTCATGTTATGTTATTCTACTTAATATCATACTACCCTACCTTATTTCAGTCTTCCACTGATGATTAGGGGGAGTTCAGAGTTTTTTTAACACCAAGAAGAAGAACACGGAGCTGTGTTTGGAAGTGGAGGGGCAGTAGCTTGTCTGGGGCCATGAAGGTATCAGTCTTCAAACTGAGCAGCTCCAGGTTAAGGCTATATCAACACATAATTTTTGTTCTTTAACATGAATGCTGGAATGAAAAAAAAATCTTAAGAAACTTTTGCCATCTTCATCTCCATGATTGAAAATCTCCACCATTACAAAAATATTAATCTGCTCAGATATTAAGCCATTGAATGAGTAGTTTTGATTTAATGAATTTATCTCATCTTTGGCTTATTTTCTTCTCCTCTTCTAGCTTTGATAACTAGCTACTTAATATGAAAGCTGTTCCATTTCATTACCTTTCTCCTGTTTTTTTCTTGAGGTGGAACTAATGCAATGCAAATTGTGATGCCTGTCTCTGATTTTTCTATTAGGCAACTTAGGATTCCATACAGCCTGTGTTATTGAGTGAAGAGCTAGAAATACATTTGAATTTATGATGGTATCCTGGAGTTTGTAGTATCTCAAGGTTGGGGAATTTTTTTCAGACAAGTAATGATATTCAATGATATTCATTTTTTTGATGGAGGCCTTTTCTGTGAAGTATGTTACACACACACTTCAGTTCTGTTCTTCCCACCTGTTGCAATTCCATAGCAGCTCCCATGTAAAATTTCTGATGTACAGCTAAGCATAGTATGGGGACTAGAGCTGCAATAGTGCAGTGTGAACAGGTTCACAGACACTGTCGAGCTGCTGGTTGGGGTTGACAAATCCAAATGTAGGAAATGGTTGAATGACTTGTATCATACCTGAATAACTGGAACACACATTTGTGCCTAGAGAGCTGGAGTTACCTTAGCAATCAGAGCAATTTCCTCTTTGAGTAAAGAGGAAATAATTTTTGGATTAAGCTCTGTAACATGTGTGCATGCTGTTTTGCATATGTAGTCTGTGCAGGAGATGCTGCAAGTTCCTACTTTTGAAAACCATGGATGTGATGTGCATCTCAACTAACACTTCTGCTTTATTTGTTCCTCACTTTTGCTTTTATTTCACAGAATAAAACTTGAAGGAATTTGCTAGGCTGTTGTGTTCAATGCTCTGGTCAGTCATATCAAAGAAAACACCTTTCACCTCTTAAAAACAGTGAATTATTTTACCTCAGTATTTTGAAAGAGGGGATGTTCAGCAGCCTTATTTTTCTGATGGTTAGAGACTTTATTCCCAAGTGACATTTTCAATACATGCATAGCCAGCCTCTCTCCATTTGTAAATCATTTCTTTTCCTGCAGCTCATGTAAGATGTTTTCCTTTGAGAAGTTTTCTTCACTTTTTCTGGAAAGCAGTATTACCTCTTGTCTGCTTTTGCTTTTAGCTAAGCGAGCCAGAGTCATTCCTTTGCCCATTGTACAATAGTGATGGTCTTCCTGATAATAATGAAAGTGATTGGTGTAGTTCTATTGCCACATCTGGATTACGTACAGTCTCCTCCCAAACGAAGAGCCATCTGATGTTTTTGCAGTACATTTTAATTTCCTTTGCTGGCCTAGATCAGCTCAGAACTTGGCAATTCCTACCCTTTCCCTGCACTCTCTGTCTGCTGAGAAACAGCTTGCTTTGCTGATTGATCTTTTTTTTTTTCCATTCCTTGTAGCCTTCTCCTTATATGTTGCAGAGGAATGTAATCATCAATTTAGGTGTCTAAACATCTCCTAAAAGCTTATTTCCTTTCTTGGAATATGGGCATCTTTGCCTGGATTAAGCTTTAAGCCTCCTTTACTAGAATGTTACCCTCATACCTACATAGAGATGCCTGTGAGTAAATGAACATCTCACTGAATGGATAGAATTACTATTTTGTTGGCCAGGAAAGGAAAACTCTAAGGAGGTTTGGAAATCCAGAAGAAACAAAACTTATGTAGAATACAGGAATTCGTAACACAACAAAAAACCATTATTCTGGTTACTATTTCCAGGAAGTAAATTTTTAGTTTAGTGGCAAGGCCAGTAGAAATTCTATAGAAGTGTTAGACCATGAAAGTATTTGGTAACTATGCCTGAAAGGAAACCATCAAGGCGAATATGGCATGTGAATACCATATGAAATTGGAGAGAACCTCAAATAACCCTCATGATTCAGGAAATATCAGAGGATACAGATGTTGCATGAATGAATTGGGAGAGTGCCTAGAAGGAGGATGAGCCTGATTCTTGAATGGAACAATCCACTTCATTAGAAGAGAAATAATTATGAGGCAAACTCCTAAGAAAACATATTTATTCTCATGCTGTGGTTGCAAAAGATTGATCTATCGATCTATCGATCTATCTATCTATCTATCTATCTATCTACCTACCTACCTACCTATCTATCTATCTATCTATCTATCTACCTATCTATCTATCTTGATTTAAAGGATCCCACTCTCATATGTCAATGATATAATCAGGTTCCAGAACAGTTCACAGCAATTCTATAACAAGAACTGAGATGGTCAAATTCATCATCTTAAAACAATATCACAATGTGATTCTTTTCTCAGAACACATGGAGGACTTGCTGTTAAGGTAAATGAATGGATAGCTTCTGAAAGATGTATTTTTCTTCCTCCTGGAGTAGTGTTAGAGATCATTCCATGTTTCTTTGTTGTGAGAATAAAAAAGATGTGCAACATATGAAATTCAAAGGTGTGCAAACAGGCAAAGTGTGAGAGGAAAAGTATCAGTGGACTGTTTTCCTATTTGCCCTATCTATTTCTTCAGTCTTATTTTGTAGAATCATAGAATTTTTTTAAGTTGGAAAAGACCTTTAAGGTCATCGAGAACAACCATAAACACTTTCAACATTTCAGCGCTTAAGAGATAATCCAGATCACAGAATCACAGAATGGTAGAGGTGGGAAGGGACCTCTGGAGTTCATGTCTTCCAACCACCCTGCTAAAGCAGGTTAACCTAGGACAGGTTGCACAAGATCATGTCCAGATGGGTTTTGAAAGTCTCCAGAGAAGGAAACTCCACAACCTCTCTGGGCAGCCTGTTCCAGTGCTCTGTCACTCTCAATGTCAAGAAGTTTTTCCTTATATTTAAGTGGAACTTTTTGTGTTCTGGTTTGTGCCCATTGTCCCTTGTACTATCACTGGGCACCACTGAAAAGAGTCTAGCCCCATCTTCTTGACACCTACCCTTCAGATATTTATAAGCTTTGATAATATGT
>VYZX01031613.1:0-115248 GCA_013401335.1 Brachypteracias leptosomus | reverse complement strand
ACCTGGAAGTGAATTTGCACTTTGTTGGGATTGACGTGCAATTTGGCCACAAGGCTCAGTGCCTCTTAACTGTGGTGGAGACAGTAAAGAGCCTGATACCGGAGTGAATCTGAGAATACCTTCTGTAGAACTTCTTACAGCCTAACACAACAAAGCCAAGTTTTATCCTCAAAAAAGTAGGTTGCACTGCCTTTGCTTTTGCTGGGTATGGGGGACTTTTGGGGATAGAGTGAGGGTTATAGAAGGACTTCAGAGATGTAAAAGTGATAGGGAGTCAACAGGCATTAGCACAATGGCAGAGGCAGGGAAGTAATTATGATCAAAAGCAGCCTATACTACTCAGGTTCTTGCTCTGTGCCATTAGATATATGTCAGAGTGAAGGAAAAGCTTGCTAAACAGCCTGAGAAATCCAAGAAGTACACAGAATAGTGCAACAGTCAAGGAGTTGAGACCAACATGTTAAATCAGTGTTAGAAATACTGGAACAATAGCAGGCTTCACTGTGTAGGCTGTCGTCCTGCTAACTTTTGGGCTGACCCTACAAAAACTGTCATCTGTCAAAAACTTCAACCTGAAGTAGGAAATACCTTCCTATAAATGTTAGCAAGAACAACATTGTTCCACAGATGAACTCCATCTACAAAAATGTGCTGCAGAGGATCTACAGCTGGAAACTTCTGCTTAACGTCAGCTTGCACTGTATTCACTGACTAGAAGTGGGCAAAGAACAAAAATTTCAGAGAATATCATGGAAAATGGGTAAAATCACTTCACCTGAAGTGATTGGCTGGGAGGAGAAACAAGATTTTCCATGAAGATATGGCCAGTCTCTTTTTTGTTGGGTTTTTGCTTCCGATTTTGATGAGGATTTTTGTTGTTGTCGTCATTTTTTGTTTGTTTGTTTGTTTGTTTTGTTTTTCTTTTTTGGGGGGAGTGGTGATAGTGGTGGTGTAGTACTGTTTGTCTTTTTTTCAAAACCAAATATTTGTAATTTATCTCATACTTATCATCCATAGTTTGTGGCTCCACAGGTATTCCTGCAGCCACAGGATGTGTCATCTTTCAACTAAACCAAGCCTTCTATCAGTGAGGTTCCAGCTCTTTCTCTAAACCTTGAGAAAGCAACAAGATGTGTAGGTTTGCTTGTGTCTGTTTGTAACTATTTTGATGGTTTCTAAGTGGTAATAATTTGAAATATTACTGCTTTTCTCCATATAATTTGCCTGTAATTTAACAGCTAAATATATTCTTTCTCACTATTGTAAAGAGAAGGCTGCTGCTGCAAAAGATGTCAGCTCATGGAAGAGTTCTAGGATGATTTTCCTGTCTCACAGAGAATTTTGCATGCAGCTTATGTCTTATCATTTTTATGAGAGGCCAGGTGTGTAGGGAGAGGTAATGGCTTGTACTGATTGATGTGCAAGGGAAAATGACACATTTCTAGACATACATCTTTGACTTTCAATGTGACTAATGAGTACTACACAAACTATCAAAAGAAATGAGTGACCAAACACTGAAGGTTGAAAACAAGGAACTTTAAACTTGACTTTTTTTTTTTCTTTATTCTGGAAATTTTCTGTATTTACCTGGTTGTGGGGATACTGCATGCAAAGAATCAAAGTTGATTAATGNAGTGCTGGAGAAAGTGACTGATCCATTGCAGGAGCCAGTGAAGAGGAAATGTTAGTAATTTTTGGAAATAGACTTCAAATTCACTTATTTTCCTACCTGTGTTTGCTATAATACTCAATTGTCTCAATACTCAATACTTATAAATTTCTTTTCTTTTACCTTAGTGTAAAGGGCATATTGCATGTATTATATTGGTTGACATCTGGTCAAGAATCTACATTGTTCCCTACCAGNCTTTAAACTTGACTTTTTTTTTTTCTTTATTCTGGAAATTTTCTGTATTTACCTGGTTGTGGGGATACTGCATGCAAAGAATCAAAGTTGATTAATGTTAATTTCAGAGCAAACAGAGACCGAAAAAGCCAATGTATTTCACAGCTAAAAATACACTTTCACTGAGGGACATGACATCTGTGGATTTACAACCCCAAAATTATTTGTGAATAATGATTAGCTGTCCTCATATAATTAACTTGCTTCAGCAGTGGCTGCTTATCCTCAAAGGCACTGATTGGTGCTGAGTTTTAGACCAGAAAACCTAATCTAAAAACACCTGTAAGCCCAGGTGAACCTGCTTTCCTCACTGGGAGCAGCTGGCTAGCTTCTCTAGGATGTAGGACTAGAATTGTTCAGTAAAGCAAGGCTGTTTCAAAATAAACTTCACAAAGCTGCAAACACTTATTTTTGTGTCAGGGAACCCCCCCAAAATTAAGTTTTATTAGAAATGTATGGATTTTTCTCTGACTGTGTCCACTAGTTTATTTCATGCATTACCTATATTTATTGCTCTGTGAGACATCATACATGGAATATCACTGTTCATAGATATGAGACAGAGCTAAAAGAAAGGATGGGGTATTCCAGTAATTTCTTCTGACCTCCATAATCTGAGGCATGTCGTTTCTCTGATATATCCTGCACCACCTTCCGGTTTTGCTGCTGAGTTAGAACACACCTTTTAGTCTGGGGTTTTCACATGAGAGAGAACTCACCATGCCCTTCATAAAGATTCTTCCAAACCCTCATATCTCCTCAAGGTGGTATGTATAATAAAATCAACTGCATACTTCTTTTGGTTAAATTAAATGCATGGGAGGAAAGTGTAATCACTCAGGATGAGATGTATCTTCCTCTGATCATAAGAAGCATCTAATCTCAGATAGTTTTCTATAGCCTTCCTGCAGTCAATGGGGAAAGATGATTCATTCAGAAGACTCATCCAACTCATTTTAGATACTTCTCTTAGAGTGAGATGAATCATTCTCTGGAGACACCTGTGTGCCTCTATGGATTGTATTTCTATTTTGGACTAGATACCTAGTTTTTTTGGTGGCTGAAATTAGGTGAGATGACTCTCACCATCACTGTTATCCAGAACATTAGCTCTTGAGCGTTCCTTTCTCTAGTTTCATCATCCTTTTTGAAATATGTGTACTGAAACTGAACAGAATTTGTAATTGTCTCACTAACACTAGAAAAAACTCCTAATATGGCTTCCCCAAGGTGGCATAACCTTCCCCAGTTTATATACCCAAAGATAGAAGTAGATCCCTTAGCTACCACATCATTCTAAAAGATTATATTCATTTAAGTACTGGTCAAAATTCACAGGTCCATGTTCCAATCATTAGTCTCACAAAATACTGAGGTGTTATATATTCTCTATTTATATTGAGGCTGTAGCATGCAAAAATAAAAAGGCTGTATTGTTTTGAAGGAGAAGGAGGGAAAGAGAAGGAAACAGTGTGATCTTTAAATGAAGAGTATAATTTACCTTCACCTTCTGTATAAAATACACCATACATTTTCTCTGTCTACCTGTCCAATACAAATCATGCCATAGTTTAGAATGTGCTTTAGAAATGCATCTGATGTAACAACTCCTAGCACTCTTTATTCCTGAATTAAGGAATATGTGAGGAGTGGAATTTTTCTAGTTCCCATTTTCAGGAATTAAATGACTGGCCTAGTGACTTGAACCAGCATCACAATTAGAACTCATCCATACCGTTGCTTTTAACATGCTATCTTTACTGTTGGGGAAAACTTGATGTAGTCAAGTGCAAACAACTAATATGAGATGGCAGAGGTATGAATGCCAAAATGCAGCAGAGAATTCAAAGAAAAGAGTAAGTAAAAAGCAGATTTCCTTTGGTTTAACTAGGAGAAGACTAGCAGAAGTTCATGAAAACTATTGGATCTGAGCAATTTTAATATCTGGCTTTTCATGTTCTTCTGTCACTTGGAGTCATTTCTCTTTTCTAGTTGTGTGAGATTTATAGCATGAGAATGAATACTCAATAGTAATTCCTCTAATCTGGAGATTAATTCCCCTGCTTATTGTAAATACTGATATTCAGCTAGTCCTAAAACACCTATATGTGACACTAAAACCTTATTTCAGTTGCAATTTGAGAGTACATCTAAATGTTCTTTACAGTAACTTGACTGCCTATATGAAGTCTGTGAAGTTGGCACATCCATTTTCATCTTGAAGCCAATATTGTCTAAAACTTAATCACTTAGAGACAAAGACCACTCATTTCAGCTTGTTATTCTGGCCTGTTCATAAGTGTTTTATTACAGAGAAATGGTTCCAGTTGTCAATTCCTAATAACCAGAGAGATAGAAAATAAAAAATTTGTGACATTTATTGCAAGTGTCTGAGCCTGGAAGCTGAATCAGGAAAGATAAGGCTACTTGCCTTCCGGAATTCAAAATTTTTAACCCAATCTCTTTCTTTTTTTCCTCAAAGGAAGGAATTTGTATGTTTGCAGCTGCTCTATTCACCATCAGTCTTGTAGCCTTTCAGTGCACTCAAATATGAGCACAGTCCTTAGATGAGTATGGTGTCAGGGAAACTGATGGAGAAAGAAAGCTAGTGGGGCTGGAAATCGGATGACAAGCCTCTGCCCACCAGAAATCTTCAGGGGAAGACCTTTACCTAGAACTGAGGTCCTGTTATCTGACCCTTGTGAGCCGTGAAATTAGCTTTAACATGTGTACTTTTGCTTCTGATTTTTTTTAACTGCTAGCCCCAGGAAGAACAGAGCCAGTATTTTAGATTGAGAACACTGGGCTCTTTCTTCCACATCTGTTTTTGCTACTGTCAGATGTCAGCCCTTGCAGCTGAAGTCACCTGGTTAATCATTCCTGCCCAGCCAAATGCTCCGAGCTCCACTCAACTTGTTGGGGTGCAGAACATATAGCAGAAAAAGCAATGGGTTGAAATGTCTGTGATCTATATTAGAGAAGTGATCAAGGCAAAAGCCACTATTTCTAAAGGTCCATTGTTACATTTCATCTTTCAATAAGTTGTTTCCCCTGGGTTAGCATTCTCAAGTGCCACGCCCATATCCTGTGATTTGCTTTCATGCTATTAGCACAGGATAGGCCACCAAAGTTTATGGATCCACATCTGCAGCCTGACTCCAAGGTGTTGTCTGGGCCAAAGAGTACCAGCTTTGGTTTTTCAAATAGATGGAAAACTGAGACTTGGATGAAAACCTTATTTCTTTCACTACTCTTACACTCCTGTCCCCCCACCAAGAGAAGAGAACTGCAGGTGATCTGAAGGTCCCTAGGCTGAAAGAATGTGTTACGTGATAGAGATCTGGTCAAGAGAAGTAAGGATTCAGGTGAGTGAAAGATTGAGGCAGTTTCCAATTATGAACTCATTCTGCCCAGATAAAATCATATTGCAAAACCACTTGCAGCTGCTTTCTGAGGCTGGTCATTCTTGGACTGTGTCTGCAAATAGCCTTTTCCTTAGGTTACTCAGCCCTAGTTAGCAAATTCCTGTTAAGAGTGGACATATGCAATGCTGACTCCTTTGACGTTTATGTCCAGGCCTGAACTTCCAACACATTTGTGGAAGCATTTTCTAAATCCTATCATGCACTCAGAGCTGGTCCTTGCTCTCCCCCGATTCCTTGGGGAGCCTGGCATGGATTCTCACTTCCACCCTTCGCTGGCTGGGTAAGCCACCCACAACCACAGGAGGCTGAGAGGGTATATTGCAGCTCTGTAGCTCATGGGTAACGTAATATGAAAACTCTGTGGAGTTTTTATGGTACAGCCACTTCATTTTTCCTGCAGCTGCTCCTTAATATCAAGCCCCAGGCAAGTGACTGAAATCTTCTCCTCAGCCTGTGTGTAAAAAACCAAAGTCCAAACAGCACATGAGATTTGTGTTGGCTGCAGTGAGCAGTTGGTAAGTGTACAGGACCTGAGCATCTGGGTGTCAGGCCCACACAGTGCACTCCTTGTGTAGAAATGGTCTGGCTGGTGATACTTCATCTATTTTCTAATCTTAGAATATCCTTCAGAGAAGGTAACACTGTAAGATAGAAAGTGCCTGGAGCAGTCTGCAGCACAGGGAGTCTGATTTTTTCGGCTTCATATACAAAGTGAAAATCTGGCACTAAGTAGAATTTGTGTGACTTGCCCTCTATGGAGGTAATATTAATCTCAATGGCTCCTGCCCCAGCACCCAGGCAAGGGAGATGCAGCCCAGCCCCCTTACACAGTGCCACACTGGGCTTTCCCTCCTGCCCTGTGACTCCATGCACCCAGTACAGCTCGTTGGAGGATGCCTCGTTCTGCCACCCAGCCTGTGGGGCAAGACCACCCACAGCAAGAGCCTGGGAAAGTAGCCAGGACAACTACTCATGGCCTGTATAATAACTAAACATGTGGAAGGCCTTGCAACTCCTTTGCTGAAACAGTGTCATACTCTTCCCACTTCCTCCCTGTAGTGTATTGCAGATACAACCTCCTCAGGTTTTCCACAGTGATAAAGAAGAGAGAATCCAGAAGTGGAGGTGTAGAGAGAGAGGAAGGACATAGGAATAGAGAAAAGAGGAACCTTGAAAGTTAGAGAAAGGTGTGGGAAAATTAAATAGGACCACAGATCACTAGAGAGGCTCTTGGTCTCTGAACTTGGAGGTGCCCAGCATGGTTGACATGTTCCCCAGCATTAACCTTGGGCTGTGGTCCTTTCCCAGCCAAATCCCTTCCCATGTGTCAGCCCATCATGCCATGCACACAGGGAAAAGCAACCTGAGCACTGACTGAAACAGCATAGATATTCAGAGAACCAGCCTGTCACTGAAGTGGGTTTTACCTTGCCCTAATTTACAGGAAGCCTAGAGTATATTTTGTGTCTGAGTTGGTAATTTTGTCATTCCTCTTGTGGCTTACAGAGAGACAGGTTGTTGTAAGATAAAATTTGTCTCGTGGTAATGAATACCACATATTCTGCACTCTGTAAGTGCATATTGTCCTCTACTGTCTATGAAGAAAGATTATTTTCTTTTAGGTATCTACAACTTGCCATGTGAATTCTACCTTCTTAGGTTACTGATTTCCTCTTGCAAATGCTTCTGAGGTGTTTTGACTGTCTAGGCTATGCTTTGGGAGGGAGCTGAGACACTCTGAGGTGAAAATTTTCAGTTCTCATGGAAAACTATCCAGGTAAGACACAAGTGCCCATTTACCTCCAGAAGCTAAACACTTAGCTCAAATCTCCAGCTATGGTCTGGCAGTGCTTTAAAAGTTCACTCTTATTTTCCCAGAATCTGATACTGGCCTCTTATAATCAGCTCTAGCTGCTCAGAGGAGGCCCTTTAAAAACATCTTCACACTTGTGGACCAAAGGTACATTTCTGGGCTGTGAAAGGTGCCAAGGGCTACAACACAGAAGCACTTGTAGGGCTGCAAGACTGTACAGTGGCATTATACAGCTAAGAGATGGCAGCCAACTGTCCATATAACAGCTCTCTAACTCTTAGACTAGCTAATGAGTGTACAAATTAATTAACTCCTAGAGGAAAGGGGAATCAAGCTGGGGAATGCTGCTAGTTGGAGGGAACTGACACTCATAGCTACCTCATTAGGCAGAGCAGATGTCAGCGGTCTCTGGAGTGCCAACAGAGATTAACCAAGAAGCAGCTCACATCCTTCTCATTTACTTCTGCAACCTGGATGGGATGTTATGCACACAAAGGGAGTTTGGTGTGGATGGACTTTTGTTCTAAAGCAAATGTTAGCAGAGATAGAAGATGAAGCTGAATCCAATAAGGCAGAGGAATTCTGCTGCTAAAGATATTTAAAGGTAAGAGGGCAGAGTAGAAAACTTAAGGGTCACACAGAGTGCAGAAAAAGCATGACTTTTTAGCATCATCTCATCACACATTACTGATCACCTATTTGTGAAAACTCAGGGAAACAAAGAGGTTAATTTTGTAAAAGCTGTCAGGGAAATCAAGAACCTGTTTTAGGACAGATCATTACGTCTGATAAGGAAATAGTTAAAGATGTGGAAGCTTGCACAACGGAGGAAGATGAAAGTTGGTGTGTAGCAGGGCACCTTTGGGGTGATATACATCCAGACAGCATTTGTTATGTAGAGAGAAGGTTAAGGTTTCAGATGAAGGAAATATTATGCTAGTTAGTCAGAACAACAGAATAGTTAAAGACTGGACAGCAGGGATATAATAGAGTGCAAGAGCTTTGGAGTGTCCAGATAGTTCTAATTGTTGACATTTAACTTTCAAAGAAGATGCAGTCTTGTTATTACTTGGACACAAGGCTTGCATTGAGATTTTGGAAGCTGTGTGAACTGCAGATGGGACACACAGAAAGCTGCTAAGCTGCTATGGACACACACAACAAATCCATCTGAAAGCATCTTGCTAGCAGATTTTCTAATTTGCACTATTCCTGAATAGCTCTGCATAAGCTGCCTTTCCTCCAGCATGTCAAGTCCATAACATCCACTTAAATGTCTGTGTATAATTGCTCTTGGATTTGTTGAGCTGAAGCCAGGCTAAACAGCCTTGTTTCTGAGAAAAGTTACTCACAGTCCTGCTCTTACACTGCTAATGACTTGGGTGGTTTGGCACTACAGGAAACAGGACTTTTCATGTGTTGTATCTGAAGTGTTTGTGGAGTTTCTTGACTGAGACTGAGGGGTTTTGTATGTGAAGAGGGGCATCATCTGGGCATGCACTGCCGGTATGTGTGCAAATGCATGTTTCTGTGTTCGCAGGCACGTGTACACAAGATGCCTTATGTAATTCTTCCCAGAACTCCACTGCTCATCTGCTCTGCACAGACATGACTGCACAGAGGCCTTTTATTGTGCTTTATAAATATGCGCCCTTGTTGTCTTATCCCTGTTGGTTTCCAAGAACAGGATGGGTAACAAATCTTCTATTCTTTCTCTTTCTCTCTCTTTCCCCCCACCCCTTCTTGGGTCTCTTGAGGTTTTTTTCCCTCTTTCAGTTTTCCAAAGAATCTAAAGCATTTTTGTGGTTCTCCTGTAATGATACCATGTCTAAAGCAGAGTGCCTGGCAGACCACAGGATATAATATACACACAATGGGTGCATTTGCTATAACAATCACAAAAGCTTCAATGACATTTAACTAACTTAAAGTAATTTTTCCCAAGTTGATGTCTTATGTCAACAACTTCTTCAGCTGAAATATCTTCAATATGGCCAAGTCAAGGACCATCCTAATGCTACTTGCTCCATTGTAACCTATCCATAATCTTCATGTTTTTTGCTGCCTCCCCAACAATTTGATGGCCAACCAGATAATTGCTGTTTCGAAATAAATGTATAAAGATCATCAATTTAGACATCTGATTTTTTTTTTTTTCATACAATCAATATTATTACCTGAGAACTACAGATCCCATGCTTGAAAAACATAATGACATTGGAAGTTTTCATTAAGTAACTAGTCTTTGCTGTTGTTTTACGCCACTTCTCCTCACTCAATATTATTCATTTAAAGATTTTTTAAATTTTTTTTTCCTCATAGTCACAAGAAGTGTGGGAAAATCAGTAGATGGCCACATGGCACCTGGGAGAAACATAAAGTTTGACTAGTGGGAGAGTGGCATAAGGCAAAGAAAAGACAAGGGATAGTCCTGCCCAATAGCTAGTGTCAGAACCAGGGGTAAGCTCAAGGTGGGCAACTCCCCTCAGATGAAGTTTGGTTGCTTGAGGAAAAGGTTATCAGAGATGATGTCTCAGATGCCCAGGAGCTGGGCTTAATTAGGTGAGAAGTCCTGTTTCTCTTAAATAAATATCCTCACTTTATCAAATAGGCTCAGTGACAATAGGGTCCATAGACTTATATCTCTAGTGCCTGTTCGTGGCTCAGCCCTGCGCTGAGCCCTGCTCTAGTACCTGCAGCACTGCAAAGCTCTGGTCTCCAAACAGCTTCCGATTTTTTGGGTTGGGAGCAGTGAAGGTTGGACAACTGAGCTATAAACTTGTTTCCAGAACACTGTGCAATATGTATTTGGACCCTGCAAAGGTATGCGATCTAGTTCACAGATCCTCAAAGCCTAGATATATTGTTTCTGTTCTCCCTCAGGCTGGTATCTCACAAACCACTGTAGAAAGCATGTGTCTGATGACTCAGAGGAATTTTCTTGCACAGAAGGAACTTATAACCAGCTCTCAAATGTCCCAGGGTGGTGCCTTAACAATGGCAGCTTACTTTTCCTTTCTCTTTTTGCTTAACAAGTTGTAACAAGCATTTGGTTCTCCACAAAACTGGTTGCATCTGTGTCTGTATAGTCCTTTTCCCCTGTTTTCTCAGTGTTCTGGGCTGCAGCAACCAGTGGTATCAATATAGGCTGGGAGAAGACACGCTAGAGAGCAGCCCTGTGGAAAAAGACTTGGGGGTAATGGTGGATGAAAAGCTGGACATGACCCACCAATGCTCAATTGCAGCTCAGAAGGTCAATTGCATCCTGGGCTGCATCAAAAGAGGTGTGCCCAGCAGATCAAGAGAGGTGATTCTGCCCCTCTGCCCGCTTATTGTAGAGTGGGTTGGACTAGATGACCTTTGGAGGTCCCTTCCAACCCAAACCTTTCTATGATTCTATGTTCTAGCTTGCAACCAGCCCTGTCTTTACAGGCAATCTTAAAATAAACGTGTGTCATACAAATCCCTTGTTAGAGGGGGGGAAAGACGTGGAGTAAGAAAGAAAAAAAATAAGAGAAAGCTATGATTGTCTAAGTATCTCATTTTGGTTTTGATATGATGGTGCATACATGCAATCATGTAAATTACAACTCATTCATGCATTACAATTGAATGATATTAATCAGGAAGAGGCACATTGTTAAGCAGATCCTACTAATACAGCTTCATAGACTTTTTCCTTTGTGCTGTTTAAGTGCTCTTGTGTAAGTCTTGCAGAGGAGTTCACTTTTCTCTTTTTGTAGTTCAGATAAGTTTAACAAAGAGAAAAATAACTCTCCTGTGTGTTTCCCTAGGTGAAAATGAACTCCATAATTCTGCGATATCTAAAAAAAATTGTCAAGCTGTAAGGAATCAAAGAAGCTGCATGGAAATCATAGGAGAAATTTAATTTAAAACTGATTGAAAGTCAGACTTTTTAGGAATTTGATAGAATTTTGCAGCATCAAGAAACCTACATGTTTAAAACAAGTACAGAAATGTTACCAACCCCTGTTACAGTTGGGGTTTTTTTCCTGCATGAAAATCTTTCTAACAAACAGATAAATACAAGCACTGAAATGTGCGAATATATATATATGTATATATATAAATTTCAGACAACTTCTTAAATGGGAGCTCCTCTGCCTGAACTATTAAGACACTTGTAGGAGATCCCTCAAAGCTTCAATGGACTGCATTGGTTTGTGATTAGCTTGTCTGTATGTTAGATAACCATCCAGTACTGCATCTTCAGTGAAGTGTATGAGATATCACTGTATGATATAACAGAGAGAAGGTAACACTGGTTGGGAGAGTGTCAAGGTAGTTATTATTCACAAAGACATGTGGAGAGTATTGTAATCTACTGTAAACATCTTCTCAGATGACTTCTGACATTCCAAAGTCAGCCTCGCTGTCCTGATGGCAGTGCCCTCACTTTCTGGAAGAGATGTTCTAGACATAGATGCGACAAGTTCTCCCATTTCTGGAACAGAGTCCATGCTCATGTTGACCCAGGATTTTTTCCCAATCCAGTATCAAGCTTCTTTTATTTTATTGAAATGAATTTATTTTATCAGTTGAAGTAGTGTTTTGATGTCTTTTATTTGGAACCAGGAGTGTAAAAAAGGATGCTGGAAGGAAATCATTCACTACTAGTAGCTGAACAAAGCTCTCCACAGAAAAATTAGAAGTTTTAGCATTAAAGAGAACTAAAGGACTCTTATACCCATTTATTTATTTCATTATTACCAGAAAGCCTTTTTAATTGACATAATTTTATAGAATGGGAAACACACTGTGAGAACTTTTCAAGACGATTTTTTACTTGGTGCCTGAGCTGTATATTGTGTATATAGCATGCTGAACTGAAGCCATGGGTAGAGAAGTCATGTACAACACTTGGGAGTGACTCTTTCCACAATTACAACAAAACAAAGCAAAACAACCCACTGAGAACACAAGACTTGTCAATTTATTCATCAGAAGAATGGTCTGAGGCTGCAGAAAGTTATTCTTGGGCAGCAGCAAATTAGTAATAGCCACAGAGTTGATATGTACACTGTTACATGAAAGAGATCAGGAGCTAATCCTGGTGCCAAAGTCAAATGGTACACACTGCTTAACATCCACATTAGCCGGGGTCAGCCCTCTCCATGGCAGATGTGTCTCGGGGAGAGCTAGCTGAAACAGTCCAAAGTAAAGCCAAAGAAGAGCTAACAACTGAACAGTATGACCAATAAGTGACCATTTTAAAAATTTAGTATTGTAGATGTATCCAGAAAATAACTGGCCTTTTTTTTTTCCTTTAGTGTTAGAGATGTGTCCAGAGGAGGCACCACCATCAGCCTCAGATAAATCACCTCAAACCTCAGTTAGAATTTGAAATTTCCAAAGGTATCTGGGAGATCACTTTCCTAGTGATATGGATTTAGACACTCAATCACTGGAGCATTAATGTACTATAAACATGGCAAAATAAACTTTTCTGTAACCAAGGTTATATTCCTCTCAAGAGAGCAGCCTATGATACCTGCGGATGACACCTTTGTAGTGTGTGAACTCTGACAGAGTTCTCCATGCTTTTGCATTCGCCAATGAGGTATCCCACAAGCCTTTAGAAAAGGCTGCTGCTTTAACTGAACATCCTGCCCACGGTGACATTTGGTAAAGAGTACTGGCTCCTTCTCCAAAAACCTGTGCCAAAGGACATCTTGATCTTCATATGCCCATTCCCCTCTTTAATATAGAACAATGTACTTAAAACATACAGTGTTACAATAGTTAATTAGAATTTATGGCATTTTCATGAAGAGCAAGAAATGATGATAAATACGTGAATAATGACCTAGGAATGGATCAGCTATTTTATCATAAATGAATGTCAATGAAATGTAATTTTCTGCTTTAGAAGGATTCCTGCACCTGATAATATCCTTAATAAACATTAATTAAAAGGTTAATCTGTTGTAGAAATTGCTTTTCTCTGAAGCCACCTGAAATCAATTTGAACCCAATTACAAGCAGTTACCTATTGTTTATGTGGTTAAAGATTAGAGAATACATTTCTGCTTGTCAGGAGCCATCAGAGCAGATTTTGAATGTCACGATCAGAGGTGATTCTGAACATTTGAATGCACTTTAATGAGCGTAGAAAAACCATTAGAAAATGTAATCAGTCATATTTGATGACTTGACCTTGGGACTTAGATAACAAGGGGTGTAATCATTTCTGTCGTAAGTGCCAATAGGATTTGATCTTGAAATCAATTGACCATTGCTTGCTCACTGAGAGGGGTAATCTTCCTTGGCAAAGGAGTATAAATTACAAAAATCCAGCAAGTTATATAAGTAGATTCAGAATACTATCTCTCATAGACTCAGGAAATATGAGATGTAGCTGAAAAGTGATCAAAGGATAACACCCTTCAAAGAAGTTTTGAGGCAAGCGGAGCTTAGTAATTCCAGCTAAGTTCTGTTTTGTACATGCTCATCTGCACTGAATGTTGAGGTGCAAACCACTTTGCAGCATCAAGGTTGTATATGTTGCCTTATTTTCATGGAGAAGACTTTGGGGTTGATAAAATATGGCTCATGCATAATTTGCATTGCATTTGCATCCCATTTTGATTGGAACTTGTTCTTTCTGCTCTACAAGAAGACCCGCACTTCCACAGATAACACATCTGGGTACAGAAGCCAGTAGAAGAAATAAAGGAGTGGGGTCTTAATAACTTTTCCCACAAAGGATAAGTGGATATTTGTGCCTTTCATATAAAAGTTATGTCCATATTCCTCACCATAGGTTTTGCTCCATATTAAGCAGATACTTGAGCTTGCCTGTAGTTTCACATATGAGTGACCACATTAAAGCCAGACTATGCACTTGTTTAAGCTAGAGCAGAACTTATCACAAGTGACTTTCCATGTTTGAAAATTTAGACAGTTCTTCCACCACCAACAGAGGGACAGAGAGAAAGAGGGAAAGCGAGTTGCAACTCCACAGAGCACTTCCCTTATCCAAACACAAGTATTAAATGCAACTGGGAGTAATTTCTCTCTGGAGGGACAGAATTTTCTCTTCATTAACTACAAAGGGCATCTAGAGGAAAAAGCTTAGGACTTGACGGGCTATGGCTGAGATTTGTTGAACTTAGATTCATACACACAGGAAATTTCAGCCTTTCTGTATTCACTGATTCTTTAGGATGACGATTTTCAAGAAGCCAGTAGAGTTGACTAAGGTATACGAACATAAGCAAGAGATGATCTCAGGTATTTTCAGCAAGCTGTCCTATGGGAAAGAAAGGATCTGAAAATAAATGACTACCACTCTGAGTGAACAATAACATTTCAGTATGTGATCAGCAACAACATATTAAAGCGTACATATTAGAACTTCTTTAATGTTCTGGTGTACTTGGTGTTAAAAGTTGTAGACATGCCATAACTGTTTAAACACATTTTGATCACATATATGAGAAGGTGAAGATTTCAAATTTAAAATCTATTTTTAAAGCCCTTTCATCCAGACTTAAAACCCCTTCTCCTAAACCTCTGAACACACAGAAAGACAGTTTACTTTAAAGGTATAATGTTGTATGTCTTGGCTATATCCATCAGTGAACTGTGCGTCATTTGACAACATTTATAAAATCCAGTTAGATTCTTAACTGGAGAAATGATGACTGATAGCTTTAAACTAAGTGAAATTTTGCCAAGTCATACTCAGCTTGTTGATGGTAAAATTTTCCATTTTGTAACTAAAAATATTGAGTTTCCATTAAGTCAGACTGTATAAAATTTCCAATTTAAATAGTAAAAGACTGGAGTTGAACGAAATAATTATGAATTGCTTTTTTTTTTTTAAAAAAACCAAACATGGGAATATTCTTCCAAATGAGCAATCTGACAGTCAACCTTAATGACTACATCTCAACAACAAAAATAAGTACAGATTGTACTTTGTTCAAACACCAGCAACACTAGAGAGAAAGGAAATAAAAATTCCAGCATTCATTTCTCACCATAACTTTCCAGTTCAAAGTGTCTGAAAGCTTTGCAATGATTTTACTGGAAAATATTGGAATTCAGTTTACAAAACTCTGTAGGTGTAAAATAGCTGTGCAGTTCATGGACAATTCACTGTCACATTGTTATGATTACTAAATACATTGTCTTTCATATATTTGTACGCTATAATGATGATCACAGTATAAACAAATAGTCAGATGGACTTGATAGCCTATTATTCTGTATTCAGTGAGTGGCTTAAATAATACTGCAGAGGGCTATTGTGCTGTGATGTTAACTGGGGATGAGAAAAATTGAAGGGAATTTAAAATGTAGCCTAAATTTCAGCACATCCCAACTAGGTTTCAGTATCTTCCCATTAAAAATCCCAAATTCAAGGCAGCCCTGCCTGGGCTGGCACCAGTACTGTTAGCACTTTCTCTGGTGACTCTTTTTGGGACAGTTTGTTGTAGCACAGTGTCAGAGTGGGATGATGTTAGGTAAACTTCTCAGGAGGCTGCTTGGGCCACTCAGTTACACTGGAAAAATGACAGGAGAACCTCACCCTCTGGCACGTGTCTGTTCCTGGGAGCCACAGTGGTGGTATGTCCCTGGCTGTGGTCCAGCACAGTGACTGGGGGGACTGGTTGTTCTGGCTCTTCAGAGTTTTTGGTGAGAGAAGTGTCTCTTTTGATTAAAACTTCAGCAAATCATGTAAAGAATGAAAATGAAATCTGGGGAGAAGTTACCTGCTCTGTTTGTCAGTGTATTAACAGATCTATCCATCAAGCTCCATTACATTTCACACAGTAGGGCTGTTGTATGCAATTGCCAGGTTTGGTTCCATCTAATGCCCTTTGGTTTAGTACAAATGAAGTTGGTAACATCTTGAGTGTTGGTACCTTGACACCAATGCACAACTCCCTTCACATTGCTCATTACAAAGTGGTTTTTTATTTGGTTTTCTAACATTGTTGGTCTTTTACAGTTTAAGTTGTTATTTTCCATGACGAGTGTCTGTCTGAGATGTTGCCAGACTGTTCCAAGCACTTCTGAGAGTTTAAGAGAAAACTCTGACTCTGTATTATATCTTGGTGAGCTTTTCCTTTCTGAAGTGCTTGCATTCCCCCAAGAGAAGAGGGATAGGCTTGAAATTTGACAGGAGGAGACTTCTGAAGCAGGAATATACCATTTGCTGTGTTCAAGAAAAGCTGCCCAAATTTGGCCAAGTTATAAGCCTTTGAAAAATGATTTGTAAACTGCTGGCAGCAAAGGACTCTGACCACTCAGAGTGTGTCCCCCCATGGAAGTAGGGGCTAAACACACATTTCCCTGCAATAAGGGACACAGGATATGCTGGGGTTGTTGTGGGTCTTTCTGGATGCTTCCTGCCATCTTTCAGTGCTCAATGTGATCCTCTCCATTTCCTGATGCTTAGGCACTGAAGGAGAGGGATGTGTGGAGGGGAGAGCCAAAAAGACTTGGGGTGGAGAAGGGAGAAAATCAGCAAGTTGGCAGAGGGTTGAGAGAAATCAGCAGGGAGAAGAAGACATGCCTGGGACAGGGACAGGCTGAAGAGGATGGCAAAGAAAGAACCAAACCTTGAGAGACTCAGTCAGAAGGCTCCTGTTCTTGAGCAAGCTCTGCTGCAGTGTTGGCAAGAGACTCCCAAACTCTTGGTACTACCATTCTTCTACTATCAGCTACAGTCTGCAAAACACACTGAACAGACATCATCTCACCAGCAGCATGAGTTCTTGGAGGATGCAACAACCTGCTATTGCTTTCAACCAGCCCTCCCAGTAGGGGTCTGGATTGCAGAGCAAGAGGTCCCACATGTCCTGGCCAACATGGACAGAGGGTGCCCTAGGGTGCCATCTGCCTTTTCTATCTACTTCTTTTCTTTTTGATTGAGGAATATTGATGCACAAAATGGCCTGAAAGAACATTTATTCATGCTGTAACATCAAGCATTTCAGTGCTAGAAAGTGCTGCAAACAGAGTTGCTGAGCAACCATAGGCCTGAACCTTAATTAGTGCACACACCTCAGGAGCCAACCATTAATTACATGATCACATGCCATTTTCCCCCCCAACAAGTTACAAAAGATTAATTGGCTGAGCAGTCCTGAGCATGTTTTATACAGATTCCTTGGACTTCAGCCCAGCTGTTACCCAAGAGAGGTGTGTGCTGAGCACTCGGCCATGGGCTTGTTCTAGCAGCCTGATCTGTGTGAATCTTACAGGTAAGGGTTCATCCCACCACACTCCTTTCAGTGCCAATCATCCAGATTCTGCTAAAAGGCTGTGCAGTATAAGGGGTTGCCTTTAACCATGTTTTCTGAAGAGTCTGTTAGGTTGTAGGCAAATTTGTTGTCCCAACAAACACACCTGAAAGCAGTTGTTGGTTCTCTTGGTATGAGAAGACCCTGGAGCTGCAGCCTGGGAGCTATCTGTCTGGCATCCCTTGCTAACCCTGCTGCCATACAAGTGACAGGTAAGGCTTTGCTTAGAAAAGGGGCTGATCTCATGGTATTTCACTAAATCCTCAGCCAAAGATTTGCCAGCAGCAGCTAGGTGAACTCAGGGTGACCTAAAGGGATGTCTGCGGAGCCAGGGGAACTGCTACACCCATGGTGCAGTATGTACTAAAGCAGATCATCGTCACAGGACTTAGCACCCAACTAGGTCAATCCTTCATGTGCTGTATTACACAGTGTAAGTGCACTTAGAGGTGAGTGAAAGTCTGGAACTGGCAGATAAGAAGCTAGGATTTGATGTGTAGGGGATAGGATGTTTCCTTCCCCATGGATACTAATCAAGCTTGGGCTCTCCAGTATTTGCATAACTAACCACAGTGACTTAATCCAGGTTTGCCTGGATCTTCTGAAGGCCTTTTCTCCTTGAAGGTGCGTCCTATACAAGAAACTACAGTCTTGCTTGCTCATGGTTGAGAAGAGCAGGTTATCAGATAGCATCCCTGAACATAAAGCAAGCATAGTTGTCAGCTCCTGCTCGCTCAACAAAGATATGTGCTTTGAAGATTCCAAACCATCAGCTCTCTGGCTGTGAGTTTTCCATTAGTCAAATGTCCAGCTTTCAGTCAGATTAAAATTAATAAATGCATATTGTCACTTGCACCTCTCCTATAATCTCAACCAGAGCTTCCTATTGCAACCTACCCACACATTGCTCCTGCTCCTATTTCATGGAAGGTCTGTCCTTTCTCCAGGAAGCTACTCTACCCATGTGTTCTGCTTCCTACTGCTGCTGTATCATCACCTACAAATCATGTTGCCGATGCTTATCTTGGCCACAGATGACATCCCTTTTCCTTCCCCCTTTTCAGCCTTACATCCAAAAGCAGGGGAAATAGGACAACCAGCGCTGCTCTCCATCCCAGGTCTTAACCTGACCTCACATGCTCCTTGGCCCTTTCCTCACTATTGCTGAGGTAAATGGTGTACAAGAGAGAAGTGTCTCTTTCCCTCTTGTCAAAGGGACAAGAAAAAATACTTGCTACAGCTCAGCCTGGCAATGTCTTCTGTTTCAGTAACTTCTTTTGTGATTGACTGGTTTCATCCAAGCTTGGCAGTGGGATAACTGCAAAGGCAATTAACTTCCCATAGAAGTCGTCCCTTCTCCCTCCCCTATAACTGGGGACAGGAGTGACCACACTTCAAATGTCTGCAAGATTTTTTACTCCTGTTTGATCCTTACAGCTGATTTCTTTCCGGTTGAATGAAATAACACTCAGTGTGCTGCCAAAACAACTTAAAGGAGAACAGCTTTGTGAGAGAACAGATAATTTTGAAGATACATGTGAAAGAAACTGAAAACCTTCATATAATGTAATTTTAAGTCCTTCAGTGGTGAGACACAAATCCTAAAGCATTATGTTCCTCATTGTTTAGCTGGTGGTATTTCTGGATGGAAAGAGCCTGCACCTTTATTATCAGTGATGAGACAGACCATCTCAAGTTTTAAAATAAATCTCTCCCTCTGTCACATTCTTCTGAAATGGTGCATATCCTTGAAGCATTTGTTTCTTTGGGAACATGAGGTACCGCCAGAAAACTACTTAGATCATTTATTACTCCTGAATATTTAGAAATCGTTAACCTTTACACACTCCACCCAAGGAGACACTGGGAGAGGCTGTAGCATTTTTTTTTAACTCTTTCACTTCTGCTCCTCCTTTTTAACCTCTCATTCTGTTGCATATTTGCTTATGGCCAGGCAGTTTTATGTGAGCTTCGTGTTCTGTGTGATTTGCAGTGGTATAAGGATAAGAAGGACACAATTTTGCTTAGAGGCAGAGAGATCTGTGTTGAAGGCTGTTTCCACTCTTTAGAGCATTAAAGTATCCAGATGTAACCAGAAACGGTGAATAGGTCCAGCTAAAATGCAAAACAGATGGGATCTTTGCTCCAAACTCTTTTAGGGTCAAAGGCCAAATCTATTCCCTGTTCTGCTTTTTCATATGAAATTAGAAATAGAAATAATAAAACAGGCTAATTTCCCTCTATTTCTAATAGACTAAACCTGGAGATATATTTAAGCCCAATAAACCCCATATACAGTTAAACCTTCCCACTGGTTGATGAGCAGTGGGAGACAAAAGCAGGCTGGGTGAGTAGCTCCTTATTTCCTGGACCTATGTCTGGAAACCATTCCCAGGTGCCCCCAGTTCCCGGCACCACACAGCTGGGTCCCACTTCCCACATGCCCAGTGTGAAGTGGCACTGTGTGCAGCTCAGCCATGGGATCTCAGCTTCAGCCTGCAGTGCATTAGAGGTTGACATTTATTCTTCAGACCACATAAGGACCAAGCCAAAGGCAACCCCTCTTCTCTCTTTCATTCCCTGCATGAGGTATTATAAAAAGAAGAGCAATGTATTCTTGCTAAGGACCTGGTTTTGAGAGAGCATTGGTGTTAAGAATATTGTTGGCCAAAAAAAAAAAAAAAATTTGAAATTTTTTCAGACGTGCAATTTCAAACAGGTATGTTGGGCCAGGTAAAATCCTTGGGATGCTGTTTTGTCTTGTGCAAAACTTTATGTGAATTCGATCTGAAATCTAGCAAACAGTTTCAGCCAAAAATGGCAAACCTGAGAAATTGCAGTCAATGCAATGTGATGATTTCAGAGTGAAACAGCTCAACTTCACAGTTCAAAACATTTGTTTTTGTTTTGAGGTTTTCCTGCCTGCAATAAATAAAAAGGGGTGAAAAGTTTAAACACAAAAATGAAGCGTTTTGTTTCAGGTCGAACCAAAGACTTTGCTTGATCCAAAGTGGAATTTTTGGGTTTTATTGTTTTACCAAGAAAATACAGTTTCATTTCCTGTCAACCCAAACCATTTTTTTTAATTGTAGGCTTGCTGTGTTGAATTCAAAAGCGGTTATCCCCACTGCTCTTTAGGAAAAAGACTCAGGAATTAATTTTTTCTGAGAAGTGAGGTAAAGTTTCACAGAAGGAAGGTGATGAGGGAGCAGAGCTGAAGATGAAAACTAGCAACTGATGAAGGTCTAAATAGCACTGTAAGTATGGGATTATGGCTGATCAGGTCTTGAAGCCTCCCCAGGTAGTTATTATTTTAAAACAGGATAGCAGCAATGGGGCTGGGCTCCTCTTACACAGCCCAGCTATGGGCCATCAGAGCACTACTGCCCTGTTCAGACCATTTGTGTCATAATCCCTTTGGGAAGGATGAGACTGTGTCCTGTGTGTGGGCAGCTGCAAGGTGCTTATGGCCTCACTGCCATCAGCACCTGGGCTGTGTCCCTGACCCATTCCTGACTTTAGCTCTGCACCCAACAGAGAGTGTTTTCTTACTGAACCTGTGGCTTTGGCCCCTAGAAAGCAGGATGGCTGCAGTTGGGTGCAGGCACTGTGATGTGCAGATGTGCATGGGTATGTGGGAAACAACCGCATATTGTACTTAGTTGTTTCAGTTGGCCTGATCAGCAGCTATAAAGTTAATACTTTCACATTAATGTCTGTTGGGACAGAAATGCCTCCAGCCTGTGGACTCTGCAGATGCAGTAAAGAGGTTAAGTTCAGCTCCATCCCTAAAAGAAAGTGTCACAATCTCTCCTCACAATTGATAAAGTGTGGTTGGTAAATGAGGTTGGTGGTGGGCACCAACTGTAACTGGATACTCTGGCCATCTGTAGAAAAATGCCATTAAGCAAAAGCCCAGCTATGGGACTGCACTGCAGCTCAAACCTATCTCAGAGCTCACTTTCAACTGATGAAGTATTTGGGATTATGCATTACCCTGCAGGGCACAGAGAATGGCATACTTCTCAAGTGAATTCAGCCAGCAGCATTGTAATTAAGCTAATTACACTGTAGCCTTCAGTAAGGGTAACAAGTTGCTGCTATACTTATGTGCATTATGCAGCACTGTAATACGTGCCATGGTAGTTCTGCATGTGTGTAACCCATGCTTTCCTCTTGCTGTACTTCTACATAATGATCCAGTGGTAGGAATATTATTGCCTCCATAAGCTCCTTCTCATTTATTTTACTCCTCCGCCAGACTGTCAGCCAAACCTGGGAAGGAAATGAACAATTTTTTGAGCCCTTCCTCCAGTAGCAAAAGTCCCTCTGTGTATGTTATCCTGTGTGTGTGCCTGTGTGTATCCTGCACAAGATCCTATCCATGGGAGGAGCTGGGGACACCATGCTCCATGGACAGTGTCCCCACCACATCATCCAGGAGGAACCTTTCCTCTAGCTGAGCATGGTGCTGAGCTTGTCTCAACTGGAAGCCAGACTTTGGCTATCTCACAAATTACTGTGTTAAAGAAATCTTTACAGAGCAAGATGTTGGTAAACAAGAGCTAGCTGCTCCTATGATTCACTACCTTCTTACGCACTTTGAGAGCAAATTTCTCCACCCTCCTACGGTTGTGGGGAACCGCAGACACAGTGGAATCAGTGCCCTCCCGCAGACAGTCAGCATCCCCCCAAAGTGTGCAAGGCTGAGGATGGCATTTCACATGACAGCAGAGGTCAGGAGAAAAATACAATGTGTGACTGTTCATCAGGCCAGGGAAGGGATGCTCGGAAAGACATGAGAAGGGTCCAAGGCACATTCCGGAGCTGTCCTCTGTGAGCCTTGCAGAAGCGGCCAAGGCTGCGGCACAGGGGAGCGGAAGGCAGCCAAGTGCTGCTGGGCAGATGGTTTTGTGGGCAGGGAAGGGCGAGGCGGGCAGGCTGAGCTGTGAGATGAGCTTGGCCACGGATTCCCTCTGTGAACACCAGAAAGCATCTCTCATTTTGTGTGCTTCAGTTTTCCTCTCTTGCAAAGAGGAAGATCTGCACTTCATTTCACCATGGCTGTTGTGAAGTTTCATTCATGGAGGTCCCACTGAAAAGCCACTTACCACCCAAAGGGACATTGGTGTGTGCCATTGGCTGTCACAGCTTCAATGTGCTCACATTGGAGAGGGAAGCTCTGTGAATATGTACTCTGTCTGCTCAGCTTCTCGTTGGATCTCCATGCTAAAGCAAGCTGCACATGATACTTGCTGGTTCTTGAAAGCAATATAGTCACATCAGTATGGCACTAAGCCTAGCTAATTAGCCCTTCTTGGCAGGTCTAATTAGGCTGGGCAGGGAGCCATGCTGATAGAGCTATACCTCTATGGGTTCCAGCTCTTGCTCGGTTCCAGTCAGTACAGATACCTGCATCGTATCCATGCCATGCTGTAGTCAAACCACCAGTGCTTCCCAGGAGCCTGGCAGCAAAACTTGTGGAGAGGCCAGCTGAGGACTGAAGAGAATAGCTGGATCTGGTGAGCTGAAAAGTTGCTTCTTTCTCCTAAGACAAGATTTTGGAAGAAAATAAAAAATCATGCAGACCTTTCTTTGCTTTTTTGACTTGATGTGATGATTTCTGAAAATACTCCACATCCTGGGGTCCTAGATGAGGTCAGATGCTTTTCTGCTCTGCTCAAACCCTTTGTGAGATGGAGGCAGTGACTCCGAGGAGAAAGGTTCCCCTGGCCATGATGAGCCCTGCCACAGGGGGCAGCCAGAGGCAAGCTTGTTAAAATCAGTTGGAGGAGAAGTGAGGAGGTGGATACCAAGCTACAGTTAGCAGTGGAGGCAGGAATCCAGATGGCCACCCTCCTAGATCAACATTGCAGACATGAGAATCAAAAAGAGAAACTGTCACAAAAGCAAACAGTGTAAGAGAGAGGGCCATAATGCTTGGACTGGCCACTGTCCAGGTGTCCACCCTCTTATCACACAACACACTGCAGCCAAACATGGGAGCGGACCCCGAGCATCTGCGCCCAAAGCACCTAATGTGTGTTTGTGTGGCGAGCAGAGCGGGAGGCTGCTGCGAAGCAAAGGAGAGGAGTGGAGAGGAGGCTTTGTAGCACGTGGCAGGCTGCCTGGCCGGCACAGCGGGCGGCAGGGGAGGAAAGACATGAAACAAAAGCCTTCCTGCACGAGCAAAGAGAAAAGACCTACTGCTGACAGAAATGAAACAACACAGCCCGCTGTGGAGGCCAGAGCTCCTGGGGCAGGCGAGGCCAATAGTTGTAAAAACAGAGTTTTGAAGTAGGAAATGTAACATGACTGCAAATTGCCTCTCTTCCCCCCTCCAACCCCTGGCTCCCACCACGTGCAATGGGACACTGAGCAAGCAGGCAGTGGGTTGGCAGCAGGATGGGAA
Source organism: Brachypteracias leptosomus (assembly GCA_013401335.1). NCBI lineage: Eukaryota > Metazoa > Chordata > Aves > Coraciiformes > Brachypteraciidae > Brachypteracias > Brachypteracias leptosomus. The sequence goes on along the minus strand of VYZX01031613.1, from coordinate 91,412 downwards.
GGAGGTCCTGCCTGCGCTGGTGTGGGATACCCATTGGAGAACTTGGCACTCCCACCCTTGCAACCTCTTCCCAAAACATAGAACTGCCTCAAATAGAAATATTCCCAGCACCAGTGTTTCCCCCTCAGCAGCAGGGAAGCTGTTTTTTTGGAGGCTATCTGCCAACAACAATAATAATAGAGTGCCATTAATTCCCACTGGGGCCTACTCACAATGACCAAACTGGACAGATAATTTACAACTGATATATCTGTTGTGGAGACAGGATGTAGGCATTTTTACCAACAGGTCATCTAAGCCTCAGAGCAGAGTCAAAACACATGGTGTAAAATACATTTTCCACATGTTTCCATCCTGGCTGTGCCACAACTTTTGGCTGGGCAGGGAGATGGTGGAGGACTGCAATTTTTTCAGTCACAACTCTGGATATTGCTTAATCTTCTTCTTTTTCAGTGGGTCTTTTTACCAAAATATTTGCTGTGAATGGGAAGCAAAATAAATAAATAAATAAAAAAGACGTCTGGAAAGGATTTCTGCTGCACTGTTTACATCGTTTGCACTTTCTTCAGAGGTGCAGAAGTTAGAGATGAAAAGCCATATTAAGTCATTGAGGGTGAACTTTTCCAAGGTGTTTAAATCACTCACCACTCTGACAAATGAACTCCAGAGAAACTCTGTGTGGCAATTTCAGCTATTACAGCCCACCTATGTCTTTCCCATTCCTTGGCTGGAGGTTACCATCCCCGCAACAGAGTCAGCAGAAGACGACCTGTGCCTCAGTAGCTCCATTTATGAAATCAGGTGAGGAACCGTGACTGCTGGAGTGGAGTCAGCCTCCTGCTGTTGACTGCTCTGGGGAGAAGCAAGGGCCAAGAAAGGGGCATGAAGGAGAAGTAGGAGAAACTTAAGATTGGCCTTCTCTTCTTTACCTGTCAGAGTTTGCTGGGGCTTTAATTCCCTTGTAAAAACTTACCTGCAGTGCCATGCAGGATCCTCAGAGGTCTGGTTCTAGAGTGAAATCACTCAAGGCCAGGTCTGCAAAGGAAATTGGGTGCATACATAAGCAGGTAGGAATCAAGGAAGACTTATGAAAAATGCCCATCAGTCTAGACACTCAACTGTCATTAAAATGTAGAGGAGGCAGACACTGAAAGAGCAAAAGCAATGCAGCTTATATTTTCTATAGTAGAATAATTTAGAAGCTCTTTAGCAGCTTTTTCTGATTTTCTCCTTCTCCTTAAATTTATCCTTAATCTTCTTCATTCCTTCTTTCCTGGGATTTCCCCTTCCCCAAACACCACTTCCTTTTTTTTTTTTTTTCACAGCATGTTTTTTTTTCAACATGGAAGGTCACTACTCATTGAAATAAAACAAAGATGCCCCAGGGATATTATTGACCAAATCCCACCTTGTATTTCTAACATCACCATTTTGGAAAGGAAAACAGTGCTGCACGACTGATGAGATTGCTCTCTATTTGTTGAATCTCTGAGCTGTTGAGATGCAATTTCAGGCTAGGAAGATCCAGTCAGTCCTCTGCTTGTATGGTCTTGGGAAAGGCCACCCTGATGGGATACTTTCAGCTTAAGTGCAAGCTAGTCAGCTAACATGGCATGTGTTTCAACTGACCTTGGCAGTCACTGAGACATTGAGATTTGTCTGGATGTTCTGTTTCAGTGGAGTCACCTGTCTTTCTACTGGTAACTCCAGCAGACTACTTATACCATGTATTTTTAGACTTCCTTGACTTTAAATGTTCTTCTTCAGAGGAAGCACCCCTTTCAGCTCAGTTCCTCTTCCATATGTAACTCTTACATCTCAGAAGACATGTGAACAGCAAATGCACCTGAAGAAGGTGAATTAGATAGCTTTTACTACAGGGAGGCTGTATAATTACTTTCAAACTATGTCAGTGTTAAAACTGTAATTTTCCTCGCACTTGCCTGTATGGGTAAGCCACCTGTGGCACAGAGATCTCTTGTAGTGTCTTGTCCCTGTGAAATCTTGAAAGGAGCAAGCCATGGTAATGACACTATTGTATGACCACTGGGACAGGAGAACAGATCCATGGGATACAGAGGTCCCTGAATATAGACTTCACAAGTAAGTGAGGAATGGTGTAACAAGTGTACAACAGTACAGTGTCCCATGTTCTGAGAGGCCAATATTAATCCCAAGAAAGCATGGAATCCTTTTCTCTGATCTTGGTCTTGCTGTAGTGAGCAAAGTCCTGGCCTAGTAGTCTTGTTAGTGACCCACAAACACGATTTCCTTCTACCCCCTGTTCAGTTGTGTTGCCTATTGCTTGAACAACATGAGAAGCAAGAGTCCACTGCCCTTGCTATGTCCTGAACTGCTTTTGTGCAGTCAACTTGTTGGCCTGAACCCCTACATGAGGGCCTTGAGGGAAACACTTCTTCTGATTCTCTTTGTTCAGAGGACTCTTTGATTTAGCAGGCCTGAGAAGTTGAGTAGATGGAATAGAGAGAACTGGAGGAAGAGTGGAAAAGAAAGGATGAGTGGGTACAAATTATTTCATCATGAACTTTCCATGAAATAGCAAGGGTAGAGTCGGGGTTGGGAGGACATTAATTTACAGCAGAATGTTGTTATTGCAGCCTTTCTTCAACCAGTCATGTTACAGGAAGATAAATAAAGCCCAAGCCAAATCTTCCCCTGGGCTAAGCCTGCTACTTTGGAGATTTATGTGCAACTTATATCCAGCCTGATAATTCCACTGTTCGACTGACCAAAGGTCTTCACTTGCAGGGTAGGATGTTGTTAAAGGCACTGATATTTGGAACTGGAGCACAGCAGGGTGCTGCCTGATGAGGCCATTACTAAATTTCGGTGGCCAAAAGCAACTTGTTTATCTCTGTAGATGCATTGCTTACAGCACTGCTTATGGGTCTATCTTGCAATACAGCAAACATGAGGCTTTTTTTGTCAGTGACCATGCAGAAAAGCCAAGCTCTGTTTGTTCACCTAGAAAATGCTTACACTAGCTTATTTTTTCCCCTGAAACTCAACTTTCCTAATTCTGTGTTGGAGGGCTTTTTTTACAGGCTTTTTAAAGTAATATCGGTATTATGGCTAATGAGGCAGTGGAAAGCAAGCTGGTCCATTCACTGTAGCTAATGACTCCATTCCCATGAGCCTAATCAAAGATTTGTACATTTAATTGCTGTCAAGTCAGCTCTAGCCACCTGCCATTTCTGCCACACCTGAGCTCTCTTCTCTGTGGACTGTGATTCTAAATGAATCCATCTCTTTTTCTAAGGGAAAGAAAACAGAGCTGCCAAGCAACCCTGAAATGGTGCTTTACCCCTAGAGCAAAGATCAAACAGTCTACATTGTCACTGAGCAATATGTATGTTAACTGACTGTGGCACAGATTTGTTGAAGATTTATTATCCTCATATTGGAGATCAGGGAAGTGAGAAATACACCCTTGTCTGGACATGTCCTGGACTTGAGACAGGCTTCTGTCAGAGGCAGAAGTGACTTTTGTTGGCTCACCACTGAACAAGGTTGAACTACATTTATTTTTTGTTTTCTCTGATGGAAAATACCACTGAAGCCATTATTCCACTCCTGCAGTGGACTGGTGTGGTATTTTGACCAACCTTTGTCCTCAGCATCATGATTCCTAAACATCCTGCCTTCTCCATAGGGAATTTATGCAGGAAATGTTGTGGGGCCACATTTACTTGAATGTAAGAGATAACTCCTGTTCATTGTTCCAGAAAGAAAAAAATCCAGTTGCTCCTAATAACTGTGAAAAGAAAATGTTATTTCTAATCCTGGGTGGATCAGTTTACCTCTGTCCAGGCAAGTGTGATTCCTAAGAGTCAGATATCTAATGCCATGTATTTCATCAAATGTATTTCCAGAGAAATTATTTAATTTGTTGGGAAAGATGCAGTCTATAAAGTCACACTAAAATGTTATTGGTTTTTAGAGAACTGTTCATTTTTTAGCCTTGTTTCCTAGTAAAATGAAAATTATGGGATCATGTGGTGTGATGAGTCTGTCTGATCATCCCTCACTAATCACTTTTCTATTCTTGACCAAGTTGAACCCTATGTAACAAAGGAAGGCAAATTTGAGAGAGATTACATGACTGTTTCAAGAACATAAGTATCAAAGTGGAGGTGAAAAATGCCACAAGTACCTCCTACAAATGTCCCAAGTAGAGGAAGCCTGTCAAGAGTCGTCAGCAAAAGAAGAGAGACCATATGGGTGCCCCAGCCACAGTGATAACTTTAACTGGAGATTAACATAAACCACAAAACAGAGATCTGTGGAATATGAGGCATCATTGATATCTATTCTCACAGAACTACTTGGTTTCCTTTCTCAACACATCACAGAAACAAAGACACCATTAAGATATATAAGATCTTTGACCTAATACAATAATTTTTTTGCAAGTAGCTCAATCCAAATGCAAGCTGAAGTCCCATTGTGACAATGAGGAAAGGCTTTATAATAGCTTTTAATACAATTTATTTCAACTTTAGGAGTTCTTCCTCTGCCAGAAGAATTTAATTGGCTATGAAGTCCTATGAGTTTTTGCATTGCAAGTTGACAGATACATAGATTAATTTAGCAGGAAAACCAAAGAATAAATTAAAGGATCTGAAAACAATTAAAGGGTTTGTAGCAGTAGGTATCAGTATGAGAGCTTGGAGCTAAATTCTGGTGCTCATTTTGCTATATGGCTAAGCACTGTTGTACTTTACTGCAGTGCAAACCTAAAAGGAACTTTATTTTTTGGCCATTTCTGTGATAATATATTTAAAATTTCTGCTCAGAACATCCTACAATGTCTTCAGAAAAACAAGCTGGCATGTGGGAGGGCACTTCTTTCCTTCCTCTGAGCTATCAGATAACAGATTCACATGCACATGGAGGGGAGCCAGATGCAAAGGTTGACTGGGGTGCTGCCATGCTAAATTCTGTAATGCCTGATGTCTTTGTTAGCCATGTGAGTTATGTCCTAAAGATATAAACTCCTGGCTTTCTATGCTTTCCTGTATTACTGAAACAGACCAAGAAAGGAAAAAGACAGCAACCATTTCCATCAATGGCTGAAGCATCTTACTACACATGGGAGAACCATGACCAAGTCCTTGCACTACCCAAAAAGATTTCAAAAGATTTCTCATTTTCCGGGGAGACTACTAAACATAAGGCTGGAGATTCTTGTTCCCCACCACAGTCATCAATTCCTTTACACACAGCATATTCAAAGCAGTTCTGTAGCTTGATGGTTTAGTATTTTCTTTGAAAAGTGAGAATCAAGAGTTCAATTTATTTTTGTTTGGCTATACTTAGGGTGAGATTTCTAGCCAGTTATCTAAAGCATATATGAAAGGGATAAGGTAAGTGATGTTTTTCCTTCAGTGACATTCTAAGCAGTTGCCATTGAATCTTACACAGGCTCCAACCTGGTCAGCTTGTGGGAAAGTTGCCCAGAGTGTGCCTCACTGGGTCAGCAACCCTGGGGAAAAAGCAGAGGAACCTCTAGCTCTTGCCTGCCAGTTGGTTTTAGGCTGAGCAAGGTGTTGACATGCTGCAGCAGGAGATTTTCTTTTGCCTGTGCCTTTCTGGGTTTTGCCTTCAGGTAGCCACTTGCTTAACACACAGGAGTCAGGCTCCCTGCTGCTAATTCAATGGTTCTCAGCACTGCTATCAAAGGAGGAGTCGAAATGGAACACTGCAGTTCCTCCCTCCTAGTGTGTGCAAGGCCATAGTGCTTGCAATGCTACTGCAATGGAATAATGACAGTCTTTATGAGGAGGCATAGTTTCACATACTCAGTTGAAAGGCAGAGGTCTTTGACCTTTCACAGAACTGTCTTGCAAAACTTATTGCCACACATCTCAAAAGCCAAGAGCTTTGTGGGATTCATGGAAAGACTAGACTTGCATCTTGTGTAACTGGGAGCCCTCCAGTCCTCTTCTCCTGGTCCTGTTGGTGCAGTGTGTAGTTGTGGAGTTATTCAGGACTTTGAGATGAGTGCAGTAGTGTTCATAGGAGGAGCTTCTCAAATTGTAGAGGGTGAATGCAGAGCTGAACAGATACTGCAAGTAGATTCAAACCGTGCTCCTTTTCCACAAGTCACATCAACTTCAGCCACTAATCAACATGCTAAAGTCAGAGCACAAGCTCCACCCTGGCCCCTTTGAGGAGGCCTGAGCACTGGGAAAGGGGTCATGCCATCAACACCTGGGATATGGATGAGGAGTTCTTCACCATGAGGGTGGTGAGACACTGGAAGAGGTTGCCCAGAGAGGTGGTGGAAGCCCCATCCCTGGAAATTTTGAAGGCCAGGCTGGATGGGGGTCTGAGTAACCTGATCTAGTAGGAGGTGTCCCTGCCCATGGCAGGGGTGTTGGAACTAGATGATCTTTAAGGTCCCTTCCAACCCTGACAATTCTACGATTCTACGATCTGCTACTTCCTCCAGCATCATCTCCAGTAAATCTGTCCCTAGATTTTCATTGTTGGTTGCCCTTATCCTAATAAAGCGGGAATATGGAACATGTAAATCCCCTGAGCTAGCAGTGAAGATGACCTTCACAGAAGGAATATATGAGAGGCCCTGAATCAACTTCTGCCTTGTTAGTTTGGGATATAACTGCCTCTGCATGCAGGTTCTCTTTAGGGATGTGTTCCTGGACCAGAGAAATACAGTCCTGACTCAGAGTTGCCACAAATGTCCTCCCACATGCCCTCGGCCTATCTGATACTCATGAATAGAGATACCAGAAGCTGACTAGGGCATTCAGGAGAAATGGGGGTGGGCTTCTTTGTCTGCTGGGGCTCACCATGTCAGTTAGACACATTCTTCCCTGCTCATCCAAAGTAGTGTAGGACCAACTGCAGAAGGAGGTAATACAGCTCCAGAGTGTCCTCTGAGCCAGAGGAGTGTTAGCAGTGGCTCTGAAGATGAGAAAAGTCAGGAGCAAACACCAATGACAGCATGGACTGTGCCTTGTCCTCGCTTGGACCCTGACAGAGTGCTCAGCAAGTGATTTCCGGCTACAACCTGCAGAGCTGGGGATTTTTTTGCTAAACAATGATCAGCCCTTTTAAAAATTACATATTCTGGCTCTGTTCTTTGTAAGTAGTTTTGTTATTCCTTCAGCTGCTTTGTCTGTGTTTGTCTTCCACTTGACACCATTGTCAGTGTTGAAGACAAATATGCATTTGTTTTGATTTCCTCCTTAGTGCACACATAACTTACAATGGGAAAGTCTGCAGGATAACCTCCACAGATAGCTAAATCCATTCTAAATGGCAATGAAAACACAGTATTCTAATCAGAAGGGAGAGTGCCTTTTCGAATGTAGTCCAAAAATGTTTTCTTGGACAGTAATATAGTACTATGGTTTTTGTTCAGCTCTCAGCCAGAGGTTCAGATTTCTCCCTGGGGTCCAGAAGTTGGAAATCACAAGCCACTTGGCATAATTTCATAAAGGCCTCAAAGTATACCTCGGTTCTCTCTAACTACAGGAGCATATACTCACAGTCAGCTGTTGCTGAAACACCACCTGAAGCACTGCAGGAAATGGATGAGGAAACAACAGGACAACCAGCTCTTGGAAGGCAAACCAGGGATCTTCGTAGAGATGAATGGAACCACAGCTTCCCTTAATTGAAGTTGAAAAGACTCAGAAAAGAGGATCCTTGGAACATAAAAGAAACATTATTAGCTCTTCAGCAGTGGTATTCAAATGGTAATTTAACCTTTGTCTGAGAGAACAGATTAAAGGATGAACTCAGAGCAGTCTTTTCTTTATTTTCTTCAGTTACTCCCATCTCATGTACTTGCATTTCTGCCTCTGTCTGCAGAGGCAGATAAACTGAAGTCTCCAGGAAATTTATTCCTCTCCTCCTCCTCCTTTTCCCCTGTAATATAGACATCTGCTTGCTCTCGTCTTAGGAGAGTCTAGGACTGGCAAATGCTGCCATAGATAAGAATGAGGATGAAGCCATGGTGGGTGGAAGGGGCAGGGCATGTAACAGTTCAGGTCTATTTTCTTAGCGTTTCAGCCTATTGTCAATATTACAAATAACTACTTTTGCTCTTGCTCACATGGAAAACTTCCACTGAAATTGTAGTTTCTATAAAAGCTGAATTTTCCATGACACACTTTTTTTTTTTTTTCTGTATGTCTACTTCAGGAAAATCAGCCTCTGGGTTTTTTTTTTAGAAATGCTCCATTAAGCAACCTGTGCATTCTGGGAGTTGTAGCTAGTATCAAGCAAGCCGTTACAGATACATTATTGAGAGTATGGTTTGTCTAGAAAGTTCAATCCAATGGGGGAAAAGGACAACAAAAGGCAGCAGAGTACCAACATCCTGCTGATGCACTGAGTGTAACTTCAGTCTAACATCGGTGAAATGCATTGCCATACAGAATGAAATATTTGGCTCAACATAATGTTAATGCATTAACTTTCATTCCAATTAGAAACAAAACAAATATGGAGTTTTCTGTGGGGAGAACGATCTGAATTCCTCTAAATTCTGTGAGTCATTTGTTTGTCTTTCACTTGTATAAGAACATTTAACACTCACAAAAACTCATTAGAAATCTGTGATCTCCAAGGCTCTAGAATAAACTGCATACAGGAAGGGTCTTACTGGCCATTGAGAGATACTCCCCACCTTCAGCCCAGGTTTGCCTTGCTGCCACCAAACAACAATCTGCTTGTGGTAGGAGGGCAGAATTTACAACATATAATAACTTTGCCATAGAATCAGTTGAGTACATTCATTAGAGCAATTTCATTTCAAATCTAACAGAATGTTGCAGGGGAGAATCAGAGTATTTCCCTGTAGGTCATAGAATCATTTAGGTTGGAGAAGACCTTTAAGGTTATTGAGTTAAACCAGGCTACTCCCAAACAGAAACTATGGCCAAATCATAGTGGATTAGTTTGGCTGGGTGTACCAAATGAGCTGATATCCAGCCAATTCCATGTGATAAGCACCCATTTCTCAAATATTTCCAGCATTAAGTGGTGTTTCTTTTTGGGGCAATCACCCAGCAAAGAAGCTAAGGGGAGAATAACCATATGGATATACCAGAAGGGATTGTTAGGGGATGGCATTGTACAGTCTCTGTCTTTCTTCTCCTAGCTCCAATATGAATCACAAGCTGATTCATTCTCTAGATTTTTCAGGCAGTATGAGGCAGACACTGGTTGTTCATAAATTTAGCTCTAAAGCTGAAATTAATTTGGGGAGGGACGGGGGAGGGAAGTCTTAATGAGAAAGAGTGGATGACTTTAGCAATTATTTTTTCCCCCCAGACTTTTCACCACCACTTGCACATCATAGAATCACAGAATCATAGAATTATGGAATCATAAAATGGTTTGGGTTGGAACGGACCTCAAAGACCATCTAGTCCCAATCCTCCTGCCATGGCAGGGACACCTCCCACTAGACCAGGTTGCTCAAGGCCCCATCTAACCCGGCCTTGAACACCTCCAGGGATGGAGCATCCACAACCCCCTTGGGTAACCTGTTCCAATGTCTCACCACGTACATGAGCGCACATGCATCTCCTAGTTGGTGTAGCTAGACAGTACAAGGATATAAATGAGTGAAGAGTTGTGGTGTCCTTTAATAGAAAACTTTTTGAATGTGAGAAGAGGACAATCTTTAAGTATGCGCATCCTTCCTAAGCGCATCAATAATCTTTCATGATGATAAAGGAACATTTCACCTCAGAACTGATTTCAAAACCATTTACCATAACTTTTATTCTGGCAATGAATCTCTTCAGTGTCTTGGTCCATACACTTCTTTCGCAAAAGAATGGTCTTGTTTTGTTATTATTGTTAGTAGTGTTACCTTGAGGAGAGGAGAGTAAATATGTATCAGTCCTTCAAAAGATGATTTTGTAGTGCTAGCTGAGGCCCAGCTATGCTCTACAAAACAATGTAGATACACTTAGAAACATCTCTCACAGGGTAGGCTTGTAGTAGCAAACCCAGGAGAGCTTACAAACCTCTACCTCCCCATTTGCTCTTTGACCATGTCCTCCCATCCTGTTGGATCAGGGCTCAGATGATCACACCAATCCCTCTCCCCTCCAGCATGCCTGATGCCTTGGGTACTTCTGCAACAGCACCAAGCACAGGTTAGATAAAGTCACTGAGAGCTGGAGACTCCACTTGCGATTTCAAACCAATGAAGTTTTCTATTTACTTCCTGTAGCTCAGAAATCTTAAGAACCTGATGCACACAAATAAAGCCAACAGTGGGATTTGTGGATGAATATAATGAATATTGTGAACAATTGTTAGCTCTCGACCTTACCACTAAAAGTTCACCTACCAACACCATTATATTTATCTTGCTCAGCCTAGCTACTCCCAGATTTATCTGGCACAGCTAATACTAGGATGTGTCTGTGTGCGTGTGTGCTGAAAGGAAAAGAAACCTCAATAGAAAGTGAATTATTGCCATTTTCTACTAAGTACTATGATGAGCCATCATTCAGAGAACTTTGTGACTCTACTATTCTTTGGAGTTAAAAACCAATCTAAGTGTGAAAAGGGTATGTAAACACATTGGTGAACTGATAGGGTATAAAATTCATAGAAATGCCAGGAGAAATTAGAGGGGAAATTTACAGATATGAATTAGATGTGAGACATGAATAATAGAATCACAAGTCAAGCTGGTCACCCTACAAATACAGTATCTTACACTGACCTGTTTTGAATGAGCTCTGCTATTAAATGAAGTGAAACCTTTGCTATGTAAACTGCTGATGTATAACAAAAATATGTAACTAGCCCAACCTTGCAGCCAGACTGTGATACCCTTTTTCTAGATGAGTACTGCTTCACTGTTTGCATGCCATGAATATGACTATCAACCTGTATCAGGGTGGTATTGTCTGGTTATACAGAATAATATAACCAAGTTTTGTTTTTAACCAGGCCCGTGACAGTACTTTGTTGAGAAATTTTTACTTTAATGTCTCTGTTTTCCAAGGACCAGCAAAGAACTCAATTCCTCTGGAAACATATAGGTGACAGAGCCAGCCAGTATTCTTGTGAACCAAGTTTATGCTGGCTGGGGTGGGGTGGGGGGTAGGCTTAAAGTTTTGTGGCTGGAGCCACAGGAGGATTTAGGTGCTGCATACAAAACTTTGACTCCCAAATGCTGAGATGTGTTGCCAGTGAAGTCTGGTGGCACCTGTCATCCCTGGGAACCTTCATGCTCAACAATAAAGTTCCCCAGGTACCTTAGGATCTCCTTCCTCACACAGGAGCACTTCAGCCTTTCAAGACCACCTTCTTAAGAAAGAGGACCAAGAGGCCTTGGGGAAGGGACATTAAATGGAGCTACAGGTGACCAGTCATGTCTGAGTCTGAGACTGTGTAGAACAAAAGGAGCTGCTTCCTGCAATGAAGACTAATGATATGGTCAAAGGGGAAAGAACAACAACAAAGGAGGAGGACACTGAAGCAAATGGAAACAGGCAGTTTAGATTTTGCTTCTGATTTAATCAAATGGGTCCAACCTATTTCCAGCACAGCTCTGCCTGTGTATACTCAGAAAGAGCTCCATCTTCACTGCAGTGGTCTCACCTCTGGATCTGCCTTGCTAGTCTTCTCCAATCCTGTATTGTCTGACCTTCAGCCTATCTTGTAAGTGGGGTTAGCAGAGTTTTACTGAAATGGTGTGGGCTTGGCACAAATGATGATGGCAGGTTAGTGAGTGCTGACTTTCCTACTCAGTCCTGAAGCAGATAAGGCTGGCCTGAGGGGAATGGGCTTAGTTCCCTCCACTGTCTGGGAAAGAGAGACATTTAGTTATGCTCTGAAAGTTGAACTAATGGACAGGAGGATGATGTGGGTGTAAACCTTATCTTCTTTATCAAATGTTCTTTGGAAAAGGTTTTAAAGGGCTTAAATGACCAACTCCAGGAAAGATTTAGAGCTGTGGTTTCTAAGTGGAAAGAAGTATCCCTTTTCAGACAAGAATAAAGCACTCAAGTCCTTGACAGTGACAGGACTTAAGACCCGGGTTTCTATGTGACATATTATATTCATGAGTTAAGATGGTTTCCCATGTAACTTGTGGCAGTTGCCCTGTCCCCCCATTTACTTCACAGGCACCCTCAGCATCGAATTCATGACATGGAACAGATCTACAGCAACAGAACAGCTGTCTTAGGCAAGTCTTTCCATTACTTTCTATAGTAATGATTAGGATCTTGAAGACCAGCCTGTGGCTCCTAGTATGCATTTTTTTGCAACATACATAGGAAGGATTAAGTAAAGCGCCTTCTAATTTCCTACTTCTGACTGTGATAAAACTGGCATATTATTAAGAAGTAGAAATGTCAATGTTCACATATATATGACTCCCATATATGTCTACAGATAACCAGGATAAAAAGTTAGAACCAGAGGGACTCGAACCAAAGAAGAAAAAGTGAGAAAGGAGGAGCAGAAAAGCAAGGAATACTGTTGCAAAGGAGTCCCAAAGTTGTCTTTCCAGCTTGCTACCTGTACTTATTTATAACCCACGTTGGTGAGGACTCACAGGAGTTTTATAGCTACCCACAACCTATGCATATGCATATGGGATCTCACATCTCAACAGGCTCCACCCAAGCCAAGGAGTATAGGAGAAGCTGCTGTGTTAGGAGTCATAGTCTCAGACAGCAATGTCAAAGCAAATGGAGATGCTCCAGCTGCAGGCAAAGGGAAGTCAGTTTTAAAAGTCAAAGAGGGATAGACATTTCTGTATACCAGAGTACCTACATGGTCAGACAGAGTCTTTCTGGACTGCCTAGCAATACTCAGGTGCCTCAAAAGCACCTTTGTACCTTTGTGGTTCTTGCCACAATTAGTCCCTGGAGTAAATGCTCTCAGATGAATGGAATTGCAGCAGGGCTGCCCTGCCTGGGTGATGGCCCAGCCGCGCTCCACCCAGCCCTGCATGCTTAGGCTGTTACTCATGCAGTGCCTTGAGATGCTGGAGGCTTGCAGCCTCCTAACTCTGCTGCTGTTTCTCTCTTTTTCACAATTTTTGGGTTGTTTCAGAGATCCAGCCCTAATGCAGGCCTCTTCTCCCTCTCCTTCCTCATTTGTCTTCTACCTATACCACCTTATTTACTTGTCCCGTGTGTTACTTCTGTGGACATGAGCAGGAATGTCTCCAGCTTCCTGCAAAGCCTGCTAGCTTCTGCTTTGTTAGTAAGTGCCCTTGGTGCAGTTGCATCCATGTAATTTGCTTGCTTTCCTCCAAAATAACAAAATCTCTATGGTCAGACCTAAAGATTTATGATCATCCTTCTGCCTCTGGCTTTGCATCTTTTCATCCTGTGTAATCATCATATCAAATGCTATGTGTTTTGCAGGGAACCTCCATATCCTTGAAGTTCCAAATCCTCCTCGTCCTAAAGACCTATTTATTAATTAGGAATAATGCCTGTTAATTATGAGGAAATACATACAATGGCTCCCAGCTCTTCATGTCTGCAGAGAATACTTCACTAAGTATATAACCTTTGGCACCAGAGACCTGCTCTTGAGAGAATTAGATATCAGAATGTATTTGTTTAAGCTTTGAGCCACCAGGATGTCCACTGAGATAAAAGTCACTTTTCAAGGTCATCTCAGACCTCATGACCTTTAGGCTCACTCCAGAATTTTGAAGACTTCCTGGTTAAATAAGGTTTATCATTGTTTGAAAGAATTTGGCCTCTGGCAAGTAAAGGTGAAAAGTCATCTATATTTGAATGTTTTCAGTATACAAGCTTGGCTGCTACCCATAATTTTAAAGTTGCCCACTGTATTTATAGCCTGAACAAAACTGAAAGGCATGGTGGGACTCACTAGTGTAATTAGAAAGCCATAAAGTGTGGTACTAATGAAAAACCAGAGGGACAGATTCAGACCCTCTTTATGTAAGGGCCACTTGGGAATCACTGCTTTGAAGGCAATGAAGTTGCTCTGGATGTAGCTCTGATAATGAAGGTTGGAGATCATGGACATGGGAGCAGTCTGTGCCACTTTATACCCCTGCTGACACAGCTGTACAGTAGAGTAAATGAAGCTGATATTGGAGGCAAGTCCTGCTCATTTATCCTTCTGTCACCTCCTGTTGTCAGCTGTGTGCTAAGAGGCCAATCTCTGTTCACGTGTAAACCCAGTGAAGATTGAAGTTGCAAGAGGTCAGATGCTGCTGTCAGTAATACCAGTACAACACCTTTGGGTGAGCGGGACAGATTTTGATCACAGTTGCACAATTATCCCTCTGAAATCACACTACTGTCTGCAAAGGTGTGAGCCCAGATTCACAACAGTCTGACTGAAGTCAGCATCTGATACATGAGAGTTTCTTTGACTCATCCAAGGCAATGCTGATGCTCCAGGTTCACATTAGTGTACTTTCAAATAAAATATCACTCAAGTGGTCTTAAATGGACACAACTGTACATGTGGAGTGACCCCACCTATTTAACGCAGGAAACAACTCAGCTCAGTGACTGACTTTTTTTTAAGTTTGTGGTATCTGTGTACCCTGGGTTATCTCCTACTTACACAACTACCAGAAGAATAGGAAGATACTCTGTTGTTTCCAAATCTGTCTGGATCCTCTCTGTGATATAATGTACAGGTGCGATCAGCATGAGGTAGAGCCCTGCCTCATCTCTCTGTGTCCTTAAAGGAAGGGGTGGTACAAGTTGCTCCACAGTGTAAGTTCTGACACGCTCCTCAACACAAGCTGAGTTTCCCTGTGGATTTCCACAGGGCCAATAGCCCTCTATGCCTACCACTCCAGGCTAGCATTTTCCATTTACATCATGTTGAATGTGCTCCCAGAAGGCACTGGAGACATGGAAACATTTGAATGGGATAATGCTTGTCCATTGCACCTCCTACTGTCCCTCAACCCATGAAGGGAGTCTTCTAGCAGTGATGTGACTGGCAGCATGCAGAGGCCTTTACCAAGTACAAAGCAGCACCAGGGAGGTGGCGATGTGCCATGCTGAGCCCGAGCTCCATATAGCCAAGGACTGCCAAGTTCAATTGTGGGGACAATCTGCAGCTGGTAGATTTGTGTGGGGAGAACATGCTCTGAAAATGTGTAATTACTGGATTTGAGTTTTATTTCAAGGAAGGAAAAGGATTTCACTAATGGATCACTGTATGTATCACAAAGCAAGGCTGATTTTTCTTTTTTTTTTCTCTTTTTTTTTTTTTTTTGAGGTAGCTCTTTGTTAAGATCTTGGCAGCCCATCTTTCCCGGGAAGACAGAACTGCTCTGTTGCTGAAGCTGGGGTTGGCACATCTTCCTAGCATGCGGGGTGTGCAAAGGCAGTGGGGAAGGCTGCCATCTCATGGTGAACCTTGCATGGCTCCAGCACACTGAGCTAACCCACCTTGCAGCCGGTTTCCAGGTCAGGTTGCTCCTGAACAGACGTTTTATCAACAAGACATGTGTGCAGCTCCAGAAGAAGCCAGGGTGTTTTACCATGGGTTTTGTGCTTTAACTTTGAGAACAACTCTACCAGAGCCTAGAGTTTTCTGGTTTCTTGCCTTGTCAACATTTTATGTGTGAGCAAAATGGTAGTTATGAAAAACCATAGGGCAAGCCAACCACTCATCTGAGAAGAGGCTGATTGTCACAGATGGTTTTAGTGGCAACTGGAGACTGACATGCTATTGCTTAGCTTCACTGAGTCACAGCCCCAAATGGAAACTACCCTGGAACTGCTTGTGGATTGCAACTCATAATTTTGGGATTCTTTGGTATTTATCGCTAACCTTCTGCTGCTGCTCACACGTCCTACGCTCTTGCGCTTGCTGTCTGTCCTCCGCTTTCTGAAAATGTATCAGTGTTGACTAAAACGCGGGCTGGAGGCTCCCTCTCTTCTCTGAGGGACATGGCAGCTCTGTGGCAGGCTTTGTGGTGTTTCCAGAAAACCTTAAGCATGAATCTGTGACCGAGAGGTTCAGCTTTGTCCAGTAAGACCATCTAAAACAGAATGAAAGCATCCTTGTTGAATGGGGGGAGTGCAGCACAGTAGTGTGGGAGCAGGCAGGTGGCTGCCACGCATGCTGACAGGAAAGGGGAGTGTCACAGAAGAGGGTATTTTTAAGGATGATAAAGGTCATTTGTTCAAGGAAATGGTTAGAAAGTTTATCACTCCAAGTGCTTTGGGTGTGTTTCTGGTGAGGGAATGGAGAAACTGCCTTTTAAAATGTTGTGTCAATCACACCAGATTTAACAGCTGTCTAAAATATGTGCATGCGTGTGCACTCTCAGAGGTGAATGGGCCCTACCCACCACCCTGGCTCTTGTAACCTCACTCTTGAGTTCCACATCTAGAGGTTTCTGTAACATAGCATGCTTAAAGGAAGGGGATAACATCTTCCAAAGGTAGGTTCTAGATGGAGAAAACCTCTATATTGACTCTTATTTTTCTGCAGAATAGAAGTGATTTTCTTTTTAAAAACTGTTCCTTGGAATTGGGAAAGCCTGGGCTAGTGCTATGCATAAGTACTGGAGATTCATTGATCACTTTCAGCTGAAGGGGTCCGGTCTGCTATATCTTATATGTTTCACCTGTGGAGCTTTTGAATGGATTAGGACAAGAGAGAGAAGAAGCTAATTTGCACTTGTTGAAATATGATAACGTTTTACAAGGAAGAGGTACTTAATCCAGAACCTTCACAACTTGATTTGAGTCACCAAATGGAATAAAGATGTCAAAAGAAGCTTCACCAATGGAAAGCAAAGTGTTACATTTTACATCAGTATTTTCCTGATTTCTTTTGCGTTTCTGCATAGATATAGAAGGCCAAGCCTCTCCAGGTGTCTTTCCACATCATATCTTAATCATATGTTTCTGTCCTGCCTCACAGTCCTGTCTCCCCAAACCCTTCCCCTCAGCTCCAATTCTACTGCTTCTCAGCTAAGGGTGTTAGCTTATAATGACCCAGATCACTTCCTTTCCCTCTGAAAAGGAAAAGGAAAAGAAAAAAAAGAAAAGGAAAAGGAAAAGAAAAAAAAGAAAAGAAAACAACACCCATCCATTTTTAGATAGTAGCCACATGCATAGTGGAATCTGCACACTGGAGATGCAGCTGGGAAGGATGCAGAAGCACACAGCTGAGAGTGGGCAGGTGTAGGAACCTCTTAGTCAGGCTTGTCATGGAAAGTCAAAATGTGCAATTACAGGGCAAAGAACACACTGTCAGGAGAGTGTCACGTCATTGAGCTGGGTTAACATGGTTACACAGTACATCGACCTCAGTGGTTTAATCCAGCTTAAAACGCTTCTGTGCTCCTGCGTCCCACCAGCCCTGTTGCTCACCACCTCCTCAGTTGTGCCAGAACAACCACAGGCAGTATGCCCTGTCAATGGAAGGATGGAGCTAAAGAATTGATCTGCCCACAAAGAGATGGTAGGCAGATAAATAGATAGGTATGTAGGTGGATACACAGGGAAATAGATTAATTTTGCTTTGAGATGAAATGATTTCAATGAGTCACTTCAGAGTTCAGTCCCATGAACAGTATTTCTGGGAGGCAAGAGTCCAGGGAAGGGCAAGGGATTATATCCTGAGGAGTGGAAATGAAGATCACTGGAGGCAGCTATAAAGTGACTTCTGGTGTGCACTAGGCCTCCACAAAGCAGAGGCAACCTTTTGCTAGGCCTAGGAGCACTGTCAGGTTGTTTCTGATGAGGATTATGGCAGATGGATGGAAGAAATGAGGTGTGACTAGCACGGCTCCTAAACTTACATGGGCCCAGAGCATGTACTGAGCACAGAGTACATAAAAACTCAAGCTGGAACTCATAACTCCTGGTCTCCATCACGTGAAAATTGCCAAGAAATCCTTCAGAGCTACCATGTGGCCAGGAAAGTGGGAAGGGGTGGCATCTGGCATTCAGTGATCATCCTCCATCACCTTTTGCTGAGGAATGGCTTGGAGCTTATCTCTGCAGGATGATGGAGGGGACGATATCAGCCCTGCCATCCCCACTGTGTTGTGAGGATTCCTCAGCAGTGTTTGTGCAGTGCAGATGTTAGAACACAGTGCTGCTGTGGACAGGAAAAAAGCTTGAGTGCAAGCACTCAAGGTTTAAACTTGGCACTGACGGATGGAGAAAGGATTTTTTCTCCATGGACACTGTTATTCGTACACTGCAGTTTAACTTCTTCAATGTGAAGATGAATCCCCCCTGTATATATGATATACAAACTAGCATAATAGAAGTGTACTGTGCACTTGTTTGCTATTAAAAGCTTGTTTACAAGAGAGGGATAAGGAAAAGCAAAAGTCATTAACTAAACAGAACTTTTCCCCATGGAAACTCTACTTTGCTTCAGATTATTAGGAGAAGTAATTATTCCCCATACACACATGCATATGCTGCTCTCCATTTGAGACCTAAGTCCTTCAGATGTCTTTTCTGGCTCAGCCCTCAGCTTAGAATAAGACATATGTTGGCAGAGGTCTGTGATGATCCACCAGGCTGCAGAGACTTCCCCGAGGTGCTGAGGGCAGGGACCACCTCCCTCCACTGTAATGGATATGTCTTGACCAGCTCTGTGGAGCCACTCGCTTTCACTGTGTGGACTGATGTAGGAGCTGGTGGGACTTGGTTAACTTTTTGAATATTTTAATGGTCAGACAAATGCAAGAACTGCAGCTAGGAGGGGGATAGGAGAGTTGAACTGGGTGATGGTGAGAGGAAGAGGACTGTGCAGTTGGGAGCCAGGAAGTTGCTGGACTGGCTTGGTCATCTCACCAACCCTCACCCCGTGCTCCCCACGAAGTGCCTGTGTTAAATGAGCTAAATGTGGGTTGCTAATTTAAAATAATCTGCAAGGTACATGTGAACATCTGGTTCTTCTGATACTTCCAGAGGGTGGGTGAGAAGACAGCATTTTGTCAAGTACTGGGAGAGCCAGAAAACTTGGGACAGTTTGGCTTGAGCTGACACTGAACAAGATGGGACAAATCCAGAGAGATGCACACTCAAGTGTGTGGGGGAGAGGAATGAAGTGTTGTTTCCCCTCCGTCCTCAGGTAAGAGCAACAGCAAAGTCAAGGACAAGGAAATGAAAATGCAAATGGAAACCAACTCCTGTGCACCTGAGCTAACAGGGTATTTCCAATATACCTCAATGTCTCCTGCAGGAACTGGATCAGACCTGAAGCAAGTTAAGAAACACTTCAAGTTCCCAGATCACTGAAAGAATCTTCTGGTCACCCAAGCATGAGCCTTGCAGAGGGATGGGAGATGTGTAAAGGCAGCAATTTCAGACTAGTATCAAAAGGCATTATCTTGAGGTTAGCGCCAGCTGGACTCCCAAATATTTTATTTTTTTTTCCACTGTAGAACATGAGGCCAATTTGCTGAAGTCCTGGGGTGCCAATCGCACCCAGGCATGCTTGAACTGGCCTTTTGCACTCCAGCATGTGGGAGAGCACAGGGTTTTGGAGGTCCTCTTGGGCCTGCCAGCCCTGGAGCTGTTTCGTAGCTGCTGGAGGTCTGCCAGCGTGCAGGTCTTTTAATGAGTGGTGTAGTGTCTGGCAAGTAACTTGTCTTCAAGTGAGTGTGACTAATCATGAATCTTTTCAATAATGCTGACAATCCAGTCTCTCTTCTCTCACTCTGCCTGAGCCCACTGAAATAGGAGTAAATTAGCCTTATTCTGGCAAAGGCAGGAAATGATAAAGAGCCCCTAAAAGGTTTCCAGTGCACCATGCCTAGGTTTTGCAGCAAGGGTAATTATCAGAGTTGTTGTGTGTGTGTTTTGAGAGCAGCTAAATAGCTCCAAAGGTCTGAAAAATCTCACTCTGCCACCAGCCCCCGGAACCATTTGCCTGACTGTGTAATTTCTGTACTTCACTGGCATAGTGTGCTCCTGCAAAGGCAATAAGCCAAAGCCCTATTAGAGTTCACAACTTCATGTTAATATTTTATGTTTGTTTTATTGTGTATATCCTTACTGTCTGCCTGAGTAGTAAACCCAAACTATGGCACTTTAGTTACTTGTCTGTACTAAACTTGACCTAGTTTATTTGGTCGGAGAGTGATATCTTTGTCTTGTTCTTTAACGAGTTCCCTTGGATGGCTGAGGAAGCAAAAATGTAATTGGGTCTCAAGTCATACGGGAAAGTATATCATATTATTTGTTCTCTGAGAACAGTGCAGATGTTCCCACAAATGAAGCCCACTGAAAAGTAAGTGCACAATGAAGAGAAAGCAGAGGGCTTGGGCAATTAAATCCAAGGAGAGAAAGAATGGGAAACTATCAGTAAGCTACAGGTGAGAATCTTCTGCTGGGAAATGAAAGGAAATTTTGTTGTGAAAGCATAGTTCTCAAAATTGTTTTTATTATTATTGAATGGGACTTGGAGACTAAATGGTGTCACAAGTCTGAGTCATGCTGCTTGGTGTGGCAAGGTGGATGATATGCCTGAGTACAGCTCTTTTTAATTATGTCTATGTCTATTACCTTCCCAGCAAAACACATAATTCTCAGCAGAGGAAAACTGATAGCTCTTGCTGACATACTGTGACCACCAGCTGCCACTACAGTTTTCCTTTCTGGTTTTCTTTCTCATACTTATAGTTTTGTACCTCTGCTTGATATTTCAGTCTCTCCCGCTTCCCACTACACTTTCAGAGGTTTGGCTTAATTCCTGATGAAGTATGGGCTGCTCTTCCTTTCTCTTTCTTTTTATTTCTACCACAGCATTTTGGTAGCTCTTCAGGGACACAGCCGGGATGAATAGTAAAGTGATATTGTGTTATATAAATCCTATCAATCAGAATCAGCTTAGTGGGTTTTTGCCTAACTGGAACAGTTGCCAGCATTGTCTAATCTTTGCAGAAGGCAGTGGTGGGACTTAAGTTGCATTATTCACACAGTTATTTACAATTTTTGCATCATACTGTACATCAGAATTACTGTACATAGAATTTATGGCCACCATTTTGGAAGGTGGTGACAGGACAAAGGTTAAAGGTAAAGCTGCTTGAGGAAGGGGTGGATGCACTTTCTTTGAAGTTCACTGGAAATCCCAGCATTGGATGAAAGTTTTATATATGAGTGTTGGAAGGAAGAGATATTAAATGCTGAAATTCGGGAAAACAAATGACTCCTGCATATCCAATGCATAGTCGGCTTAATGGAAATGAGGCAGTGCAGAAAGGACTATATTTACTATAGACCATGTAAGAAGAAGGCTTTGCTTTAATAACAACTTAAGAAAAGGAATAAAACTTCATGAGAATCAAAAAATCTAACTGTGTGTCTCCAGGAAAATTCCTTTTCCTTTTCATTGCTTGTCTGATCTGTGCTTTGAAGTTTGATTACTGCCACTTCAAGACAGAAGAGATTTAGCTGTTGTAGATGGTAAATCTCTTCAACAAATAAATACAGTAGTTTTTCCTTAACTTCTGTTAGTCAAGATGTTTGAAGCATTTTTGAGATCTTTATTGCTCCGTCTTGTAAGCACCCGTTCAATTACAACAATCAAAAAATCCCTGTTTGCCTAATTTGTATTTTTACTATATTCACCAAAATTCTCTCTCACAGCATCAAGACCTCAAGCTTGATACAATGCATTTACTTAATTGTTTTTCTACCTATTTGTGCTCTAACACACAAAAACTGTCCAGGTTTCTGCATTACCTGGTCTCTCTACTGTGGCAGTTTGTCTTAGTTAAGTGCATATAAAATTGAAGCAATTTCTGCCTCTCTTGGTGTGACACAAATGCATCTATCTGCCAAGGAGTCCTCCCCCAGACATGCCTGCATGTTCTGCTTCTCATGGAGTTTAGGAACCCACGGCTCATGAGTCTCAGATCCTATGAAGAGACTTATGATTTCATATTCCTCTGCCACTGGAGTGGGACAGAGGAAGAGAGAGGATAGTAATGAGCTTGGAATTTAAGTATCAAGAATTATCACTTCTAGCAACAGATATTGTCTGCAAAAATATGCCATTAACTTCTGAAAGTGCAGTCATTTAGAAGAGACTTTGCTGAAAAGTAGAATGACTGAACAGAATTGATTCTGTTCTAGCTAAAATCAAGACATCAGTCTTGACATTTCAGAAACATCATTAGAAAAGGATTTAATGTTGTGCTTCCATTCATTTTTAACAAATTGCATTGAAGAGAAGATCCCTCCCAAGCCTAATAAATGTGAAGTTAATTAGAGGCCAGTGCAGCAGCTCAGATAGACCTACAACAGAGATCTCAGCAACTGTTTCTGCATAGTCAAACAACCAGGGAAAGGCGGTGTCATACTGAGTTTGTGCTTACTGTTCTGGAAAAAACAATCCAAAACAAGTTCAAGTCCTAAAATATTAGATCTTCCCATTGCTTGCCATTGCCCTGGGCATTAGTTTGTGCCTGTTCATGTTATGCTTACTTGAAATAGCTGTCTCCGTTCTTGCCTCTCTGCTTCCTGAATGCTTTTTCTCACTTCTACCTTTTCTTTATGCTTTATGTCTTCTCTTTCATACCTGTTTCGGAGATGTGTTTTACTGTCCATTGAAGATACAGTAGAAGCAATATCTGCACAGTGACTGGTCCTTTGATTGTAAGGCCTTGGGAGCAGAGTCAGTGGGGCTAATTCTTCTCCTGTTGAGTTCAATATGTTTACAGTGATGTGAGTGCCTGGAAAAAGAGAATTCTCTGGGAAAGAATCTTTTTTTCCATTTATTTTTTTTTTCTCCTGAGGCTTATTATGGAAAAGCTGGGGAGAGAAATGGAAGGGAATTTTTACCTGAGATTTTTTTTTCTCTCAAATTGAATAATGAAGGAATTTTTACAAACTGAGAGAGATTATTTATGGAGCAGGTTCTCAGTAGGTGAACACAGATGTTCAGAAGATGTATTCAGTGATATTAGCATTTTGAAGAACTCACATGAAAAAAAAAATAGCCTAGTATGCATGTCCTTTTCTGCTTTGCCTGCATCTCATAGAAGTGCCTCTTCCAAGGGCCAGAAGACATAGCAATGAGTATTGGCCTAGTAGTGTAAAATACAGTTCCCAAATGACATGTCACACATATCATTAGCAATATGGGAGATACATCAAAGTTGTAGATACATTACTGAAGTAGCCTAGCATTTTTTTTATGTTCATGTATGCAGCTCTGTACATGAGCTGCTGCCTCTATGTGTTGTACCCAATCAAACTACCTCCAGGAACCCCACACAGAGTTACTTTGAAGTTTGCCCTAAAGTATGGCTGCAAGTGTATTTATGCTGCTTTTTCTTTCCTGCCTTCCAGTTAGGTTTGACTTGATTTTTGGAAGACAGATAGAGTCTTATCTAGCTTGTGTTTGTTTTCAGAACAGCAGTGTGAAAAACACTGAGGAACAAGTGGGCCTGGGGAAAAATTCAAAATTAGGGAAATGAAGGAGCACTTAGACCAGAGCAGATAAGAAATTTCTATACTCTGCCGTTTCTTAAAGTTTAATGTTCAAATACTTGATTCAATGGTAAAAGGTATACCTGAAGAGCCAAAAAATGTGTGAAAGCAAGAGACTTCATACACAAAGGTGTTCCAGCCACAGAAACATGTTACTCAGTGCTCACTCACGAGGTTTGAAATATCACAAGGAATCTTATGAAAATGACAGCTTCATTTCCATGCCATGTGTAATATACATTGCACCTTGTGTAAATTGCTGTGAGGGGGCAAAGTACTTTTCTCAGATCTGCAAGGCACCACTGAGCTTTGATATCTGCTCTTTGATACTGTCAACCATGAGATCTTCACATGAAGGAAAGGCAAAACATCAATGCTGAGTGCTGGCATATACTGATCTGGGAGGAGAGTCTTGCCCGGAGAGCACTTAAATGTGCAGAATTTTAACTGTTTCTTTGGATTCTGCCAAGAGGGCGACCAGTTATAGAGCGTTGCAAATAGGCAAGATGCATTCAGCAAGAGGTTTCATATCTGATCTGGTTTACCATGTCTGGGCATGGGTTGCAACTGTACACTGGTAAGTGGTGCAGGATGTGGTCAGACTATCTTGAAGGGGTCAAGCCATGATCCTGCAGGGATCACCCTCTGAAAACAATGCATTTATCAGTGGAGGTATATCTAGCGTGGCTCACCTTGTTTGAGTTACTCCCAGTTTAAACCCTGAAATTAGTAGTAAGGCTGACTTGCCACAGGGAACTTCCAGTTAAATTTCTTGAGGTGGCTAGATGTCTGGCTGAGCCACCCTGTAGAGTCCTGCTGGGCTTTGTGGAGCAGTAAAAGAGAATTTCCACTGAATACAGACTCTTAGAACTGGGCCCAAGCTCTTCCTCAGGATGCATGCAAAGGCCACTGCAGCAGAAGAGACTGTATTGAAAATACTCCTGATGACTCTGCAACCCAACTGGCCCCGATCATCTTTCACACTGGTCTGAGTTACGCATAGCCCAGGACATCCTGTTTCTCCAAAATGAGTTCAGCAGTCCAGGAATGGAAGCCAGCCCTTATTCCCTGACTACTGCCAGTAAAGAAAAACAGGAACAAAGTGGTGTATCAGTGACCACAGCTTAATTTCCCTCTCTCCTGTATAGAATTACCCATTCTGATGCATTTTTGTGAAAAGAGCCCCAAAATATAATCACTTTTGTTGTTAGAGAATATGACTCCAGTAGTATTTTAAGTAATGTCCCTTGGGAGTGTTTTGTAAATAACCAAGACTGATTATTCAAAAAGCTAAGAAATCAGTAATCCATGTTGTTGACTTTTCTACTTAATAATTGTCTTTGCTGTAAGTATGTTCATCACGAGCTCTTTTCTGACTAAATATAAGCTATAATATATTAAATAATTGCAGGAAGGTAGTGAGTTCTATATTTAATCCTTTCACCCGATCTTTTAAAACTCTCTGTAATTTTTCTTGGTAATAAGAACTGTTGTTTACGCTGTAGTTTGAAATTGTGATGAAGGCCCATTCCCCTTAGCCTTGGATACAGCCAGAAGGCTGTAAGAAATCTCTTGGATTTCATCTACTCCTGTTTTCAAAACATCATGAGTGAGATGAGCTTTGCAAGCAGTAGGCTGGATGTGCATCTTTTGATCATTGGGAGTGAGTTTTAATTTAAACTGGCATTTGTAGTTGGTAGCGTCACGTCGATAAAAAATAAATTGCTTCAGGTATTTTTGTGGTTTCTCATTTTCTGAAGCCTAGTTTATTTAGGGGGAGGCTTAGCATGAGCAAGGTAATCACATTTAACATGGTTACATGCTAGAGTGTGGCTTACTTTGTTCTGTACTACAGAGCTCATAGCATAGGGCTGCAAACTAAGGGTGTGTCTCTGAGAGGCTTTTGGGGCTGGTAAAGCAGCCAACAAAGCTGGGCAGCAGAGGAGGTCTGCCTACTGCAAAACTAAGGTAGCAACTTTTTATTTTCTTTATGCCTTTCTGGACAATTCATCAGGCAGATGAACCATTGAATGCCCTGAAGCCCTGATCTATGTTGCATAGCCCAGTTCAGCCCTGATGATTGTGAGGCTGAGTCCTGGGTGTATATCCTCACCTCATGGAATCTTTTAGCATGGGAGGGGAGGGAGGGTATAATACATTTCCACAGGTCTCCTGGCTAGTATGGCTGTGGTGCTCTCCAGGATGAACCTGTCCCTAGCAATCTCTTGAGTGTGTTCAGGGATTTAAGCTACAAGCGATAGATAAAGGATAACATGTTGGAAGCTTAACAATAGCCAGACCCATCAGACTCGGGGATAATCATATCAGTGCATTATTAATAATAGGAGATATTGTATGTCCTGCATACATATGCACTGGTATCTCACAAATAAGTCTGCCTGTGTGTGGTCCAGCCACTGTGAACTGAGATTGCCTGTGTCACCAGAGGTTTGTCTTGGTTTATAAAACAAATAGTAAATTATACAAAAGAGAAGTATTTACTAAGCTGACATTTCATACGATGGTGTAAAAGACGATGTGTTATGTGTTATGTTGTGTTTCCAGTTTTGGATAGCTTTGTATATATCAGTGTTTAAACTGTCAATGTGCACATAGATTAAGGTCAGTCAGAGTTTAAGTTGAAACATTTTTTTGGACTATCTCTTCAAGTCAACACTAGTAACTTCAAAAATTACACTCTGATCAGGTTCTCTTTGGGTGTCCTAGTATTTCAAGTTACACCTGAGATAAGCCAACTAAAGTAGGTTAGAATAAACCTTTCTTTTTTTACCTCTGGGTATGGGATGCAGTTACTTTGTGTCTTCTGTATTCTCCCCTGTTTTTCTTGGTTGCTCATAAAGCAAAAGGGTAAAGGGGAAAAAAGTACATGATAAAATGACAAAAATACTTGGGAAACATAAAACCACAGTAAGTTCCATCTATATTTCAGTGTTGCTTTAAAACACCACCAGCATGTTTTATTTTGCACTTTATTTTTGTGACACATCTTTGTCAATTTGAGTCTTCTTGGCTCCATTTGAATCAATGGCAAAACAATAATCAGTCTCAAAAAAAAAATTCCACTGGGAACAAATTCTTCTGACTTGAGACTTAACCTGCACACTTCTTCAGTTTCCAAGTTCCTCAGCCCTGATGGCTGACTAACAGAGTATAACTTTGGACGCATTTAAAATGCAATTGCAGAACACACCAGAGAAAGTAATTTAGCAGTATATCGACAGAAGGGCAGACTGTAAATCTAATAAGCTTCTTCCACTTCTAATTTCTAGAATTCCACTATTAACAATATTATATTGCCTTTGGCAATATCTGACACTCACATATGGCAATGTACCAAATGATCTATTAATATGACAGATGCATTTTAGAAAAGAGTAACTCATCCCCCTTGGATACATAGATGAATTGAAGAATGCCTTGAACAAAGCTCATTGTTTACTCTTTTCCTTCTCATGTTGCTTATTAAACTGATATGATGTAAAACTAAGGTATAAAAGACTATTACACCAAATGTAACTCAATAGCATCGTTTCAAAGATAAGTATGTTGTTAACTTGGAATTAACCTACCCGAGGCAGCTCTTCTTAGTCACAGAATATTAATGTATAACCTTGTGAACCATGACATGCAGATGGTGAATGCCAGCAATTTTCACTTCATAATGCAACCATGTCAGACAGTAGAAAGTCAGAGCCAAAGAAATGCAGGTATATCCAGGTAACAAAACATGTCTGTTAGTGGTCCTGAACCAAGAAAATCTGGAGATGAGCCTCTGGGGAATTCACATTCTCTAATTTGAATCCTTTCTAAATCCCTAATGACACTATCTTGAAATAAATCTTACCTGAAACAGATGCCTCCTCCAATATACCTACATAAACCTTTTGTTCCAACACACACAAAGAACACTTTGAGTTAAATACTCTTCTAGATGGCTCTTACAAGCTGTCAGCATTAAGTTTCATAACAAACAGATGTTCATATTTTATAAGCCTCCTCCATAAAAAACTTCCAGTATTCTCTATTTCAACGGAGACACAATGGAAAATTATAAGGGTCTAGAAATGTTACTCCTGTGGGATTCTGAAATGATTAAGTTTGGCTCTGGTGAAACACATCTACAGCTGTGGGAACATCGATAGTGAACAGTGGGAAGGGGTGAATGGGCAAGATTAGATAAAGGCCAAAGGTTTAACATCCTGATGCTGGAGGGATTTCCACTGGTAGTGGAAAGAGGTGGCTGCCCTGATTCTGTGGAGGCACCTACTTCAAAACTGACTGCCAGGAAAGGCAGTTTGGGGCTATTTCTTAATGCCAAGATAGGTAACAGAGCTACAAATCTGATAACATCGAGCTGAGTTTAGTGTCAGAGTGTCATTTGTTCCCTTAAAAGCAGGGGAGCAGAGGCAGCCTGGCAGGCTGTGCTGTGGGAGCGGGGAAAGGAAGACAGCTCTTTCTCATGAGGCTGCAACATGGTACCGTGGTTTGTGTGGAGCCCCAGAGCCCTTGCAGCACCAGCCAGGCTTGGGGCTCACAGGCCCCTTGGAGCACAGACATACCCCAAGGAACAAGCATGTGAGGTGGAAGCGAAGCCCTTGGCATGCACCTCTCTGTTTTAACAAATGTTGGCAATACTGGGAAGGAGGAGAACATGCCTATCCAACTGTGAGAAAGGGCTGAAAAAACTCTTTTTCGAAAGCACCATGTTTTCATGTCCTACTTTGCAGCCTGCCACCTGAACACCCCTCATCTGCTACTAAAAACAGAAATGGCATCTCTGCTTTTCCCCCTTTTTGAGACAAGACATCCAGGAGAGTCAGAGGAACAGCTAAAGGAGTCTCTTTCCACACTTCTTGCTCATTATTGCTAAGGGACTATCTCAGGGAGTGAGGATGCAGCTGGCTTAAAAGCAATTTAGAGGCAGTCCCATGCTGGGCTGCCCCCACCAAGACCCTGTGTTTCTGCCGCCTCCCCTCTGTGGTCACCTCTCCGTACAGCCAAGCTGCCAGCCGGGTGATGGGGTTCATCATGATGAAACCAATCTTTCTCAAAACAGACTCACAACCTCTTTTTTCTGCTGGGTCAGCTCATAGGTCTAGCTAAATAAAACAACCAGAGTGCCAGGTATGAGGAAAGAAATGGGAAGAGCACAGCCAGAGCTGATGAAATATATTTTTTGGCAGTGACATAGCCCAAAATTTGCCTAAAATGAATCTGGAAGAGTAATGCAAAAGAATGATATACTTACACTGTGCTATTTAAAAGGCCCCAAAATATATAAGGATTTTCTTGAATTTATTAAGTCAGCATTAATTAACCCTTAAGCAAAAAGAAGTGGACTCAGTACCTTAGAACTATGATAAAATCTTGTCTCACTGAAATGTATGGACCTTCTCTTATTGAATTGAGGGTAACTAAGATTTTACCCTTGAAATAAGACATGGCTTTTTGAGTTTGGATATGTCACTTTAGTTACTCTGTGCTCTTACTGCTCACTGACAGCAGGAATAAGCCTAAAACTTCAGAGTTTTTTGTTTTTCTGAAGTCTTGCAGAAAGGCAGTGTTAAATTCCCTTTGCATATACATTTGAGTGCTCATACTTAATACTTACTTTGAGAAGGACGTTGTTCTAAAAAAAATGAATTGCATGAACATTTGTGAAAAGGAAAATCAGAGCAGATGCAAACATAACTAATGTGGATTCATGAAAAAAATTACAACTATTTGTATATAACTACTTCACAGCATTCATCCAGTCTGGCTGGTTAAATGAAGCATCTTAGATTTTTGAGAGAAAAAAAATAAAGTTTTTGCAACAGATATTTTCATGGACAAACAAGTTTGAACAACTCATTCTTTCTTTTCAATATCTTTGTGACTAGTTACAGATGGAATAAGAGTTGAGGAGAAAGTGGAGAGAGATTCTCACCATCCTGTTTTTATAAAATGATGAAATTAAAATAAAAATCAAACAACCTCCTTCTGTCCCTTCTACTGCTAGTTCATGATGACTTTCAGTAGTTATTTTCCATTGGCTTTGTTCAGAGTTGTACTGCCAGTTTCTGATGAAACATAGGAAAAAGAGCCATCTTTTGAAAAATGTGAACTTTCCACATGACATGGAAGCCAGTTGTTTCACAACACCCTTGCCACTGCCCAGAGGTGCCCCAGGAAGAGGAGATGGAACAAAGAAGCAGTTGGCTGAAATATCAAAAAGGTGTCTTTTCACATGTAGACCTTTTGACTGTGAAAATTTCATCCAACTTTCTTCTGAAAATCATGAAATGAATCTAAAGTAGTGATTTGGGCTCTTTCCGTGAATCTTCACCTAGATATGCCCCTGTCTATTTCTGTAAATGGAGAAGACAACATGCTTAAATCAAACATCCTATTCTGAGATGAAATGAAACTCCCTTTTCATGAAGTCATCAGTCTTTAAGCAGGGCATCACAGTAAAGCAATACTTATATTCTGGAACAACCATGACTAAGATCTCGTTCAATCCAATTCTCACAAGAGGTATGGGTTCCACAGTGCACAAGGGGTGTTAGAACGTGCAAAATCTTATCTGTGAGACAAGAAGACAAAGCAGTATCTATTTTGGGTCTGTTCCATTTCAGGCTCAGTGGTAGATGAAGTTGCCTCTGTTTATTTCTGATTAAACCCAAGAAACCTTTCACAAATAAGTTTAGGTTTAATAAATTAAAATGAAAAAAAATCCTTAATGATTTGAACCAAATTCAATTCCACTTTCTTTGTTAAGAGAATCTGGAAGGGAGCTGATCTCCAGTTGGGATCATAAACACATACTTAAATGAAGAGCTTTACATCTTTCATTTATGATTCCATTCATTCAGAACAAGATGGGAGCTACACTTGGCCTTGCACAATTTTACTGATGTTCGTACCTTATATGATGTATGCCTACCATCCTGACAGAGATCTAGTCCAGAAAATAACCCATGACCATTATGGATGTGAATTACATTCCTTTTAAATAACAAGAAGAGATTGGAGAAAATCTGAAGTACTTTAAGAGATGACCAAGAGACATTTTCCAACAGAAGGGATTTTATTATCCTAATAAGGAAATATCATGTTATACAATAACTGTATAATCTCATCCCCTCAGTAAAGTCTATAAAGAATAGACTGACACAGCTTTTCATTCTGCTTATATATTATGCTGATGTGCATCAGTAGGTATTAATTTAGTAAGTTACTACTTTTGTGCAAAAATGGCTTGGTGTGGATAGAGCAAAAACCGTCTTAGTGTGATGTTGTTAGAACTGATTTACCCTCAATCAGGCCTTGTTGTAGTGCTCAGATGCAGTATTCATTTAAAATGAGGAAAGAGAGCCAAAACAAGGTTTCCAGGCAGTATTAATAAAACATTTCTGCTTAATCTCTGTGGAAGGCACAAAATCATCATTGCCTTGGTTCTTCATTGAAAATCCTTGGCCTAGACAGCTCCAGAGCTTGCTTGTAGGAGGGAACTGTCCAGAGTGGCACAAACTGCCTAAATGTGGCATCCCTGCTGCCTCTCCTATGCGTGGCCATGTGGGTATGTGCTTAGTTCATGGAAAGCCAAATGAAGTCTATGCATTCACCACTCTTCATTTGTCTACCTTAACTCCTTCTGGGCACATCACCAGATCCATCCCTTTTCCACAGTCAGAGAGGAATTGCAGAAACAGAGAGCTTGAAATGAACCAGCCTCAGAGTGCTGCTGACTTTCATAAAAGTAAGTTTTTGCAGGTGAAAGGAAATCAATCTGGCTGAAAGCAACCAGATGGATATATATACTGAGCAAGAACTTTCTATTTGAATAGTTTTTATTTTCCTAATAAGGAAAAGTCAACTGGATGCCAAAAATAGCATATACCTGTGACGTGAATGAGCCACTGTTCCCATCTTGCTGGGAACTCACTGGACTCTGCCTGCTTTGGAGGGTTTTATAATACCTGGTAACACTATAGCCTAACATTTTGCACATACAAGAAAAGGGACTTTGAGTTCCTGCTAGCGCGTATGTCTACCAAATAAAAAACATCACAGGAAAAAATTTGCTCCTGTCTCACACTGGTAGAGCTTCAACAATTTTGACAATCTTTTGCCTGTAGAATAGAAGCCAAAATTCTGCACCTAAGCTTTCCAAATCTACATCAGCAAAATTCATTGCACTACTTGCCCAGATCCAACCTTAGCAATTAATATGTTCAAACCTGTGTTTCATCTGAGGTGCTAGTAAAGAAGAATAATCAAAAGCAGTTTAAGCCACTAAGTAAACAATTATCACATGGACACTGAAATCCAGCTGTACAAATTATCATCTAAATTCTATCAAGTATGTAACTGTGAACAAACACATCTGTGGAGCAATACCATGGGACCTTGTTCCCAAATCTTTTCAGGAGAGAAACTGCTTCTTCCAAATTACACATTGCCACAATTCACCCTTGAGACATGACAACAGGCTTGAAACACTTCAAGGTATGCATATATATGCTTGTAGGCTATATCCTCTTGGTTAATTTTTTGGCAGGCAAGTAATAAATGGAGGGCTTCCCTTCTCCAGACAATATGTGATCTCTCTAAACCTCTGTGAACAACTGATCCAAAAATCAGTGCCAGTTGGAATTAGAATATTTTGATGGAAATGATAGTCTGGCAAAACCTGGACCTTTAACACCAAGGGTTTTTTCAGTGGGCTATTATAGTAGGCAGTAAAAACTTTGCTTCACTGTTCAGTTCAATGGTATTTAATTCTTCTCAGATATGGACATAAAGGCTCCTGATAGCTATTTATGACCTTTCTAATGCTGGCAGTGCACTTAAATTCATTACTGGTTCTGCAATCACATAGCTCCTACTATCTAATAGCATCAATATCGTTCTCATCTTTTAAAGATTAGCTGGAAGGTGATACTATGAGAAGTGTATCAGTTACTCCTTTTACAAGATTCATTATATTATCTGGAGGGCAGAGCTCTGGATGAAATGGTGTTTGACAGGCTTGCACCAGTACAGTTAAGCATTATGAGTAAAGTTTTTTCTTTGGTAACAACCTACCCTTATCTGAAGTAAAATACTGATCAAGCAAATCTCTCTTTCAGCTCCCATCACACACAAATTCCAGAATTTGTCTTGTGGTCATGGATCAGACAAGATGTTAGGGTGGAACTCATTTTTATCACTGTAAGATGAAAAATATCTGAACACTAATGGTGTAGCAGTGGGCTCACTGCTGTCTGTGAACCTTAGGATTTAAACCCAGGCTACAGCATGCCAATCTCTTACACCAAGACACTCCTTCATACTTGCCAAATATCTCTTAAAGCAAAAATGAAACAAATCCACCTTCACTCAGGAAAAATAATGGACAAATGGATGACATTCACAGTGCCTTCAGGCATCCACAGCGCTTAAAAAATAAGCAACTGATTTAAGTAGGAAAATCCAGATCTTGAGACAGTAAGTACTATTGTTTCCAAAATGGATATTTTCTAAAATTTTCTTTTTTTTCATGAATTCTTAGAAGATTGGGTTTTGGTTTTTGTGGGTTTTTTCTTCTTCTTCTTTTTTTTTTAAAAATTAACTGTCCTCTGAGCTGCTTCTTACAGAATCTAACACAAATGGACAATTCATGTAAATGTATAATCTGAACTTTTGTAAACGATGGCAACAATTTTTTCATGAGGCTAAGACTTAACTTGAGACACAAAGGAAGGCTCTGTCTGTGAATACCTGAGTTAAAACACAATTAGGCTTGTTCCTGGGTGATTTGTAGAAGGGGAGACTTCTATAGAGAGATCTGAAAGGAGGTATTGCAAGTTCCTTCAGGAAAGAAGCTCTGAGCCCAGTGGTTAGAGTGTGAAAAGGTGTGTAAATAAAGATTAAAAGCCAAAAATAAAAGGAAAGGAGAGCCAAAGCTCAGGAGTAGATGGAGGAGGGAGCTATACAATGTGAGAAAGGTGATCTTGCCAAGATGGGGACAAGAGACATTACACACAGTTGGGATAGTGACATTTCCTACTCTACAACGCATAGCCAAGATCTCTACATTTGACAACCACAAGACATTTACTGCAAACCTCAGGGAGCTGAGAGGTGTGAATTCCCTAGGAGAGATTCCCAGCAGGAGATGGTAGTGGCACTATATTCACATACCTGCCTCCTTCTACATCTGGAGATCAGGATTATCCACTTACAGAGATGTACTTCAGGCTATGTTCTTTTACTTTGACCTTGTATGAACTACTCACAAAGTGCTTTTGACCCAGAACTCACAATATAAGGTTGAGTTTGGGTCCATGAATTTTACAACCATACTTGAATAAACCACATCTACTCATCTCTTCTAACACAGTCTAAATGTGGCATCCTTGCAGACAGTGATGTATTAAAAGTACCTCAAGCACTGTGCTAGCACAAGGAAGGGGGAAAAGGCATCAAATGTCCAGAGCTATTTGGGACATTACATATATATATATATGTATATGTACACATACATATACATAGTGGATTTCACAGAATCCTAGAATGTTGTGGGTTGGCAGAGACCTTTAAAAATCATCTAGTCCAGCTCCACTGCCATAGGCAGGGACATCTTTTATTAGATCAGGTTGCTCACAGCCCCATCCAACCTGGCCTTGAACACTTTCAATGATGGAATATCTACAACTTCTCTGGGCAACTTTTTGCAGTGTCTTACCACCCTCACCATCAAAAAATTCTTCCTTATATCCAATCTAAATCTACTCTCTTTTGGTTTAATACCATTGCCCCTCCTCCTGTATCTACAAGCCTTGGTAAAAAGTATTTCTCAGTGTTTCTTACAAGACCCTTTTTGGGTATTGAAAAGCTGAGATAAAGTCTCCTTGGCATCTTCTCTTTTCCAGACTGAACAACCCCATCTCTCTCAGTCTTTCCTCATAGGAGAAGTGTTCCAGCCCTCCAACAATTTTTGTGTCCCTTGTCTGGACCCTCTCCAACAGGTTCATGTCTTTCCTGTGCTGAGGCCTCCAGAGCTGGATGCAGTACTCCAAGTGGGGTCTCATGAGAGATGAGTAGAGAGGGAGAATTACTTTCCATGACCTGCTGGCCACGCTTCTTGGTACTATTGACTTTATGGACTACAAGTGCACACTGGCTTGTTTCCAATTTTTCATTCATCAGTATCTCTGAATCCTTCCCTGCAGGGCAGGTCTCCATTCCATTTCTTCCTCTGTACTAATATTGAGGATTGCCTTCACTCAGGTGCAGGACCTTGCATTTGACCTTGTT
This sequence comes from Brachypteracias leptosomus, assembly GCA_013401335.1. Taxonomy (NCBI): domain Eukaryota; kingdom Metazoa; phylum Chordata; class Aves; order Coraciiformes; family Brachypteraciidae; genus Brachypteracias; species Brachypteracias leptosomus. The sequence continues at coordinate 56,637 of VYZX01031613.1, read as the reverse complement.
GAACTTCATGAGACTCACATGGGTCTACTGCTCAAGCCTGTAGAGGTCCCTCTGGACGGCATCCCTTCCCTCCAGCATGTCAACTGCACCACTCAACTTGGTGTCATCTTTGAATTTGCTGAGGCTGCACTCAATCCTGCTATCTATGAAATTGATGAAGATACTAAGTAGAATTGGACCCAGTACAGACCCTTGAACACTGAGCCATCGTGTTACTGTTCAGCCAATTACTTATCCATTTAACAGTCCATCTATCAAACCCATATCTCTCCAATTTAGAGGTAAGAATGTTGTGGGGGCTGTATCAAAGGTCTTACGGAAGGCCATGTAGATGACATCTGTAGCTCTTATCTTGTCCACTGATAGAGTCACTTCATCTTAGAAGCTTTCTATAATCGCCTCTTTGCCTTCTGTATGTTTTGAAACATCTTCCAGGAGGATATCTTTCTAAAAAAGAAAAATATACAGGGGATGAGCTTTGCCCTGGGAAAATCACATGATCGTGATGTATCCCCTACTGGGTAAGTATTTGTTTTGTGGAATTTAACTCTACTTCCTCTCGTAGAAGACTATAGCATGGTGTTGAATCCCTTGTGTCAGCGGCTTAAAGGTGTTGGAATTAGTTTGTAATTGTGTCTTGACATTTCAGATTATCAGTCATTAAATAATTATCAGCCCAGACAGATTATACTGAGTAAATACTTCGTGCTATTTGGACTTCAAAGGAGTGACAATAGAGAAGAATCTGGGAAAGCAAGAGTATTTCAAACATCGATATTTGTGTAATAACTCGGGAATTTGCTTTCTTCCTGGTAAGTGGGGACTTATAGGCACATTTTCCTTTTTGAAAGATTGCATTTTTTTCCCATTGTGCTAAAAAGCTCCAAAGGTGCAAAGGCAGGGAAGATTTGAAGGGAATATCACCAGATGTTTACATGAGAGACCAGAACTTATAGAGCAAGCCTGAGTACTGTTTTCATTTCAGAAGTGTGATACACTTGACTGTATCTCTCAGTCTTTTGAAGAAAATGGGGTCAAGAAGAGAATGTATTTCTCAAGGACCTGCTTAGGAAAGCATTTTACTCAGCAACAACAGCATAGACACTACATTTCTTTTAACAGACAGTGTATGTTGCAATGCTGAGCTTCTCAACACCTTGATGATAAGGTGCCCAAAAGACACAACACTCCAGGAGGCAGAACAGTGGTATATGCTAATCACCGTTCACATGATTTGCTTGATGCTCCAGACAGCTTTGGGGCTGAGGGCTATGAAATCTAAGAGTAGGGTAAAGTAGAAAGAGAAAATCACACATGAAGAAAACCTGGTAAAACCAAGTTAGGTATGAGAGAGCACACTGGTGTAGCACTCCCAGGGTCACAGTGCAGCTGCTGTCCCTGAATTGATATGACAGAGGCCACTCCATTTGTTTGTCCCCTTGACCTTTTTTGCCTTCATGAACTGAAAACCAAAGCCTGCCATATACTTAATCAAGCAATACTGCAAAAAAATCTTGTTCCCGGATATAAAAACTGTCTCTTGTACTGTAAGGGCTGCCTCTCCATCCTTTCATTTAAACCTGGAGCCACGTTTAATCTAAGTGCATTCAGTTTTCATGAGAGAAGGTTTTTTCATTTTAATGAACTCATTTTAACATGCTTCTGTGTTAAAAACATAGACCTGAAAGCAAATAATCAGTGCCTGTTACAAGTAAAACTGAGTAGATTTTACTTCAGTTTTCACCAATGCAAATCACCGGTTCTGCTGGTTAAAATAGCTCCAGTTAATTTGAAAGCAAGAGCTAGTTCTCAGTGTTGCACAAACGCACAAAAATATGTGAAATCTGCAGGCATCTGATGAAATCGACAGTTTTCTACAAAACACTGAAAATGATCTCATAAGAAGCCTGGGAATGGAGTCCGGGGCAGGACCCAGGCTCAGGCCAGGGTCTGCTGAGGAACAGGTGGGGCTGAGCCTGTGGGCAGCTCACTCCTGCACTGAACTGTGCCTGGGGATACAGCCCCTTCAGCCACTGTGCCCCTGTGCTGGGGAGGTGGCTAGCCCCACCGCCACCTATTCCAGCCCCACCATCCAAAGGCAGTGCAGGATACATCAGAAAAATGACAATGCAAGATACTGCCAATTTCAATTGTAATTCTTCTTTCTCATTTAATGTGTGTTGATGTCTCATCTAAATAATTTCCAAGGCAAAATTTCTTTTTTTTTTTTCTTAAAAAAAAGGACAGCACTGCTCTGCTTCTTCATCTGCCTGTCTTCAGCCTACTTCTACCCCTATTGCTGCAGAGTCAGGCTGGGGTTTCTCTTTGTTGTTAAGTCCTGAGCTGGCTCTATAGTCTCTATCCTCAGCCATTAATATCAATTACCATAAGGACAGCTGCCTTGTTCTTCTTGTCAGAACCTCAGCATGGAGGGTAATAGATGGCTCCAGGCTGGCTTTCTGCCAAGAGGGCTCCCTTGTTTTCATCGGTGATACATGAGAAAGAAAATAATGGGGTTAAATGAATTTGATTAGAATGAGCTCAGCCTATCATAGCATTTACACTCTAATTTTTGTCTTCTACATTATGATTTTACATCCCTGAAATCAGCACAGGTTTGACCATTGATTTAAGGCTTATTTAGAAAGTCAGTGACTCCCTTTTAGGCTTTAGAATCTCCAGCTAGACGCTCTCACTGCTGGCCATGTTGAGTTTGTTTATACTATATATAGTCTATTTTTATTAATAAATAACAAATACACTTTGAAAGAAAAAGATTGAGATCTATTATTTTCAGACAGTGACATTTTTGCAGCTTGGCAAAGCAGTGAGTATTTAATATGGAAATTCTTTCTCCTGACACACATCACTTGCTTTTTTTTCTTCTTTTCCACAGTGTAGCGTATTTTGTCAGTTCTGCACTTGTACCAGCCATGGAAGCCCCACGTCAGCATAGTGAAAACCTACAAAAAAACCAAATAAAGAATAGTGGGAAATGTCTTACACATCTCTTCATCGAATACAAGAGAGCCACAGTGTGCACCAAAGAGAATTTTGTTGAGAGAAAAAGGAGAAAAAATGTGACACCTTAATATATGTGCCGTTAAAGTTAATGGGAAAAATCCCAATGGCTTTAATCAGTGTTGTGTAGGGATCCACTCTCTTATTACAGAGATTTAAGGTTCTAAGAGCTATGTCCTTGCTTGGTGTCAGTTCGCATAACTTCATCTGGAGCTCTACCAGTCTACACTTTTGAGCGTCTAGCCCATGTGAGGTGCTAGCTTTATTTCAACATTGAATGAACTCATTTAAGAAAAAAAGCACTATATAAAATACTCAAAGAAACCACGAGGTTGAATCTGGCTCTGTTTCAGATATAGAAACTCTATAACAGCATGGTAAAAAGAGCTATTCATGTTTAAATGTGCTGGCAGAAAAAGAGAGGTTGTAGCACAGTAAATAAAAACTATTCTGAGCATTTACAGAACCCCAATGAGGCCAATCTGAAAAGTTTACGTTTTCAGCTCTAAAGATTGCTATTTATCAATTTGCATAATAACTATAACAAAATGTATATAATTCCACAATGACAGACATAATAGCTTCTTTGACATAGTGAAATTGCTATTATACATTAATGCTAGAAATCTATCAGGGTGAAATTTTATGTAACAAGGAATTTTTATGCCATTAGATTTAAATAAAGCTGTATGGACTATCTTACTGGAAAGACCAACACCAAATACTCTGAGATACAGCAGTGAAAGGGTGTCTATCAATACACTGCTAAATTAAGCAATGAATTTGACCATTAGACCAGAAAAAACACTAGGAAGATCTGATCCATGGAGAATCATAGAATCATAGAACGTATTGGGTTGGAAGGGACCTTTCAAGGTCATCTAGTCCATAGGACCTCATTTAAGTGGACAATCACATGAAGTCAGGCTGGTTTACCTGAAGATGAAGTTTGGTATGTGCAAGGGAAAATATTTAGTAATTCCATAAATTAGCAATACTTAGAGACATGCTTTATTCTATCATCTCAAACAAGACACTACTCATGTCAGCAAAAGAAACCATACATACAATTTTTTGTAGGTTTCAGCTCTTAGCTGTGCATTTCTTGTGTAAAGGACTAGTTTTTAGTATGTGTATAGAGTCAGATTGCCATAATAAGCTTCACCAAATCCTTATCAAAATTTCTAGGGTAAGCAGAAATAGGTGAGCGTGCTTTACTATCTGTTAGGACCTATAAGACTGTATATTCACAACACTGAACTTGTTCAACTTCTGAGCACATTTCATAGGCCATACAAAGGGAAAAAAAAGGAGCGAGCTATTCCCTACCACTTAGAAATAACCAAAAATGAAGAGGTCTGACATGAATCTAAATTTTCCTGGTATCATCCTTCCTGCTATCTAGACTGTTGGTGAAATAGCAAATACTTTGGTATGTTAAACCAGGGTACTAGGTTTTTTATATCTTCCAGTGGGTGCTGTGGATGGATTTGTAACCACCTCGACTAGCTGAAGGACATTTAAGAACAGATGTTTAAGCATAAATTTCTCCATAATGTAAGACCTCACCCAGCTGTAAAACCTATTCATGCTGAAAAAACCACTGTAAGGTATCTGACGCTCTTCTGGAATTACGGTTACTATAAATTCAGAGTAGGAAATATCACTGGCTCAATTTGAATAAGGGGAACAGCACTTGGCCTTCTTATACATGATGGAATTTGTAATGAGATACTTTCTGCCATCTTCATTTTATCCTGTAAATGTAGAGGCAAACGCATAAAACCAACTGACAGTGTTTAAAATAGTGGAGTTGAAGAATGTAAAGCAGCAACAAGATTTGTGTCTGCCCCTATAGCTTCCTGTTCATGTAGCATGAAGGAAGATAAAATGCCAAAACAGAACCAAGAAAAAAAAATTCACAAGCAGATTTACCCTCCCAACAGCAGGGACCAGCCCCAAGTTCTCTGCATATTTTGTGGAGAAGCTTGAGGTAAAAAAACCCATCGAGTTGCAAACATGGCAAAGCCTCCTGGAAAGTAAACACTGCACAGATAAAAACAGGTCCACTGAGTATTTCCAGAGGAAGAAAAAGATCAGTTATCTGAAGGAAAGCAAGTTCTGACTCAATTTATTTCTTTTTCTGGAAATAAAATGAGTTTTTTTCACTAAGCAGCTCTGCAAGCTGTGAAGTATCAGTGACTTCAAAGAATCAGGGGGCTGTTGCTGGTTTGCTGCGTTCAACAGGAGTGCTTGGTCTGCTCCAAGAAATGGGACTGTCTGCGGAAGAGCCCACCAACCCTCTCAAACCTATGGTTTTCTTAGCTCCCTCCTAAGCTCTCCTGGGTTCTTTGCAGCCACAGCAGCAGAAAGAGAGGGCTGTCAGGGAGCTGCCTGTGCCTTCTGGATTAGTCAGCCTGTTTGAGCAAGTGGCAGCTGTGTTAGCCTTTATAGCCCCTGTGGAAATGTGCTGACCTTTGCCAGCTGCTCATGGCACCGAGCTGCTCTTTGCCAGCTCTTTTTGCTGTGTGTTGGAAGATCCGTGCTGGGGACTCCCTCATGCCCCTTGTGCAAATGTGGACATTGCAGATAGAGTGCTGACAGTTCCTCTGGGGATGCCAGGGTCTACGCAGGTTCCAGTATCTAATCCCATGCTGGTTTCCACATGGCAAGAAGTTACAGCAATGGATCCCTGTTAGCAGGTGTGGTAAAGGCCTGGGAAAGTTGGGAAATGTTGCTTCAAAGGAAGATGAGGGTGCTGGGGAGTTGCCCCTCTCACTGCAGAGGTGAGAGGGAGAAGACGGGAAGGACACCTGGTGCTGCAGAGCTGGCTGCTGTCTTCTGTCATCTTACAGCAGGTGTCTTGGAGATGTTCCAAATGGGGTTCCTATATATCTTCCAGGCATGCATTACAAGGGCAAGTAAAGCTCTCAGCCTCACTTATAAAACCTGCAACAAGTTCATTTAAGGGCTCAACGTGTTTACTGTGGTTTGATACAAAAACTATTTTGGGCTTCCATCTTAGCTCGGAGTTCCTTCTTATTACAGAGAAAAGTCTTCAGCCTGCCCTTGCGGGTGCTGTGTAGCAGTACCAGGTGCCTTGTGTCCTGGTAATGGGAATGAATCAGCAGGGTTGGAAAGCAATGGACCCTAGGCAGGATGGTCACACCAGAGGGACTAGTGGAGGGCTGCTCAGCAAGAAGCTTTACAGCTCATTTTACAGCCTCACACTCCTTGCTACACTGCCTTGGTGCTGGAGAGCTGCAAAGAGGCTCTGGCACACATGGGCACCTTACCTGTCTGCTGATGGTGCTGCACTGGGAAAGCCTTTTAGGAGTAACCACCTGCAGTCCTGCCTTGGGTTTTTGGAAGCTGTTCAACATTATTTCCACATTGCCAGGAAAACACATGGCCCAGACTTACGAGCTTAATAATCACTTTAGCCCTCAACAGCAACTGATAGTGACTTATCTTCTCAGGCTTGTCTACATTGCCTACTAAATGATAATCCTAATTACAGCCCTAATTATGTTTCTGCCCAGAATATTTATAGATAACCTTAACTCTTGATCTGTTTAGTCTAGTTTTCCAGGTGGCAACAGTTTTAAAAACAGGTTTTAAAACAAGATATGACTATTACATTTCTAATAATAGGAGAGTGTGATCTCAGCATCGCCTGTTATTTACTGGCACATGGTACAATCAGTTGACAGTGGTGCTTGTGAACACAAGCTCATAAACACAAGTTTACTTTTTACTTATTATCTCTGTTGCCTGATTTAACTCTTTGCACAGTGAGTTGGATCTGCTTTTTTCTGCTCTGAACAGCAGTATTTCTGATACTTTTGGTATTTCAGATGTTTTAGATTAGGAGCAAGCATCTTGTGTACCAGGCATTGCTTTGAAACTTACCCCTCAAGGAACTGCTTGCTGTTCCTGGGAGATGCATACCTTTTATCTCTTACAGGAGTATCTGAGGCAGAGCTGTGCTGTCATGGGTTCAGCCCTCTCTCTCCAGAGGTTCCCTGAAGCATAACATTTGTGTCCAAGGTCACATGTGAGTCGTAAAAGTGTTTTGAGGTCTGGAGAAAATGCCTTACAGGGAAAGCCTTGAAAAGCTAGGCCTGCTTATCCAAACCAAGGCTTAGCTGTGACCTGGTTATTGGAGAATTACCATAATAGGTACTGTTGTCTCTTGGGAAGGCAAAACATCATACAAAATGGGCTTTCAATCTGGTTGAGAACTCAGACCAAAGTACAGATGCAGAAATCAGAGGTTTTCAGATCAGAAAGGCCAAAATTTCAGAAGAGAGATATGGTTAATCAGTGGAACAAGTTATGGGAAGAAGCAAGGGCTTTGCCATCACTGGATATCATTCTGAAAAATAAGCTTTCAGCCAGACTCAAGTAAGGGTCACGGAATGCATTGCTATGGGCAATTTCACAGAAGGTCTCAGGGTTTCCCCTGTTTTTAGACTCTCAGAATTTATTAACTAGGTCCGTCATGCTTATACGGTACTGTCTAGGACTGAGCAAACTCTACTTCCATCAGTTTTAGAGGGAATGTGTCCTGAAAGCTGGTACGCTCTTGACCAATAACAACATGATAGTATTGTAATATTAGTGATGGTATTTTTCTTTCTTTAAAAGACACAGCATAAAGTACTGTATCACTCTTTTTTGTTGTTGTTTCCATTTCCTACTACAAAACACTGCCATGTTGTACAAAACTGATGATCTGGCTTCCGGAAAGGGCCATAATGAATTTAATTTCTGCTACTTTTCTTGCCCTAAGCACTCCTCTGAGCCCTCCTGTTAGCCTGTGGTGTGTTAACAGACTGCTTCAAGCCCTGCTTCAGGCATACCATGCTTCTGGGATCAGATCTCCTTTAAGGTGATTTAAAGGTTGGGATGAAGGTTGGACTTGATGATCCTAGAGATCTTTTCTGACTTAAATGGTTCTATGATTCTATGGTGGCATGTGCAGAGGTGGGCTGGGGACTACCTTCATGCCAAGGCAGCTTTTGAATGTAGGTTGTGTTAAATGATTGACAATGAAATCGCCTACATATGTCTTCCTTGAACTCGAAAAACTACTGCTCTATTTGCTCTACTTCAGCTTCAGTTTCTAAAACATGTTACATCACACTTTTAAACCAGAGGAAATTTGTTCCACATGAAGTTTGTTATCTGGCCCCAGCTCAATGTTTGGCTCATTCAACAGTTCTCCTAGAGAAAACATCAGGAATCATGATCTAAAGTCTTTTAGAATGAACCACTTAAGCATCAGTCCAAATGCTGAAGGAAGTGCTTTCAGCTATATCTGCTGGGTCTGTGACTCAAGGGACCTGTAGCCTTTCAAACTTGTCCCAGCACCAGTGTTTCATTCAGGCTAATGCAGACTCTCTCTGGTTGTGCCTAATTCCTCCCAGCCTAATGACTTACTGTGGGTTATTTTGGGTTCAGGAGGCAGGATTTGTCAAGGCATTTGAAATTTTCTTTACAGACACTGAGGGCTCACCTAATTATCATTTGTCATCATCTTTGTAGTCTATTACTACTACACACTAGTCCTTAGTTTTTTTTGAAAACTTGGTGGCTTTAGTAAAAGTTTTCTGTGCACAGAAATTGATTAGCAGAACAAATAAAAGATTTGTGCATCTGAGCAATGAGGCTGCCACAAGGTCTCAGCTTCAAGTTATAATCCATAACCCAGTGTGAGACACATAGACCTTATTGGATAGGAAAGGATAGATTTAGACTGGATATTAGAAAAAGTTCTTTAATATGAGGGTGATAAATCACTGAAATGGGCTGCCCAGAGAGGTGCTGGAAGCCCCATCCCTGGAGTCATTCAAGGTCAGGCTTGATTGTGCTCTCAGCAACCTGACCTAGGTAGAAATGTCCCTACTTGTGTAGGAAGGTGGGACCAGATGACCTCTGGAGGTCCCTTTCAGTCTAAAACATTCTATGATTCTATGTAGTGCTTGGCAGAGTTCAGCAAACTTGGAAAGGGATCTGAAATAGCCAAAGACTAAGCAAAGGGCTGATTAAAGTTCATAAACACTAGCCCAGGGAGAGGTGATAGTGAAAAGCCAGTGTCAAGGATTCCTCTTTGAATTACTTTTCATTGACCAGAATAGGGGAATGATCTTGGACCCAGGGCTCTTTCCTCCAAAGTGAATGCCAGACCCACTGCCCCTTCCTAAGTTTTCTCTCTTCATTTTGATATTCATTTCACATTTTGCATTACTCCTAGAGGAGTGGAGGGGAGTGCAGCTCCATGAGTGGACATGGGTGATCCTGTGCTCAGGAGAAGCAGGATGTGAGTGTAGGATGGTGCTAGGCTCTTCTCCCTGGCTGCCTGACCAACAGCTTCCTCAACACCGAGCTGCATGTCCAAATCCATGGAATTGAAGAGTACCAGGTACATACCATAGCAGCTGAGGTACAGACAAGCTCCAAAACTACTTGCAGATCAGTGATAACAGTGGTGCCCAGCAGTTCCAGGCTCCCTTGTAGGAATTAAACTGAATTCTCCTTTGCTGGGCCACTTCCATCTGTAGCTAAAGATCTGGATTTCACATCAGTCTCTGCGTTGCCTCAGCCCAGCTGTTGATCAGGTAACATCATCTCAGAACTAATAGCTGTCTTAAACCTCCTCAAGGAGCCTAGCCAAGACAATTCCTGTTTTCTGCTCCTTGTTTTCTGCTCCTTTTCTGCCATACTTGGACACAGAGTGCTCAAAATGTGTTCTTATAAGGGCTGAACAGAGTGGGACAGTCATTTTCCTGGACCTCTCTGGCTACAGTCTTGCTAAGACAGCCCTGGAAGTGGTTGACCTTCTTTGCAACAAGGACACATTACTCTAGTTGGCCTTTGCATCTCTGACCACAACATCTCAAAACTGAGTGACTCCTGCAGAAGTGAAAGTTTTTGGGTCTGGAAAGTTTTATTGCCCAGAACTGAGGCAGCTGTGGCTGCTCAAGGAGTGTAGAAGGTGTAGAGCTGACCAACCTCCATGTTACACTCCTAGGCCATGGATATATATATTTTATGAAGTCAGAAGGGACAAGTTTGTGGCTGCTATCAATCAGAATAGCTTGCTGGGGTGATGTTGATTAGGTACAGATAACGCTGGATCTTCCACGCCTCCCAGCAGAGAGTTTTTCCCAGTAAATCCATTACTTTATGTTGATCTGGGCAGGATAAACCCCAGTGAGCTTCATTTTCTAAAATGTCTGCTGTCTCTTTTATGGTAGAAAAAATTAAACATACAGTTCTACAGATGACATTCACTGTAGAGTTGTATTCTCCATTTCTCTGCCTTTTGCTTTGTTTCCAGTGTTTGGTATCTCCATTAGGTCTGTCAGACAGCTGCTATTCTTGGTCTTGTCGACACATTTTACTGTAGCAAAATGACAGTCACAGCTGTGACTCATTACTAGAAAATGGCCTAAATATAAAATAAAGGCTGGGTCGAAAAAGCCACAAGAGTTAAAAAGAGGCTGAGATTAATAGCATGACTGGGAACAGGCTTAGGCTTGGTGAAGCAGATGAGAGAGGCTGCCGTTGTTTTCCCCATCTTCTAAATAAGTATAGAGTGAGACTTTCCGAGAAAAGGTTTCCCTTCAAGGAGTGAGTCCATCTGCCCTCACCAAGTGTCTTTGAGCACCTGTGGACTCAGTTCCTGGATGCGCCCATGCACAGCACAGAAACAAGCTGAGTTACAGCAGAAGGATTACAAAAAGTGACTATGTGCACCCACAATTTTGATCCCTTTTTGTGGGAAGTTAGTCACACTTTACAGTAGAGTGCATTCATTAATAGGTTAAGAAATGATTCTTATACCTTTTAATAAATGACTAATTTTGTAGAGTCCAACAGTTTCCGAATCACTTATCAGAAGAACTTGGAACCAGCTTTAACACTTTTTCTCTCTTTTGGTAAAATTACTTTTAAAAGTCAGACTGTTCATATCTGAGACATTGTTTATAAACCATATTATAGTCATGTCTAAAAGAGAGGTTAAAAAAAAATTATGACCTAGTGGCAGCAAGTGGTTTAATGTGCTGGTCTCAGCATCATGGGTCCTTGACATCTATATTTGTCTATGCTGATGACTCACTGAATAGCTGATGACTCACTGAATAGTGCTGGCTGAGGAATCATTCCTTTTTCTCTACCCCTAAGCCCCAAACATCAGCGATCTAAGGATCCATCACAAGGTGTGTGCATAATGCCTTGAAAAAATAAAGCCTCAAATTTGGGGTTGTGGGCAAAATTCCTCTCTTTCCGGGGGTATTGCAGAGCTATTTTACATGGTGGATCTACTAGTCTTACATTCTTCAAGTCTGACTCAAAACTAAATAGAAAAGCAGTTCTCTCATTCACCATGTCATAGAAATTTTGGATACTGTGAATGGATTGCTATGACTATGGCACAGGAGAAAACTAGAAGTAGACTTGCAGAGGAGCTGCCCATCCACTCTGCTTCTTCTGCCTACTTATTAGACCTTTGGAAAAGCTGTAGATTCTCCACGGTGCCTTTTGCCAGTATCAGAGCTGAATGTACTGAGGAGGAGAAACAATATGTGCTCCTTATTGAGTAGTGTGTCACACTCCTGGTGTGCTTGATCTCTGTCTCCAGGGGTGAGTTGAAAGAATTGTGCACCAAATAAGCAATCAAACCAGGGTGAAAGCTGAGGCTGTGCTCATTTCAATACTCTGCTCCTCCACTGTATTAGCAGCATGTCCTCAAAGTGCCAAGGTCAAATCTTTCTTCCACAGTTCATCTCTTACAATAATGAGAGATGCAAAGTATCATAGCTTCGAGGTGCCTTGAACACTTAGAGCCAACCCTGAATCCAGGGTTGACAATGAATGTACATCAGCATGTGACCCAACATTTGCGGAAGCACAAGTCTCCTTGCCTGTGTAGCCTTTTCCAACAAAAAGTTCCCCTTCTAGTGACCAGAAGCAAGAGGGGAGTGAATGCTGCAGGATCAGACCCTGCTGTTCAAGAATGTATTCTTCATTTTAAATAGAATCTCACTGTGGGAAATCAGAACAAAACAGTAAAAAAAGGAAAAGATTTATTCTTTGTAATCTTCTTCAGCAATGTGGGAACTGCTGTCTTCCCCATTCTCTACTGTGTCATCTTTGCTTTGCAGCAGAAGAGTATAAAGTAGCAGAAGAACTGACTTCTTCCATCGTTCTATAATAGATAACATTTTCTCTCCTGGTAGTATCTCATCTGGAGTACGCCATCCAGCTCGGGAGCCCCCAACACAAGAAGGATGTGGCCCTGTTGGAGCCTGTCCAGAGGAGGGCCACAAAAGTGGTCAGAGGGCTGGAGCACCTCTCTTATGAAGACAGGCTGAGAGAAGAGAAGGCTCCAGGGGACCTTACAGCAACCTTCCAATACCCAAAAGGGGCCTATAAGAAGGCAGCAGCAGAACTGTTCACAAGATTTTGTAGTGATAGGGTAAAGGGTAGTGGTTTTAAGCTAGAAAAGGGTAGATTTAGGAAAAAGTTCTTTAATATGGGGTTGGTGGATCACTGGAACAGATTGCCCAGACATGTGGTGGAGACTACATCCCTGAAGACATTCAAGGTCAGGCTTGATAGGGTTCTGAGCAACCTGACCTAGGTAGAGATGTTCCTGCTTATTGTAGGGGGGTTGAACTAGATGACCTTTAGAGGTCCCTTCCAGCCCAGTACATTCTGTGATTCTATGATTGTCACCTCATCAACTATTGTAACAACCTAGTACTTGTGTAAAGTTTCAGCACCAGCTCAACCTTCCTACAGTCCCTCAAGCTTGGTGCAAGTAAAGTAATATCGCAAGTACATGGGAAGAAAGATGGAGGAATTGTCCCCATCCAGATCCCATGGAAAGTGTGGACCCATGTGGAACCTGCTTTGCAGATTAAGCTGCTCTCATCTACCTTGCTTTGATCAGAGGGGTTAGCCTAGAAGATCTCAAGGTCCCTCCCATATTAAAAGATTCTGTGATTTTGTGATCTGGAAAAGTTTGCCAAACATTGGGAAACGGGGTAAAAATGGAAAATTTCCTCCATGCTTCTTCCTCCATCCTTAGTTTCATTTTGTTTTTTTTTAATTAAAAATAAAACAAAATGAAACATTTGCTTTCTGGTTGAGCTCAATGTTCTTTTCAACAAGAAAATTAAATATTTCAGGTTTTAATTTTGGCAAGAAAATCGCCAAAATACTGGTTTTGGCTTTAGATGTGTTCTGCCACTGAACTGCAAAATCAATTACTTGCATAGCCTTAAGTGTAAGGTAAATCTTATCAATCTCCATAAAGGAAATAAGCTTAACAACCAAATCTTTTCAATAAAAGATACATTTACTGGCAGAGATGTGATATATTAAGACTGTTTTCCAGCAGTTAAGAGTCCTCAAATTCTGTAAAGCCCATGAAAACCAGCACTGGAGGGCAACAGAGCTCATGTGCTTTAATCTCATAATAGAAACTACAAATATAACCTCTGGAACTAAATATCACCCTTTGAATATTTTCTTCTCAAGTCTGCATCAGCTGCTAAGAGAGAAGGAAATAGAAATGCTTGATAGCAAAAGGTATCCCCGTCACAATCTTTTAGCGTTTCTTACTTGTGTGTATCAAAATGGTTTACAGTATAACTTAATGAAGCTATTATCTCTTAAACAGAGCAGAAATAGTTGTCCTGAAAAACTACGTTCTTTACAAAAGCAAAAGAGGTTTTTAGAAAAGGCTGGAGAAAAATTAAAATACCTTACAGGCATTTTAATAAAAAAACCTCAACATCCTTCTGTAGTTTGTCATTTTTTACCAATTCTCCATTTCTGTAAGTCACTTCAGAGACTGGTTTTTTGGTTTGTTTTTTTTTTTTTTTTCCATTTTATGTTCTTAAATGGCAAAACTTTAGCTCTGGACAAAAGAGTGGCTTGAGAGTATGAAGCATTGCTATGAAATGAGTAACAAGCTAGTCAATTGATTATTGGTCAGGATCATCCCAAACCTAGTCCCTGGAAAGATTATGGAGCAATTCTTCTGGAAGCCATGTCCAGGAACATGAAAGAGAGAAAAATAACTGGAAACAGCCAGTATGGCATTAACAAGGGCAAATCATATCTGACCAGTCTGATTGTGTGCTTTGGTAAGATGACTGGTTCAGAAAACAAGATAAGATCATTAGCAAGGCTTTAAATGCAGTCTCCCATAGCACTGTTGTGGTCAAACTGGGGAGGTCTGAACTAGGTGGATGGGCTACGATGATGATGAGGCCAAAAGAACCCACAGCAAGTATGTCAATGGCACCAAACCTGGGGGGAGGGTGGAATAGATAGGAGGGCTACTATTCAGTGACATCTCAGCACGCTGATGAAACAAGCTGATGTAAATACCATGAAGTTCAACAAAGGTGAGTGCAAAGTTGAAATAATCCCAAGCACCACCACAAGCTGTGAACAAACTGCCTGGAAAGCAGATCTGTGGGCAACAATTTGAGGGTCCAGGTGAATAATTGGGATCATGAGCTGCAAAAGCAAATGCCAGCTGGTTCAGGTAAGTGATTTTCTTCTCTGTTTGGCACCTGTGAAACCACAGAGAGAGAGAGCTGTGTCCAGTTTAGGTGGTTATTCTCTGGAATAGATTGTCCAAAAAGGCTGGAGAAATCTGCACCCTAGGATATAATCAGATCTTGACCAGACAGGACTTCCCAGCCTCTAATCCAGCTTTAAGGTTATCTCTCCTTTGAGAAGAGGGCTGGATGAGGTAACTGCAGTAGTCTGTATCATCATAATTTTTTTCTTTTAATTTCTACTTAGTTTATCAGTCAGGTATTGTTGTTTGAGGTCCCATTTACAGTATTGTTTAGAATGGCTGGTAGATTTTTGAGAGTGACATGCTCATGAGTGCAGAGGGTAAGCAGTGGATGCATTCCCTCTTCATTGTTTAAGTTTATTCTTGCCCAGAAATGCACCAAATGCCTTAGCATGTCCTTGAGCTTCCTTACAAAGTGCATAACTGCTTTCCATCACAGGTGGTAAAAGATATCCTGGACCAGCTTGAGGAGGTTCAAATCATCACTTCCCACTGCTTGGATAAGAGCTCAGTTTACCAGGTTATCTGCTACTCTTGGTGTAGGCACTGAGAATGAAACCAAGAGGTCTCTAGGAAACGGAGGCATTTCCAGCCCACATGATTTGTTGGATCAATCCTTTAGTGCCACCTGAATGACACATATCTGAAGTTCTCAGATGAGTAGCAAATGAAGCATATTTTAGCACAGTACTGCAAAAATGTCACTGACACTTGATAAGCTCATCTGTCAAGCAAAGAGAAAAATCAGCAATAGTTGTTGAGAACAAAATGCTCTTTTACATCTACAAAAAGCCAAATGCCTCTGTTGTATCTCTGCAAAGCCAATTTTCCTTGGTTTTAAAGCGTTAAAAAAATTTTAAGACTTTAGCTCACAAAGCAATGATTAATTTTCTTTTTAATAAGCAGTTATGGCATTAGTCATCTCTTCTGATTCACAATGAAAGCTACAGGGCACAGTGGGATGTATTTACCCAGAGAGGTGTTGAATTTTGTCTGACATATAGACTTTTAAAAGTATTATTACTTGAAGTTTTATGTGCGAAGGAAGAAAGGCACAGAGGCTTCAAAACTGGAACTGGCTGAGTACAGAGAAACAAATGGTGTGTTGGGAAAAAAAATTCTTCAGAAAGTCCTGGCTCTTCTTCCATCAAAGGTCTCTTGTGGTTTTTTCTGCACACTTGTATCCCCTTTAAAATTTCTAGGAATACCAGCTCTGGTTCTCCCTCTTTTGGCAGGAGCTTCCCAGGGGATGTGTCTCAACTGTGGCTCACCAGGATATGATCCCCATTTTCCTGTGCTTTCTATTCCAGCTGCTACAGGTTGCTCAACATTCACCTTCCTGGCTGCGCAGGAGTCCGGCTTTGGCAGCATGGATGAGATAGCCTGGGGAGGTCTGAACTAGGCATAGATTTCCCCCTTCTTTTAGGAGTGCCATAACCACCAGGCTCAGTACCTCCATCAGGATACTTGAAGAATGCTGGGGTGCTGGTCGTCTCACAGGAGGTCTGGGTCATGTTGTGATGAGGATCTGTAGCATATCTATGCTTATGTGCTCTCTGATTTCTTGCTGCTGGGTTGGAGACAGTCTCTAAATCTCAAGTTTATTCCAAACATCACCCACATTTACACATACATGTAAGGTGGTGGGAACCATTATCATCCCTTTAACTTTGGATATAGTTCTGATACTAAACTGGTCCATTTCCATGTTTATGCACATTCTAGAAGGATTTGAAGAAGAATAGAAAATTACTTCTAACTATATAGTAAGGAAAAGGAGCTAAATAAAAATTACTCATAATACTTGTCTGAAAGAAAAGAAAACTAATGGAAAAGAAGTTCTGAAAAGCATAGGTGTGTTGCAATGCATTGGGAAACAAGACACACAAACTTGAAAACAGAGACTGATTTTCCTGCTTCTCCTCAACTTCCTCACAAGTCAAAGGGGTCTATATAGTTACTTTAGCCACGGTGTGTGAGTCAAACACAAGCCTTTACTGTCACCTTTCTGCCTCCTTCAAGCAGTCGCTTCTCTCTTCAGAGCAGTGGGGTGTGGTGAGGTGTTCCAGCTCCTCCACATGTTGCCATGCTTCAGTCAATGTTTAAGGGGTTTTTAAAATTGTTTTAAATGAGAGCAGTACCCACTGAATTTATATTACTTAAACCCCATGGGTCACAGCTCAAACTAAGAAAGAGACTGGTCTGGATTACAGCTAATAAGTAAATCCTTGAATGAGACAAGTTAGCAAATCATCTTTAAAACATTATACATCTGTATAATGCCTCAAGCATACCTCAAGGTTTAGACCTTCAGTTTTACTCTTGTACTGACTCCAACATGGACTCACCTGTTTGTTTTTAATCATTATTTCTTCTGCTCCCTTTCTTGTGTTAGGTTTTTCTGAAGATTATTTTGCATTTTTATCAGCCTGCAGACATTTTAGCTGATTAGTTGGTTAAAAAATCTGTACCTGAAATTTCAGACTAGATCAAAAGCTTGCAAAGTTTAATGCTTATAAAAGTGAAAGAGCAACAACACTGGCCTGACTCATACCCTGTAGGAGTAGGTGCTAGCGTAAACCTCCCCACATATATCTGCTGGTTCATCTCAGCCCTTTTAACAAGCTGCAGTCTGTATTAACTCATTGCAGTGCAGTAATAGCAAGCTTCGGTAAGAGGCTCTTTCCTTTCCTGGGCAAAAACAACTTCTTCAGCAGCTACTGAAATGAATTTTACTGTCAGCGTTTTATATTGTTGTATATAATTAGAATGCTTGAGACAAAATATGATGAGCTTTCTGTTAAAAAATACTGTATATGCTTGTAAATGTATAACTCACCAACCCCTTGCCAGATTTTGAGTGGATGTTGTGTTTGCATGCAGTATGTCCCCAGCCTCCCTAACCTCTATTGTGTCCTGAAGATACAGCTTGACCCGGGGCAGAAGCTCAGTTTAAAAAATGATCAAAAGGATTATTTCTTCACAAACACAACACAGATATGGGAAAAATACCTGTATAAGAAGTGCTCTGTCATGACTTTGCTTTACATGGTGCTGCAGGAATGTACAGGTAGGTAGTACTCAGTTGCCACCTCCCTCCATGCTAGGTGCCAGGGGCAGGCCAGGAGGTCAGTCCTGCCATTTGGCTAGGACCTGTATTGTACCTGTTGCTGGCACTGATCAATAAGGAATATTTATTGTGTATACCAATGTGCTGCTCTGGTCTGCGGCCAAGAGATA
The DNA here is from genome assembly GCA_013401335.1 of Brachypteracias leptosomus. Lineage (NCBI taxonomy): Eukaryota > Metazoa > Chordata > Aves > Coraciiformes > Brachypteraciidae > Brachypteracias > Brachypteracias leptosomus. The sequence continues at coordinate 38,765 of VYZX01031613.1, read as the reverse complement.
AAAAGAGGGAGGTCCAGAAATCCTGTGCTTTGGTTTGAAAATTCATCCGTAGTTGCGTTTCCTCTCCAACAGGCCCCTAAAGGAGATGGGATGAGCATATGTTTATGTTTCCAAGTTATATTCTGAAATGATCTTCACTGAAGTGTTCGTTCCAGCTTCATTCATGGATTTTTATTTTGCTACTCAATGTGTTCAAAGTCCATTTTCACCCACCCCCCTCCTGTTTTGTTGGTTTTTTTTTCTTTTTTCTTTTGTAGTGTGAACACTATTGTGTAATTATTCTCGTAGGACATTTCAAAAGTTATGTCTTTCTACTTGACTTCGTAGGTCCCTACAGAACTGGTCTCAGGTGTGGAAATCCGCAATTTTGGAGTAAACAGATGTAACAAAGGGTGCTTGTTAGGGCAGTTTGGTGTTCAGGAAGAACAAGGGTCTAGATCACCAACAAGAGTGAGGTGCTTAAATGATTTTAACAGCCTTGGCTAGCCAGAGTATGGTATGTAGAGTTGCAATGTGCAGTGCCACTGTACATAATGGGAGACAAAGTGGCAGAATGTTGTCTAAAGTCACATTCTGGGATACTGCTGAATTTGTAAACCATTCAAGTGCTTACACAAAAAAACCCCACAACCCACAGTGCAAAAGGGATGGAGGTGTACTTAGCTGAACTGTGAACAGCCTACTCCAGCATTACCTTGATTTTCTCATACTGATAACATCTGCAACAAGAGGGTGTTGGAAATGAGAACAAATCATTTTGCAAAAAGAAAAAAAAAGATCACATTCATCAATTTGCAAGTGATATAACTTCTTCTGGTATTTTCCCTTCAAATTAAAAACACTTGTCAGGCAGATTTCCAGCATAGCATGTGGTGAAATTGTAGCAAAACTATGATGAACATAAAGAAAACACTGTCAGGTTCAATTCAGCTCTATATTTGGAGTTTGGGGGGAAAAAAAAAAAAGGCACAAAAAAATAGAAAGATTTATGGCTTGTTTGTTTTTTAACTTTAACAAAAAAGGTTGAGGAAAACAAGAATGCAAACACTCCTGGTGGGGTGATCATGAGTCACACCACAGCTCAGTGCTGATGCAGAGGTTCCCCAGCCATGGGATGGAGCTCCTCCTGGGACACAGACCACTGCAAAGTCTACGTGACCCAGCACAGGTTCGGCAGCTATGGCTTCCTCTGGAGTGACCTCCCCCTCCCTCAATAAAAAAAGGTCTATAAGTACCTGCCTAAAAAACATGGCTTAAAAAAAGCAGCCTGGCTGACAGCCATCTTATCCTCTGGGAGAAATAAGGGAGAAAGAAGGGGGAGCTTTTTCAGTGAAATTTAAGCATAAGATTTGAGTGCTCGTTAATAACAATCAAATGTTTTTACCCCAGCTGTAGTCCTACAGCCATGAGTCTGCTGTGCAGGTGAAGTTACCTATACATTACCCCTATTCAAGTCCTCAGAAAGCAGCAATTATCTGCTGAGGAGACTCATGGGTGAGAACTGGTCAGAGTTTGGATCAGCAAAATGCTTTTTTCATCAGAAAATACCAGTACATTAAACCTGACATTTCCAGTGAAAAAAATGTCGGTGAACGGCAGAGGAGAAACTGGTGAGGAGAATAACCCTCCAGTGGTTGGAGACCTCACTCAGCCTCCTTAAGCATTTTCCAAGTTTTTTCTGTAAAAATAGTGAGTGATCATTTGGGTTGTGTGAGTGGGTCAAACTATATTATTCAAATCCAATTTTAACGAGCTGGGCCCTTGCAGTCAATAACTCCATGGCAATCCTGTAATCAAGCATGGTTATTTTAAAAGCCGACAGCTCCAGTGGGGCAGAGGAGGACATCAATTCAGCCACTGTACCTTTCCCAGTCCCTGCCAAGCATCCCAAGGCAGGCCAGGGATGCACTAATTAAAAGAAAATACAGCAGCCTCCATAAACAGGATGCTACAAAGAAGGTATTAAAGAATCCACCACATAACCATAAGTGAGTAATTTAAAAGACAAATTCAGAGTCCTGGGGTGGAGAGAGCCAAATGTTCCTTTTCCTGTCATCAAATGTTATTTACTCTAATGTGCAAACAATGAACAGAAGCTTTCTTTCCCCTCACAAATTATGTGAATTACTGTTTAAAAGAGTTTTGCAGTGCTGCTGATCAAGTCCATGCACAGAGTTAAAATACAGCCCATCACACCATGGCATTTATTGTTCTTAATAACTGAAGCACTTCTTCATTGAAGTCCACAAACTAGACTTCTTCTTGTTCCTTGTCAAAGAGAGGTTTTTGTCGTTTTAGCACGCACTATCAATTTGATCATTTAAAGACTACATGCACTAGTCAATTCCCCACCTTGAAACTGTATTCAGAAGAGCTTAGCAATATCAGTAAACACAACTTTTCCCTCAAGATGTTAATTATATCCAGGACAGGCTGGGAAATTCTTCACGATAATCGCGAATATTAAGTGCTTGAAAAATAGCTGCTTAGGATACTCTCCTGCAATTAGTACCAATGTATGTGAATGAGAATCATGCATGCTGACAGTCACCCTACCACTCAACAAATCAAGACATTAAAAATCAGCTCAGTGGGATGTGATTTTGCTTATCTGGCTCATACTTGAGATATTATAGTGAACAGCCTGCAAATAATAATAATAAAGAATAGGATCTGTTGTGTTACCACTCTGAAGGTCACTTGAAGGCAGTTGTTTCATACAACATTGCCAATAAGTGTGTTTATATTCTGTTGCAGACTCAACAATATCAAGGCTATTGTGTTTTGCATGGTGTTTTAATGTCAGCAAAGAGTGGTTTTATTTGATTGCAGAAGCACCTTAAAACCATGACAAAAACTTTGTGACCTCTGATTTTCTTCTTGAACATGCTACACCTTTTAAGGTTACACGTTGATCTCCTTGAAGCCAACAGCAAAACTCTCTTGACTTTCACAGGAAATCTTCTACTATTTTAATATACTCTGGGGTATGCTGGATATTTCTACTACATAGTACTCCTCTGAAATATGAATTATTTTATTACATATCCAGTCTTACATCTGATTCTGTGCATTAAACTTGTTAATAAAATAGTGCCTGTCTAAGGATGGCATTACTATGACGATAAAACAGTGTGAAACTAGGACCATGACTCTGATATTTTTTATATACTGCAATTCTGAAGAATCTATTTGGCTGCAATTCAGAACATTCAGAAACTGGTTTCCCCATTGTCCTGCCTAGAAAAATCTACAGCATATCATTTAATCATGTACCGGCTCCTCCAACTTGGTGCTAAGCTTGCTGTAACTTTTCTTTAAGTTTGCACAACTTCAAACTGCCGCTAGCAGTACTGAACTGCCATGGCCGCTTTCTTGGCCTGGCTGCAGACATGTTGCTTTAGAGGCAGAAAGAGCAAGAGGTGGGAAGGTAGAAAACAGGCCCAGCAGGAGCAGACACCGACTGTGGTGAGAGTATAGGGAAGGTTGAGGTTGGCCAGGGTAACTGAGAAAGCTTCACAACCCCTCCTGAGGCAAATAAGCTGGATGTTCCCTACAAGAAAAGCCACATGCTAAAAAGAAGAAAATAATGTTATGGCTGGGTTGAGGGCCTCCTATGGAAAAATCCAAGGGGGAATTTAGTCTGCCTGCCAAAAACACCAAACTTTGACACTAAAGCCAGTGTTTTAGGCTATTGTCCAGCAAGTCTGGGCTTGGGTGGAAAGGGGCTGATGCACTTATCTATTATAACCACCTGAAGAGTCAGTGGAGAGAAGCAGGTTACTCTGGACACTTGCAATGGCGATTGGCTCTGTCCTTGTGCTGAGCTAGAGAGTGGTCTGATCTGCCTGTCTGTCTGTCTGCTTTTCCCACAGAGACTAGAAGGATGTAATACCAGATCTTGAGTGCATCCGTTTGCTGGAGACTGTCTCTGATACCTCAACCTGACTTTGTTTGGTGGCCTTGTGATCAGCACACTCAGAGGAATCTAGAGGACTTTCCCCACTACCTATGAATGGTTTTCTTGAAAGATGGCCTGGTTCTCAGGCTAACTTTTATTCCCAACTGCAATGAACTAAATGCTGCTTTGAAAGGTTGCAGAGAGAGAGAGATTTGATCCTAATCTGATGATTTTTTTATATTGCTTGGGTGGATACCACCTGTCAGGCATGAAGAGTGGACCTAGCTGTTATTTCAGAGGAAGGATGATACAGTTTCAGTGCTGGAAACTGCCTAGTGTTTGCTGCTATGGTGGTAATGGAGAAGCAACCAGTTGTGGATGAAATATACTGACAGACAAAGAAGAGAGGAAGTATTAATCCTTTGGGCACTTCCTAATGTATGTAATTATCTTCAGCCTTAATAGATCCCTCTTAGCATTTGAAGTGGATAAAGTGCCAAGTAAACCCTCTCCCTTTATCTCCTAGGTTTGGGTACTTCCTACTTTTGCCATCCAGGAAGCCCCAATGCATCACAACAGATAGGCTAAGGAAGAATTGCCCTCTATCCTCATCCCCCTATGAAACATAAAACTGTTTCCCTAATGAATTAATAAACTCATTACCTACATCCAATTCTGGAGCCCTCAGCAAAAGAAGGTCATGGATCTGTTGGAGTGGGTCCAGAGGAGGGCTACAGAGATGGTCAGAGGGCTGGAACACCTCTCCTATGAAGACAGGCTGAGAGAGTTGGGCCTGTTCAGCCTGGAGAAGAAAAGGTTCTGTGAAGGCCTTATTGAAGCCTTCCAGTACCTGGAGGAGTCCTACAAAAAGGCTGGAAAGGGACTTTTTACAAGAGCATGTAGTGATAAGACAAGGGGTAATGGTTTGAAACTGGAAGAAAGTAGATTTAAATTGGAAATTAGGAGGAAATTCTTCACTCTGAGGGTGGTGAGACACTGGAACAGGTTGCCCAGGGGAGTTGTGGATGTTCGTTCCCTGGTTGGATGGGGTCTTGAACAACCTGTTCTAGTAGGAGGTGTCCCTGCCCATGGCAGGGGGGTTGGAACTAGATCTTTGTGGTCCCTTCCAACCTAAACCATTCTATGATTCTATGTTTGTTAACGATGTGCTGGTTTGAATGTAGATAGATACTCAAACAACTTTGCTTAAAGCTTTAACTGTGAGCAGATTGGTTGCTTCCAATCCTCTGTGAAACCAAGACACTTGCCAGCTCTCTGAGTGAGGGCAGATCTCAAGCCTTTACTAACCTGTCTAAGGGACCTAGGAACTGTGCTTGCTCAGGCAGTGCAAGTTCAAAGGCTTTACAAACCATGCTACCACACAGCTCTCGCTCCCAGCCAGCACGCTCCCAGGGCACAGCAAAGCTCATTACCTCAGTCCAAAGCAAAGAGAAAACAGAGAGCTAAGGGTGGTGGAAGTGTTCTTCTCTGGAGATAGTGACTGAGGGAGGGGAGTGAGAAGCAATGGGGCGGTATCTTTCTTGATGCATGAAGCAGGAGAGCTGGTGCAGTGTTGAAAACATTTTGCTTTTGCAACTCCAGGCATTTTGTAGCCCAAGGGGAAGGCATGGCTGTTGAAGGAGGGGGTGGTGGTAGAACTCTTGGACTTTCTCATGTCTTGTCTTATATTGGTCAGAGAGGCTCTTGCAATAGGCTGAAACTTGATGCATGTGCAGATGACCTCTATTTCTGGTTCTAGAGGTAATAAAAACTCCTGCATGAGTCCCAGAGGTATTCAAGGAACAAGTCCTGTCTTTGAAATTGCAACAATCTTCCCTACTCCTTGTACTAGTCCAAAAAATATACTAACTTTTCCTTCTGGCCAAGGACACAAATCTAAAACAGGGTCATTTGGATGGAATCACAACTCTGAAGATGAAGAAGGCCCAAACCAGGTCCTTCAGGCTCGAACAGGTTTGCTTGTACAAAACTTCATGGTGATTCTAGCTGTATGCAGCATGTTTTGTATTTTGTAACAAACCAGTCTATATAGGTGACAGGAAGAGGAATCCTGTAGGTTAGAAGTATCAAAAGCATGAAATTCCTCTTAAAAAAGAAGAAAGAAAAAGTGAAGTTGTTTTTCAATATTTGTTGAGTGTCCTTGTCCAGGAATGGACAAAGCACTAAAAGAAGGGAAATTCCTGCTTGATGAATTAGATATTAAACCATACTAGAGATGTGGAGTGTCTTTAGTTCATGGATCTTGTGTAGTAAAAATAGGTAGAGGAGGTGGCTGGTCTCTCTGAAGTGTGGCAGGCACACAGCTAAGGAAGGATCTGGGAAAGGTTGCAATGAGGTGGAAGACAGCTCTGGGATAATAGCATTTTCTGTTAGTGCTCCTGTAACTGCCTGCAGTGTGAAGGAAGAGGACGCTGACTCTGCCTTTGCCATAGGAGAGGAACATTGCAGGATTCATGGCTTTTGGAAATCCTTCTACTTCTTAGCCAGGAGAAGGGGGAGTCTCACTTACCCTGCCTGGCTCAGTCATTGCCCAAGAGCTGAGTCTCACGGAGTTGAGGCTGAAGCTCTTAATGAAGTTTTGATGTTTCCTTCCATTTCTAGGCTGTCATCTATGATTGAACCCAAATATGCAAGGTTAAATCTTTGCACACAGAGGAGAGGACAGATCTGACCTCCTATAAACCTGCAGGAATGTTGTTTCACTGGAACTTGTGCCAATCTGGGCATGCCTTTCACTGCAGCCCTCTCTTGGGCCTGGCAAGACACTCAATCCAGCCTGAAAGATGCATTTTGTTTTATAGCACTGGCCTTGCACTGCTTCATCACTTCCACACTGAATTTTGGGATAGTTCAGATAATGCACACCTAGCCGCCACCATGGTTCTATGGATCAGAACAATCTGGGAACTGGGAGAAAATTCCCTTATAGGACTTGCCAGGAGTTACTGGTGTGAGGAAGTGGGCTATGGAACAGAATTGAAAGTGTCACCCTCTACACCTCCACCTCTTCGTGCAAAGTTGAAATGATTGTGACTCCCTCTCCTTGTTGCAACTTTCTTCAAACACTCCACTAAAGACTTGCTCCAGGCTTTGCCAACATCTGTTACAGTTAGCACTTCAAAAGTATCTATGAAGGATAGATGTGCACTCCAAAACAAGCAGCAGCACCCAGTGCCCCCAGAAGCTTTCTGAAGAGCCAGAGGCAATCCACGCATTGGTGCCTTGGGACCTAGGTCCTTTCTTGGTGCAGACCAAAATGAAGCTCATGGACTTTACTTGAGCCATTTACTGTTAATCACATTATAATGATGAAACAGGCTTAGGAAGAGGAAAAAACTTCAAACAGTGAAAAAAGATTTCCCCATGGGCTTAATTTCAGCTTGGTCTCCTTTGTTACAAAATTTTTGCTTGGTGATTTATCTTATTTGGATGATGCTTGTCTATATAGCTTTCAACCTAATTCATTATCTCTGAGATTTGCTGAATAATCTACTCCATTTAATGGTTTTTAAGATTTACAAACAGAATACCCTATTGAATTTCATTTGGCAGAAGAGTTCATGCACATGGGATGAATTAACTTTTATTTAAACTGTTCCTGAAGCAAGACAGTAGTTGAGGAGCTATAGGAAAATAAGATTTGGGTCTTTATGTGGGGGAAATGACCAACAGATTGCATGATTCCAGGATAGTTCCCTAGGTACATATTCTCTCCTGACAGAAGTGATTTTATCCTGTAAGAATGACTCCATTCTAATTCTAAAATTTAGTAGAAGAGATCAAATATTCATGGCTAGATGCTTTTTTTTGGTCTTATAGTCCTTATGCCCTCTAAGGATTTGAATGGGGGGATTTTTTTTCTATTATAATTATAATGAATTAGCTTGTATAAATAGCAATTAATTGGTTAGAGTTTTGCAAGCCAGAGAAAGGTTAAGCTCTCTTTCATAAAAACCTCAGCAAGATACACAAGGAATGAATATGCATCCCCTGGTGACTGCCTGCAGTTGGCTGTTTGCTTCCTAAATGTAGTCACATGGTTGCCTGCAAGAGTCCCAGAATGTTTAGAAATATTTTGGTCAGGGGAATGGAAGGACAGAAGATTTTTCAGCGACTCCCACAGGAAACAGTGGGGTGGGCTCTATACAGCTACAGACTTTCCTCCTCCAAAATAAATTGGCCCAATGTGCAGAAAACATTCTTATCTGATGAAAAACTGGAAACAGAATTGTTTGTTAAAATGTTGGAAAAACCGTTGGATCTTGGCTTCGTTCTTCACTGGATATTTGAAGAAGGGCTTTCTGATATAGATGCACTGGTTTCTTCAAATTAGAAGACCCTCTTGCCCTATTTTAGTATCTCACTTCAAGCTGCAGCAGACATGGGAGGGCAGTTCTCTCAGTTTCTAGTGAGATCTTATGGAAGGGCAAGGCTTTATGTGAAGTAGCCTGGCCTTATCCTGGTACCAAGAGCAAGACCATCTCAGCAGACAGGGGATGCAAACAACAGAGATGTCTGTATTTGGTTGACAGAATCTTACCTCAGTACCTATGTCATAGGGGCTATTGGCATAATGATGGTGTTTTGCACTTCCCCTGTTATTTCATGCTTTTCTTCACTTTGCCTGTCTCTGTGAGTAATATTTGTTTTAAATTATAGCTGTAATAAAAGGCAGGGCGAAGTCTGTAGGTAGAGATACTATCTCTTATTGGATGAACAAATGTAGTTTGGAAAAATAGACAACCTTTTAGGTAGGCGAGCCACTTTTGGGGGTTGAAATACAAGCAGTAAATTTCAAAGCTAAATACAGATTGTGAGCAATTGCCCTGAGTGTAATTAGATATTTATCAGAGCATTGGAAACAAGGTTGTTTGGACCTGTGGAGTAGGCATAATTTCAGTAGGGAGAGGCAATATGTATCCTTATTTATAGCCTATGGTACAGGGATACTTTAGTGGGGAGAGGAGGGTTGTGAAAGGTTGTAAAACCAGTATTTCCACCAAATCCATGGTATTCAATATCCAGTGGAGTTAGGAATCTCTGTTCCCAGGCTTAGTAGGAACTGGGGTTTGAGGTCAGTATGAGTTTGCTGTGAATGAAGAACAGAGATCTAGAAACAATAGTGAGCACTAGCAGACGCTTGTGCTGAAAAGGAAATAAAAAGTTAAATGACTTTTGAATCAGTTTTGTCTGGGAGCTCCTTATGTTAGGAACATTTGCTGAAACACACTCCCTCTATTAAAATGGGTTGTGTGGGAACCAGTTTTTTGCATTTCAAAGGAACATTGGTGATTCAAAAAATTTTCCTTTTAAGAATGGAACAAAAAAAAAGATTGAAAAAAAAGAATAAATTTCTTAGGAGACAAAATTGAAAGGAGAAAAACAATGCTTCTGGTCAGATAATTTTGTGGGGGACCAAAAAAAAATACTGTGATTTTCTGGGAACTAGAACATCTGAAAAGTTGTTAATGCACAATAGAAAAGTTGCTTTGAAGTGGAAAAATCAAGTTTTGTTTCAAAGAGACTGAAGAGGAATGCTTTTGACTGATGGCTTTTGATCAGTTTTTAGAAAATAACTTCCATAGAAGAAAACAAAATTTTCTGCAAAAAATTTTGCCTTCATGGAACCAGAATTTTCCATCTGCAAGATGTTTCACTGCAGAACCAGGTTAACCCACAAATTTTAAATCTCAGCATCCTGATCAACAGTGACTAGTAGGAGAGCAGGCACAATGGTCCTGGGCACAGTCCCATTAGCTGTCAGATGCCTTTGGTCTTGGAGCACTGTGCAGTTATAAATACATCTAGAAATGCTTTCAGCCCACCCTGACCGTCCATCTCGTCTACCACTGGCTCTGCCAGAGCGCCAGGCAGCATGAGCTGCCAGCACTCAGAAGTGCAGACAAGTGTGACCAAAGTTCCATGGCCAAATGAAATTATCTCTGTGGGGAAAAGCCACGTGCAGTGTACAGGTGGGTTATATCCCAGTCATGTCCCTGTGCTGCTCCCAGCCCTCACCAGGGCTCAGCAGGACACATGGCCCTGAGACGATGGTCATTTGTGCCCAGAGTAGGCAGAGGTAAACCTGCAGCAAAAGCTCCAGATGAGTGAGTTGGGGTGATGGAGGTAACTACTTGGAGCCTTTATTCCAGCTGTCACAGTGAAACAAAGCACTCAGTTTGACGCTGTCCTTTTTTGTAAGGGGCCTTTTTATATTTAGCCTTTTTCAATGTATCGGTTAATTAATAGCCAATAAAAACAAGCGACAACTACTGCTGGGCTAAGCAATTCAGCAGCTAAGTGGTTTTCAAGCTTCTCTCCACATATTTTTGCTAATTAGAGTAACTGAATCATCTGTTCTGGCTAAACCATTCAATCAGTATAGCCTTCCAATCATTCCCTAATTTCTGGGAATTGGTTAATCATTTTTAAGGATTACAGGAATGTGTTTTCCTGTAGGCTGCTCCTGACCTGGACTTTTTAGATATACAATAGTTGCTCTTAATGAAGTGTAACCAGTCACTCAAGTCATGCAATATTTGTCCTACCCCTTCTTTAGAAAGCCAGTACTCAAGTAGAAAATACATAAATAAGTGTTTGATGGAAATAATATTTCTCTGAAATAACTATATTTGAAAACACAATCTTTGAAACTCTTGGAATTCACAAGCAAAAGCCAATTCTGTCATTGCTAAGCCATAAAATATCATGATGTCACACAGCAAAATTGTTTTAATTCCTTTCTTTTTCACTCATTCACAACACTCCTGTTGCCATTTGAGGCCATGCCCTCAGGTCCTCATTGTCTGTCTTGACCTTTCCATTTTGTATTTTGATTTGAAATACAACAGAAAAGGAAGTGGAGCAACAGTAAAAGAATTTTCACCACTTCATGGAAGAAGAGTTCTTGAAGAACACAAACAAGGACAGCTTCAGTTCCCTGAGCCATGGACAGCTGGAATTTGGGAGGGTGCATCTGAGAAAAAACCTTCATAAGTTTCCCCTTTCACTGAGGACCTGATGATTGCATTACAAGAAAAGGGTGCTGAGATATAGGGAGCTTTGTTCAGGGCATGCATGGGTGCTTTTGTGATTCAAACCTGCCTTACATATTACAAATACCAGATGATTTACTGAATGAAAACATCACTGAACCCTTCTGCTATTGATTTAGCACACTTCTCACCATCATCATGACTGAGTAAAACCCTTCTGGAGTATCACAGCTGGCTGCTCCCCTTGGCATCTGTTGATGATCCTGTTGAGATGTTCTTGTCCACTTGTATTTTCAGAAATAATTTTGTTAGGAATCCATATTTTTGAGAGAAAAAAAGGTTGCTGTTTGGTGTGTCTGTTTTCAAGTTCTAGCAAAAACAGTTTTAAGAAGGGGATGGGAAGGAGAAGAGAAAATAATTGTGTAGAAAAACAGCTTTCAAGCAAGGATCTTGTGAAATCCACAGGGAACAATGGCTTTCCAAGCTAGCTAGCACTGGAATGTCTTTTTCCCTGATAAATCAAGGCAAACAAGTGCCAAAATGAAATGCTAAACTAGACCTTGAAATTTTGGAAAATCCCCCTAATTAAGGCTATTTCACTGCTGGATTTCAGTGAACATAGGGTATTGTCTATTCTTACCTTTTCCATAGCATATGTTGAGGAACAATAGGAGAGGGTTGAAAAATAAAAATGTAGCAGATGAACCTTTACCCTGGTGACAACTGGTGCAGTATTGGGTCCACAACAGAGGTGACCAGCACTGGGAGAACTTCTCTGAGCTATCAGTACTCCACTTTTTAGCCTTAGTGTTGCCTGGCATCTGCTGATACTCGTTTAGGACTGGAGGGGTGTTTAAGTAAACAGAAAAACACCGATTTCAAACTCAGGTTTTAGGTATGAGTACTGTGAGAGTCCTTCTGTGCTCAGGAGTCGATGTTATTTTTTAGAATAATCCTAGAAACTCTTTGTCACTGCCTGTCCAAAGGCAGAAGACTCCCAGCCCACATCCATCACAGCCTTCTTGGTCTGAGGCTGGCTTTGTGGTCAGTCAGATGCGCTGCAGCCTGGTCAGCATTCTTACACACTCTCATTGCATTGGCATTTTACACAGCTGATATAAAATATTTATAACCCACAGACCTTTAGAGAAGGCCATATCCAGTCTCCTCTCCTCAGTGGTTACAGTGAATTTTTTATAACTCATTCTCTGACTGCAGCTTGTAAAATTATGTTTTCGCAGTCTAGCTCCTTGACACTGGAGTAGTGGTTTTAATCTTTTTAGCCCCTTTTTTTAGGGTTCTTATGGTAAAATAAGTGACAATGTAACATTCTGATAAAAAAAAGAAGAAACATGCAGTGATACTAAAATTGATTAGCAGAATTTTGTAAAATATCTCACTAAAGCTTTCAAATTGTTTTTATGAAATACAATAAATAGCATCATGATACAGAAGAAGTATGTGTTGAAAGCATCAGCTATGACACTCAAGCTAAAGCAGTGTCCACTTTCCCAGTGTACAGCCCTCAGGATTAGCCTCAGCTTTGGGTCCTTGTCTCATGTTATCTATCTAATGTAGCATCTGATTCTGTGTGGTCCTGAACTCTCTTAACACCAGAGACTCAGATCCACAGAGATTGGAGTGATAAGGCGCAGCTGAGCTGACATGCCTTTAGAGAGCAAGGCGGAAAGAAATGCAAGCTCTCTTCCAAGCAGGCTTGCTTGTCCTCCTGTGCTGAGGGGGGAAAGCAAGAGGCAGTACTCAATCAGTCGCTTGGACAGAGTTCAAGTATTTCTGCTGGGAAATAAACCCACAGCATTGTTGAAAGGTGCAAAACTGCCCTGTTACCTCAACAGCTGGGCCAGGCCAGCTAAACTGGAAATCTTGCAGTACAGTCTAGTTAATGATCTGTCTAGCTAAACAACATTTCACTGCTAATCTTCCTGACCTCAGATATGTTGCCTTTTTTAATCCCACTTTAAAATACACCTTTCTACCAAGACCTGGAAGTGTGCTGAGTAGCTACTGGAAACCAAGACATGGGGGAAACTCTCTAAGCTGTGGCTGTCGATGTAAAGGACAAGTCAAGTTTATTTCTTGCAGGAAAATTGCAGTTCAATTTAGGAGAAAGTCCTTGTTTCCAAATCTTTGAGATACATTTCTATTGCCATCATATTGTCTTTGGCTGTTGGAGCATGGAAAGGATTATTTTTATTTCTCAGCCACTTTGGCCATGATCTGCTTGCACTGTGAGGGCCTAAGATGTAGATGTCCCCACTTGCTTTCTGGCTGTGGTACAAGGGAAGTCTACAAGCATCTGAGTCCTTGTTCCTGAAGTCTTCAAGCTTGTTTTAGCATCTTGCAGAGACTTCTGTGGCTTCTGGAGCAAATGTCTTTGTGCTTGCTTCAGGTCCAAGTGGCTTGCCACAGCTGCTGGCAGTTGCACCAACTGGCCACAGCTTCCCTCATAGCCCTCCATTTCTCAGTGATATCTAGAAGTGGAAACAATGAATGGTCAAGTCATTTTTAGAAAACAGATATTTGCAAAAAACCAGCCAGGCACTTGCTGGACAAAGGAAGAGGGTGAGAAGGGGCTGCAGGGAAAGCTGAGGGACTCTGGTTTTGCCATGCTCATCCCATTACAATTCTTCAGGGATGAACCATGATTCAAGAGGAGCCATGATGCCAGCTGGGAGTTGGGTTGAGTGTGGGGCCCCCAGGGGATAGGAAATGAGGGTCTCACTCACCTTCAGCTTCCTGCCATCCAGCCAACTCTCACCACACCTGCCTGACCCTGCTCTGCACCAGGGGAAACTGTCTGGCCCAGGTTGTGAAAACCCTCATCACACAGCCCCTGCATGAACAGGGAACAGACACTCCCCAGGGCTGTCCCAGCCCCAGATTGCTCAAATGGTGGTGGCTCTGCTGTGTAGATGCTTTAGTCAGCCTGGGAAAGACACAGGAGTTCTAAAGATCTAAGCACAATAAAACACCTGGATGCTTTTCCCTTCCCCAGTTTCTTTCCTGCTTCACAGCAGGGGTTTAGGCCTGAGATGGGGAGTAGCAAACCCACCCCTCCCATCCAGATGCTCTGGCATTTGGCTCAGAAGGTAAACCCTGATTTGTCACAGGATGCCATCACTTTGCTTGCTTGCTTGTCTATTTTCTTCAAAGAACAATATTCATGAAGGTGATATTCACCTCTATACCTGATGGAACAATTTTCCCTCCATTTCCTGTGGCTGCAGGAGTTTATGCATAAGGTTAATGAGAAGAAAAGAGAAAAAAAGAAAAGATCAAGGACACACATAAACACAGAGAGCCAAAATAAGCACTAGTTTTAAAGTCTGACAGAGATACACACAGACAGATTTGGTCCCTAGAACCAACCTCAAAAGATGGACACAGGCAGATTTCCCAAACTGTCAGAGAGTATCAAATTGGATTAGATGTCAACATGCTTGATGCAGGTGATAGATGATCATTCCAATCCTCTGTAGGTCATCATTTTTCCTAACTCAGTAGAAATTTAAGTATCTAATAAGAAACACTGCCACACACACTGTCCTCCTGTATGGAGCTATTTTAAAAGGAGGCATCCTTACAGTTGCTCAAAAAAAGGAGCAAAATTAGCTATACATACTGTAGCAAATGCATACAATTCTCCTTGGGATGACCAGCTGGAATGACAGGCCCGTCTCTGGCTCTAAAATGCTTATCTCCTCAACTCTGGTTCATGTTCTGAAACACCTATGAATGCTGGAAGTCCCCGTTAAGTAAAGCCAGCTCCTTCTGGTTTCAGAAATGTTGCAAAGGTACATTGTGTCACAGTGCTGGAATGATGACTGAGAAAGCAAGGATGGAAAAAAAGACAAAGCAAAGACATGAAGGTAAAAAAAAAAGAGTAATTTAAAGCTTAAGCAAACAAACAAAACCCTTTTCTATTTAATGCAAATTTGGATTTGACATGTTATCAAAAAGACTATGTAACTGTTAAACAATTCAGGGAAATCTAGATTTCTCCCAGTTTACTACTTATTATTGCATGTATTTATTTTGGCCATTACTGAAGCGCTTTAAGCCTGTCTGCTGCCCAGTGCTGAGCACCCTGTAGCTTCCATGGTTTGTTCCTGTTGGATGCCTGATAACTCTGACCCTTGATAAGTACAGAGACACAATCTGGACCTGGATGGCTCTGCAGCTTCCTTCACATTTTCTGCCCTCCCATCAGGCATAGGGGTTCAGGGAGTTGGATGAGTCCACGTGCTTCCCTGAGAAGAAACAAATTCCCAACAGGGTGAAGGGCAGAGTGGGAGTAAGACTTAACATTGACAGCACTGCATCCTTACAATGAGGAGGAGTGTGGTACAAGGCTAAGGGGCAGGGTTGCAAGCTTCCCCATATACACCCCACATAGCTTTTAGGATCTGAGCTGTTCTGAGTTGGCATTTCAGTGCTCTAGAGAGGTTTCCCAGGCCAGGCTCTGCTGTAGAGGGTTGACATGTGGCCAGAGGGGTCTTAATGTGGAAAGAAAAAATCAAACCAGCTGATAGCAGTTTGGGTCCAGATACATCTGGCAGCTGCATAGTTTGGGTTGACATGTGTGTTTTCACTGATGTGTATGGCAGCTATGAGCATTAGCCCACAGAGAGCAATTTCAGTGAGGTCTGACTTGACAACATAAGAGGGTTTTGCAGGATGATACAAGTTTAATGGTGAATCAGGGAGTCTGAGCCTAAAGGTTAAAGAGGCTGTGCTGTCACAAGGGTGAGCAGGGGTGGGGATGTAGTGTCAGACCCAAAAACACGCTCCCTCCTTCTGCATGTCTATCATTACCTGTAGGAAGGGGGTGTGGGTGCCATCGCCCTGTCATCCCATCAGCTCTGCCACCCTCAAGTACATTGAGACACATTTGGAAGCAGGCTGGGACGGGGAGGTGAGAAGGAGAGAAGGGAGGGAGCCCAGCCTGCATGACCAGCACCCTGATACAGTCAAAGTCCCCAGTGGGCTCTGTCTGCAGCTTGCACTGGAATATGATCATTGCTGCTGATCTTCTGTAACATGTTTTACTCTTTTTTTTTGTACTTGCTCCTGGCATACTCGTATTTGAACCAGAACCACCTCACAAGCAGATCATACAACACTTTTTTCCAGCCCAGAAGCTGACTCCCCTTTTCTAAATGAACTGCTGTAACCTCAGTGTTACCCTGGAGAGAATTCCTCTGTATTTTGCCTTGCAAATAATTCACATGGGTTGACACAAAGTTCTAGTCTATGAGTACAGTATGTAGCATTTGGTACAGTATGTGGCTCCTTACGAAGTGCTATTGCGTGTACATGCCTGGGATCAATTATTTTCATTGAAACAAGAGAAGCCGCATGATAAGTAAACCCGTAAGTATGACATTTTATTCCCACACTTGGTGGGTATGTGCAACAAAATATACCGCAAAAGAACTCTTTAAAAGCATCCTTTAATGCCAAGTGTACTAAAGTCTTATTTTGTCTCAGGAAAAAGAGCTATGGTAGATAATAATGCCTTTCCCTAATGCTCAAACTTTAAAGGCAAAAAAGACCTTCCTGCAGAACAAACCACATTCCCAAAGAATTTCTTTTTTTTTTTTTCCTATCATTTTAATTTCTTTGTATTCCAGTTGATACTATGGGTGCCAGCCAGAGTGAGGTCTCCATCATGCCAAGCAGCATGAGCACACAGATTAGAAAATAATCCCTACTCCCAAATTTCTACCCTAAAATGCCAGTGATGTGGATCTCTGCTACTGCGTCTATTCCAAGATAAAGGGTGACAGCACCAGAGAGGAACTCACCTTTCAAACAGCCCACTGCCTAGCAGAGACTTTTTACCCACAGCGCCATGAATCCACTCCATCCCATCTCTCCCAGCAAGGGACACGTTCCCATGCTTGTGCCCCCCAGCACTATCCAGAGACATGGGACAGGGACCCCCTCCTGCCCTCTCCAGAACCCTGCCTGGCCGCCAGGGATTTTCTGAGGACCCTGTCTCCCCTTGGCTGTGTGAGCAAGGCACAAGCCCCAAGTGCCATCAAAGGTCTCAGCCGTTTCTCTCTTTCCAGTTTGTCAGGCTGATTGGTCCAGCATGTATTTTTGAAGCATTAAAGCCATAAGAGGCTTGAAGTGATAAAATATTAGGATAGGGTTTAAGTACATCTAAGCCTTTGAATAGGATCAAGCTGTGTTCAAGTTACCAGCAGCCTGCACAGGCACATGATCTTATCTCTGCTGTCCTCATTATTATAACCCTTTTCATACTGATAGTGTTATAGAAAGTGTAATATGAATAAACAGGAAGGAATATCACTGCACCAGTGAACAAGCCTTCTATTTTATTGTATCCATGGCATCTACTAACACTTGTATCCCAGACACTCACTGAGACATGTGCATGTCCACCAATGCACACTTTGTGCAGCTGAATCCAAGCTCCTCACAAGAAACTTCATTTTTTTCCAAACAGTCCCAACAGCTGGGAACTATCCCTATTTTTATGTTTAGGGCACAGATACTATGGACCAACACTTAGAAAAAGTATGGTCAGCTAATCTACTCCCATGAATAAAGTTAAGATACAAAATCTCACTTTTCTGGGATCCAGCTCTAGAACCAGCCACATTTTGACAGTGTTAAGCAACTAGTCAAATAAAACCAAATTGAGACTTACAAGATCCTCTCCTATCCCATCCTGGTGGTAAGGAGCTGGCAAGTGACCTCAGACAGATCTTCTCACAGACCAAAGGATGAGCAGACTTTTTCTATTCACTGCCTGATGTAAGCTGAAAGCATATTTCCTCCTGCAGTACTCCAACCACTTTGACTACCTTTTGGTCAGTGTTGTGCTTTTCTCAGTTGAAGCTGTCTCACTTTCCAGATGCTTAGGTGGTCAGATGAAAAAGTGAGAGTGGCTCCAAGAACTCTCAAGGAAAGAGTACACCAGGATTTCAGTCCTCATTTCAGTGACTACTCAAGTACTTTACAAAATATCCTTCAGGGAGACAACTTAACTGCAGAGTCTTACTGTTCTTGACCAGCTCTCCTCATGAGAAACTTTTTCTTTTCTCTCCCCATCTCAATTACTATGAAAGGTGTTGCTTTTTCCTCTTCCTGTTGTGCTGCACAGGGCCATGAAATACTCAGCTGGCTCCAAAATGATGATCCTGTGCACCTTTCAGCTTGTTAGCAAATAAAGATGCAGTAAGATGCTTGTAAGTCAGGACTACTGTGTCTTAAATGAGACACCTAAGTAAACACAAATCCTAGCATGGTGGAGAAGCTAATGCATGGGCTTATGGTAGCAAGGAGAGACCAAGAAAGCTTTAGAATCAGCTGGAGGAAAGAGGAAAAGGGGTTCATTTTAATTTTATACCTTGGAAGAGTACAGAAAAGCCACAAGTCAGATAATATCTGATGTCCATGGCAGCTGCAGTAAGGCAGCTTTGTTTTTGGAGGATCCCAGAGATGTAGCCTAAGAAATGAGCAAACAAATACCCTCCAAAGATTGACTGTCTATGGTGCAAATAGTGTTGTTCTTCAATTCTGTAGTCCTGGGGCTGGACCATTCATTCAAGGGATGAGAGATGCAGGTCAAACCCTCACTCTGATTTATGTTTATGTTCAAATCAAATTCCCCTCTCTTTAAAATTCACTTAAGCCATCTGTCTTGCAAGACCCCTCAGAAGTGTACCTCTCCCACTTAAAATTATCTCCATAAAGAATAATTATTCAATATTTAAACATTAACTGAGAGACGAGGACAGAAAAGCCATAAGAACAGCAAACTTGCAACTGGGGACCACTCTGCTCCAGTGATTACTGAAATATTACATATGAAGTAAATTACTCCAGGAACAGGCACTGGGATCAGCCACAGAATGTAGTCCCCAGCTGGTGGCTGGCACACTGCTCAAGGAAACAGCTAAGGCAGGTTCAAGTTTTTCCAGGCAGACAGAGGTAATAAACCTGGAAAACCCCAATGCATCCTGAACTATAAGCAGAAAAGGAAACACCAGCTTCTTTTAACTATCAGAAATGCACTAATTGCTTCATTCCACCAAGTGGTTCCAAACACAATGTTGCTGAAACACTCACGAATTGATTGAGTTGAACAGTTTGACCTTACCATAGTTTGCTTTACTGGGTCAGACTCAGTGGCCTGCATATGTGAAAAGCATTGGCTTTTTCTGTGAATACTGGTTCACAAAAATCCATTGTCCTGCTGTAATCACATTGCAGGTATATTTACAAGGAGCTGATAAGTGCATTTCTGGCCACTGGTGTATGGACCGTTGTGTGATGAGCACTGTGAATGGGAGCTTTAGAAGAGACGGCAGGCAACACCACCACCCTGCAGCTGTAATTCCCACATGTGCAGGGCTTGCTTCAAAATCTCTTAAAATTAATAGAAAAGATTGCACCCTGATTTACTTGTTGCAGAAGGGAAGTTTGAGGCAGAGCAGTAAAGTGATTGTATACCAAGGTGAGCTGAGGTGAAGATTGCAGGAAAGTAGCCAATTACTTGCTATCCTGTTGATATGAGGGATGATAATACATTATATCTAGTTCACTAGTTGCACTGAGACTTCACTTAAGGTAATTAGTTTCTTATTATAAAGCAAGACTCAGATATTACAGAGAAAATCCTCCTTACCAAGCTTACAGTGAGGGAATGAATTTCTAAGTCTTTCAATGTACCTCATGCCCAACCTCAGCCATTCACCGAGCCTTCACAAAGGAGAACTGCAGACCATGAGCAGTGCTTCTCAGCTTCAAGCATGCTTTCCTGCCAGGGAATTAAACTTTCCCAGGCCCTAGGACTGCCCAGCCAGTAGTGAGCATAGCATACTGCAGCTGGGGATGGTGAAGTTCAGTAGACCTGCGCAAAATCATTGTTGAGCAATGAGAATGAAAGCAGCTTCCACAGACTATGGGCACCTTATGGCACAGCGGGCTTCTCATCCCAGCTGGGGCCGTTGGAGAAAAGTGCCTGGTTTTCACTGAGACAACATTTCATTAGATTAATGGCATAAAAACAGTTATCTGGTGTAAAAACCAGAATCTGAAGCATGGTGCTGCATGTCCAGCTCTCCCACTGCAGCACCAGCACAGCAGGGCAATGTGACGCCTCACAGTGATGGTGATCACACCATGCACAAACACGACTGTTCTCCAGGAGATGGTTATCCTGTATCCAACCTGCACAAAGTGCAGAGAGAAAGGGGTTTACACGAGGGGAGCATATGTGGATTTTTCCTACAGTTGTTCACCACGCTGCTGTCCTCATGCTCTTACATTGCATGGCCGGGCAGGAGCTCAATATGCACTTGACTGCTCCACTGAAGTGCAGGGAGATTTCGCCTTTGATTTCAATGACATCACGAAGTGGGTAGCTGTGCTATGCATCTGTGCTCCTCAGAGAGATGAGCAGGCAAATCCTTTGTCTTCTATATGGGTGAAGATACATAACAGGGATTTCTCTTAGCTAATGGCATACATGCTGCTAGGTTTTTCAGTAAGCACTTCTGATTTTAGACATCTGCAAAGCTAGGAATAGCTGCTGTACCATCTCCTGCTCTTTGCAGGTAAATTAACCTTGTTTCCTATTGTTAATACATAATCTCAAGAAGTTTGTGGGCATATGTGTGTCTATCTTATCCCCATAAGGTGTGAACCCAGTGGTTTAATTCTTCATTTGTGAGTGAGAATTATCATGAAGGGACGCAATGGCTGATAAAGTCATGATTGTCTGGACATCAGAGAATCTACACAGGAAAGTGGTGCTGATGAATAGGTTTCATACACATCAGTGTTCAGGGAGGTCTGTTTTAACTTCTGCTGTCCCTGGTTAGTGCCTTAGGTGTGTGAGATGGTCCAGGCTATTTCCTCCCTCTCTATGGGCAACCCTTCTGAATTTGAGAAGACAATTTAACATACAGAGGTCTCTTAAGCCCTAACTGTTTGTTGGGGATTTTTTGTCTTTTGCTCTGTGTAAGAATCTTCTGTGTAACCCTATACTACAGATGGAAATGGATAACTGAAGACTTAGTAATTTAGATATCCTGTTCAGCAACAGAAATGTTTGTACTCAGACAGGGTCAACTCCTAAATGCCTTATTTTTCCCCCTTCAGTTGTGAAACAGGAACCTCAATCTCTTCCAAAGGTTGGAAAACAGCACCTGTTCAAAGAGCACAGCATCACGTATTTACCTATGTCACCCAGCACATGTGACAGTGAGTAGAGCCCAAGGGTCAGCCTCCTGAGGGACCCCGTGGCATGTGGATGTCCACAGGGGAGCCAGATTAGGCTGTTTGCTTTCCTTGGGTTCTATACAAAAGGGAAAGCTCATGCTGAGCCATGGCTTTGTAGGTTCTCACTTCAGAGCAATTCAGTTGGGTACCCTCTGAGCCCTGCAAGAGACAGACGCACTGCCTTTTGCCAGCTTTGTGGCTGGGAAATGGCAAAACTGGTCTACTCCAGAAGCTCTGTATGACAAGTTATGTGTGTTAGGCCCTGGTACAGGTATGGAAATAAAGTGTAAGATGGAGCTTTGGACCAGGCTCATCAGCATTGTGAGAGCTACTTCAATCTGTTGTTTAACTTGTGTTGCTTGGCTGAACAGTGCACTTTGCAAATGGCAGCTCTAAAAAATAGGCAAGAGCACCCTGAGGTGCAATAAATTGCCTGGGCTCTGGTGACTTCAGGATATTGACTGTTTACATCAGCTGGGGGAGACCAGTTATGAAAATACTGCTAATAACAGAAATCCAGAATACAGAAATTCTACCCATCTGCCTTCCGTGGTCTGAAGGCCAAGAAGGAATGGAGTTGTTTTCTTTGATTGCTCTCTGAATCAGTGTGTTTGCTATGGTTCACTTTTCTGGTCTCTTAAATGATCAGAATAGGCACTCTTAAAACCACGAAAAGCAAGTCCTCAGTTTGCCATGCTGCTGTCATCTCTAGCATTTGTTGCTAGCTATTTATTAAGGTACATCCTCTTAATAAAAACATCCAAGAAATCAACCTTTGTTTGCTGATTATACATTCAGGTATTCCAGATTTATAGCAGTCATTTGCCATAATTGAAGCTTATGATGAGTACAAATTTTCTGCTAAAAGAAAAAGAGAAAATAGCAAAATGGTATGGGGCAGCGTTCGTGTAGAGATAAAGCAATGATTGTGTCATTTGTTTTGGAGGGTAGGTTTGCTATTAAGCTGAAGTCTAAAGTAAGGTACATTGATTTACAGGAAATTGCTCACTTACACACATGTTAGACATTTACAAACCCTACTTCAGAAGCCCCTGAATACTGATAAGCCTTTGTGATTTCAGCTAAGTATGTCATCAATAACATCAGCATCTGTTTATAAACATTTTTTTTCCTGATTCAGGTAGTCAAAGTTCAGGAAAATATTTGTCTTTGGTCTCTGCAAATGAATGGCTTGAAATTCAGTGACACTGCCCTCTTCAAAGGGAACCAAAGGAACCCAATTCTCTTTCCTAGAAGAGCCTCGGAGAAGCAGGAGAGCCAATGTGAGACTTTCCAGAGAAGTGACACCCTTCTTTTTGTTTTCGTCATTTAATGGAAAAAGTAATTGTTTCCTCTTATTGTCCCCTTGCATCTTGGGAGCTACAAAAATATTTTCTTGATCTCCTGGATTACTTGTGGAAGAGTTATATATATGACTTGAAAGAATGCATTCATAAATAAGATACCTTCCTATAATTAAGACAGAAAACTTGGACTTGGTCAGCCCCTATCTAGTAGCTGGCACTGGGACCTTTTTCCTGAAAGGCTTTGGCCCCATCTGAAGGTTCTGATTTAGCAAATCACTTAAGCACATGCTGCTGCAAAGTGGATGTGCTTAAGAGTTGCTGAAGTGCAACCCTACATTTCACTCATCCTCCCATGTGTAAAACCGCAGAAAACAATCTGCCTTTTGTCTGTCTTGTGTGCTCAGAAAGCTTTAGCAAGCAGGTGGCGTCCCCTATTACATTTCAACACAGAGAATACACGATAATAGAACTTGGCACCAAGGCAAAATGCAAGTAAATATCATGTGGTGCATCTATCTGCTACTCTAAAGCAAACATTAGGAAATGAACAATCTAAATAATTACGTACAAGAGGGCAGAGCACAGGCCACTGTGCTATGGGCTTCCTCTGCTCAGGCACTGGCGCTGTGGTGTTTCCTTCAGAGCTGGCCACCCTCCATCCCTCCTTTGGCTGGGCGGTGGCCCAGAAATACCCATTTTCTCCATAGGCTGTGAAAGCGTCATGGGGAGACTTTTCACAGGGGGACAGGATGTTCATTTATTTGCTCTGCTGATTTTTCACATGTCATTCCCATCCTTCTGTTCTGTGCTCCCTTTCCAACCTTCAGTATAGCAAAGCTGCTCCCTTCTGCATCCATCCCTCTTGGGCCATCCTCAACAGATTTGTCTGACACCAGCACGAAATCCATCAGAAGTGGCAGTAACCGGTAACACTTCTTATGCTTTGCCTGGGGAAGGTTTTGTGTCAGATAGTGCTCTAGAGACATCGCTTCTCAGTGCTGTGGTGATGGTCAAGTGTCTCATGGCACCAGGATCTTATTTTGTTGTGGAGAAAAATATCAGCCTGGGGTCATCATGGGGCTTCAGGAGCAACTGAGTCATGATCTGAGAACAACCCAAAGGTGCTGTTTGCCCAGCAGGTCTGGCACGGCTGGGTGGCATTGCTTTGGAGAAAGTTATCCTGCCTTTTTTCCCACTAGAAACCCTGAGATTTGTGCAGACATAGAGAAGAAATACTTTTGTCAAAATGAAAAAGATGTATGATAGTTTCTCAAGATGATCATCTTCACAATGGCCAGGAAGGGAGCAGAGGAGTACCTGGGGACTGACAGCAGTGCATGGGGCACAGTCCCCTGTGGGTTATCTCTTCACAGCCACACTGCCCTGGCACCTCCAGCTCATCTCCTGCCACAGCAGCACTTACTTAAGCTGAAAGTGAATGAAGACAGACATCAGACAGCTCTGCCACCTGCTGAGGATGTCTCTTCTGAAAGCCCATGAGCTATGAGATGGGCTTCCCCCTGAAGCCTAAGCACTGTTATGTCTAATCTTCTTATCATATCTTGTATAATTGTTTATATATTCTCATTACCCACATTGGTGCCATATCCTCGAGTGGCACTAGCTGTTTCCCTCTTACTGCCCAAAAGTGGGGGCAGGGGGAGAGAAAGTAGGGGAGGATTCGCTGGCTCTTAGTTTACTCTCCTGTCAATCAATCAGCAGCAATTCCTTCCAGATAATACCAGAAAAATGTGTCTGTGTAGATCAGCAACCGCTCATCAGCCTCTATGAGAACCTGCTGGGACTGAGCTTGAAATCAGTGTATTGAAATACAGCATGCTGGCTGAGCTAATAAGCTGTAAAAGCAAAGGAGAAGGGGGAAAGGAGAGAGAGAGGGAGAGAAGTTTGAAGATCCATCTCCTGCTCAAGCTCCACTGGGAAGGGGTGTTCACCTAAGCAGTACCTACAGCATCCCAACTCCAGAGCCGTGAACAGAGGGGAGCAGTGGTGGCAGCAGAGCTGCTTTGCAAGAGTAAGCAATGCTGAGGAAGGAGGGAAAGCATTTGCAGTATCTACTGTAGCCGCAGTATGCCCTCTAAAGGAGCTCTGCCTTTCCCCACAGCCTTTCCAGACCTCTTCAGATCATCACTTTGGTTCTCAGTGCCTCACCAAAGCTCCATGCCTAAAGCAGGTGTGACTATGTATATATATAGCTCTATGCATATACATACATACACCCCTCAGGATGCATGTGAATGGACAGTCGTGATACAGCTTTTGGCATGCAGTTTTGCACCCAGTCACACCTCTGTCAGATGCTTGCAAAATGTGCATATGGGGTCTCAGCAGCATTTTCCCCTTGTAAAATTATGACAGCTCCTCAGGAGGCACAGAGGCATCACCAGGTGCAAGCCCTGCTGTCCATGGGTCTCTTTTGTATAAGGGACCCTCGCTTTTGGAGATCATCTTCCCCATTTTTCAGGCAACACAGGAGGAACATGGAGTTTGTTGCTTTCTCGGCTTCATAACAAAGCTATCCAGTTCTAAAATTATCAAAGTGAAATGGAGGCTTATGAAATGTGTGTGTGGGTGTTAATGGAGACAGAACCACTCTTATAACTGCCTTAAAAGCTATTTCATAAAATAGTTTCATTGTCAGGGACTTTAAACATACACGATTAATATCTTAACTGGCTGTGCCTCATTCTGTATTATCTCAAAGGACAAATTTATAAGATGATACACGCTATTTAGTCTTTATAAAGCTCGCATCTGTAACTGGCATGCTTTGGGAGAGCTTTGCTATCATTGCTAGTTATAGAAACATATTAACTTGCCATAAACAACCAGAAGTAAATTAATCAAATTCACAAATGCGTTAAGGAGTTAGCTACTAAATATAAACTGCCAAAAGCAACCTGAAATCTATATGAAGTGAGGTAAATATTGCTTAGGGATTTTAAACAACACATGTATATATCAGATTAATTTAAAGAATCTTCAAAACTAGCAGTGCTATTTTGATTTGTAACATAAGGTTGTATATTTTATAGAAATGCTTTTACTGAAAATGTTTAGATGTAAAAAAAGTTAGAAATATTTTAAAGATTTCCTATTTCTTGAAATTTAATTTAAAAATTTGTAGTAGTATTACTAGGGCACCTATTCATTTTATATGGTAGCCTCAATGTGTTAAGAAGGAAAAATAGAAAACGCTGATTACAGGATGCCATAAACCACACTACTTTTCAGAAATGTTTCATGCCTGGTAATAGTCTATGTGCATTGGTGTACCCATAAGAATCCCTCTGCTTGTCCAAGAAGAGTTCTCACAGTGGGGGATGCTGAAGGGAAAGGAGATCTTTCCTATGAGTGGACAGGGAAAGCTGTCAGCTTCCTTAATCTTGCAAATCAAAGACAGAAAGGAGATATGTTTGTTGCCTGTGAATATGTTAGAGTGAAATACCAAAAAGCTCTTTCATCTAGCAGAAAATATTGGCATAGAAATAAATACGGGCATGTTAAGAAGAAAAGAATTGACAGGTCTATGTAGCCCAGAAATCCTGTTTCTGATGTAGTGATGCTTAGGGAACAGTATAAAAACATATCTGTTTTAAGCTATCCCCAGTACCCCTCAAACATTTTGAAATATTACAGGAATCAAGGAAGATATCACAAAGCTCTGAGATTAAAGAGTGAATATGGTGCCTCAATTTTCTGAGAAAGAAAAGGTAAGCTATCTTTGTCTTCAAAGATCACTCCAGCACCAGGCACCTCTCCTCTGCTTTTTCTTGGCAGTAGTTCCCAAGTGTCTCAGAGGAAAGACCAGTATTCTTTTCTGCTCTGAAAGAGCTGGGCTGTCATGCAAAAAATGCATCGATATTCCTGACCAGGAGGTGAACAAAAAGGAAGATACACTCCACAGCAGTACTGATGCACACCCTGTGTTTCCATTAGCTAGATGTCCCCAGCACCCTGTACAACACCTGGGAATCTGGAGAGAGCCTCTGAAGGCTTTCTCTCGTCCATAACACTAGACCTAGACACTGGCTCCATCCCCACTGAGGAGGCAAGGCACCAATTTATAGATTATTGCAGTATATACGCTGGGCAGCTGAAATAAACTGTCTTTGGGGTTATGGTTGAAAACAAACAAGTCTGTTCTGGCATTCCTGTCACCAGCGTCCTCTGGAAGACACTTGGGTAGATTGGTGGAGAGGACTGAATAAGCCTTGACAAGAACACTGGAGAGAAGATCTACTGGGAAACATGTCAGCAGAAGGCCTGTCCTTGCTGCAGACACATCTCCTCATTTCTGTGCCTTAGTGTCCTTTCTTGCTTTGACTCCTCCCTCTATGGAGCTGTATCTCCTGCTCCATCACTGCTTCCTTCTGCCCTCTTGCAGAACAGCCTCCAAACCAATTTGTCCTACTTGAGTTTAGACACCAAAAAAGGTAGCTGATTCACAACTGTAGATACACAATCCATGAAAGGAAAACACACCTCCAGAAGGAGATTGGGATGGATGTTGGAGGTTCTTTCTTCGCCTCCTTGATTGCAGGGTACATCTTAGGGCAATTACACCTCTAATTTACATGCTGGCCCTGAATGATAACTTGGATGATCCATGCAGGTAAGAGAAAAGATATTATCAGCTATCAATTATCTGTCAGTTGGTGATATCTTTTGTGGCTGAAATAGCTTCAGAACTCATATTCAAGGCTGTTCTCCTGCCTGGCTTGCTAAGGGCCTGTTTAGAGCTCATGTTGCCACATTGTCTCCTCCCCTCTCTTCCCTTCCAGTAAGGGCTTCGCTCCACTGAGCACAGTGGTTTGCCTGCCACATCTCTTCTGCACCCTATTCCCATCTCTGTAAGTGAACATAGTTACATTGGCTAGAAATGATTCCCAAGTACAGGACTGTCACACTGAAGTTGTCTCAGGTCTGAGCTCTTTCTCTTTTTCATACATCAATGGTTTGTTGCATCAAAGTGCTTTGCAAAGTAGCTTCTAGGTGAAATACCACAACCCTTCATGGTCACAGCTCTAAACCATTTGAAGATAGTGATGGATACATGAAGTACAGCTAAACATCTCCTTGTGAAAGTCCACATTGTCTGAATCACATAAGAAGAGCAGAGAAGAAGAAGGGAATTGTTCACTTTTTCATAGTTATGCCTTCAAATTTTCTCTTTCATCTCTGGGTTTGTACGTGTTGGTGTTGCCTAAACCTTGCTTTGAACTCACAAACTTTCTTTTACTCTACAGACTGCACTATTCCTCCACTCTTCTTGTTTAGGGAAGTCTCCTGCTCGTACACACAACCTCATAAATCTTAGCTGTTATTGATGGCCAGGGAAAGAGACTTAAAAGGTAAGCAAAAATTGGCATGCTAGTGGATATTTGAGGTTAGACACTCTGATAGTAGCAATAGTCACCCTGGTCTAAAAATACCTTGTAAGATTACATTAAGCCTGAGGACCCTGCATGAGAGTTATTTTCATGTGAAAACAATGTCTGTGACTTTCAAGGCAAGCATATTGTTGTTTTGCGAAAACCTTTGTCTGGAGAACTTTTCTATCTTCTCCTGTTGCCTCCTGCTTGCAACCCCCATCATGTTTTTGTTCTTTCCACTGTTTAATGTTTATCTTCCTTTGCAAAAATAAAAGTCAGATGAGAAACTGTCTTTTCTGGGCATTCCCACAGTGTGCATTTGCATTTTTGAGCAGTATCTCAATAGCACGGTGCTCTTCAGATAATCTAAAATCAGAGAGGCTATGCAGGTAGCAATCACAGTACTATGCACAACTCTAATTGACTATGTCAAGGAAGAATCAACAGCCCAGAAACAAAACACACTGGCTGAAATGACAAAGATTAGCTGACAACTTTACCCTGACAAATATGTGCAGTTCTGGCTCCTATAAACTGCAGGTTAAAGGGCAATGACATCCTGGGGTGGAGATTTCTTTCTCTGGTGTTCAACCACAGTGAATTTCAAGCTATATTTTAAGTCCTGTGTGAACCAGCAGCTGAGAATGACATTGGTTTCCAATACAGCCTTTAATCTGAAGATACTTCAAAACTTTCAGAAAACCTTGATCTAATCTGACAAATTGCAGCACCTCCAGAGGATTCATTCAACTTGAAGCATTTCTTTTCATTTTCTTTTTATCCTCAGTCATGATGTGAGGAGGTGATAAAAGTCCCCCCCTACTGCTGAAGTGAAAGATATCCGGTTTCTCCAGCACTGATGTTCTGACAGCTCAAATAGTAAGCAACAAGGATTTGAGTTGGTTTTTGTTGGTTGGTTTTTTTGGATATTGTTGTTTCCCCCCCCCNTTTAAAAAGACACCACGAGCCTTAGACCATAGAAAAGCTACAGAAGGGGTCAGTGGTGAAGGGACTAGTTTCTGGGACCACTCTGGCTCTTGGTGGGTCTTAAATAACACAGGCAGATGGAAGGTTTCTGTAGAAGAGGAAGATGCTAACAAAAGTATCTGCAGTAAAACAGGAGTCAAGTGTCCTGTTTTTACAGCCTTGGGCTCATATTCAGACTTTAACCTCCCCATTCCCTCCCAGTTCAGCACGCAGTGTTCAGCAATGCTCGGGTTTGGCTGAGCCTTGGCCAGCTTTTTGGACAACTTTGGCACCGCTGATGCCAGCAAAGATCCCTGCCTCAAGGTTTTCTACTGGAACCACTGTTTCCCGGTGTCTCTTTCTTGATAAATTAGAGCTAAGCAAATGACCGCCAAAATAGATTCAAAGAAACCAATAAAAACAGGAACATTTTGCTGCTGTTTTTACTTGGCAGGACCAAATGCAGCTGCCTGCTGAACTGGGTAAATAGGGAACAGGGCAGTATTACACTTCACCTCTTTATCAGGGTTCAAGGCAAACCTTTCCCTCCTTTTTTTCCTATTTTGTACATATTTTGGAGTTCTTCTTAGAAGTTAATTTTATTTTTAAATTTCAGACTGGGTTTCTGGAAAACAAACCAGCTGAAACTGGTTGTGAAATTATTCCCTAGCAAAAGGAAAACACGAATCATGCAGAAATGCTGATAATAGGAAGAGGTTTTCACAAAAAAATCTTTGTTTTTGGAAAGACCATTCTTTGGTTACCAATTATATGCTTGCACGTTTTAACATTTTCTGTGTTACAAACAAAAGTTGCAAATCTGCCATCCTGGACCAGACCTAAAACTGAGCCAATTCCCCTCTTGCTTACAGTGGTCTGGGAGAAGAGTGAAGCAGAAGCTGTCAGGACTTCAGGAAGGGGAGTGGCAGGGAGTCCACCTTCACATAAGGTCCCCAGCCTCACTATGGGATGGAAATTGTCTAAACGTGAAGTATAAAAAGTCTTGCAGAACATTTATTCACCATGACAAACTTCTGATGTTCTTGTTCACCTTATACGTGACCAATGGTGCTTTAAAACTTGCTGAGATACTGGGTCAGGCCACCTCTTTGTTTCTGATTTCCACAGGTTAGTTACACACAATATGAAAAAAAATTCTTTTCCTCAGTTATGATTTTCCCACCTTTTAACATCAATGGATGTATTTACTAGATTCCCATGCTCTTAAACTACAGCACATCCATTCAAAGGAGTAAGTGCTTTTATAACAATATTATACACTCAACTAAGATCATATTTCTCAGGTACTAGATAAAATGAGATAGTTCCTGGCTGCTCACAGGTTGAGCAGAAAAGACTAAAGACCAGGGGAAATATATTGTTTAACAGAATCATAGATTCAGCATCTCCATGCTTCTCAGCTGCTCCAGCCCCTTCATCATCTCTGTGGCTCTTCCCTGGATTCAGTCCAGTATGTCCATGTCCTTCTACTACTGGAGAGCCCACAACTGGGCCCAGCACTTCAGGTGCGGCCTCACCAGTGCTGAGCAGAGGGAAGGATCACCTACCTTGTCTCACTGGCAGTGCTTTTCCTAAGGCAGCTCAGGATAACATTTGCCTTCTTTGCAGAAAGGGCACTTGCTGGCTTACATTCAACTTGGTCTCCATCAGGACGCCTGGGTCATTTTCTGCCAGGTTTGGCAGATAGTCAGCCCCAAGCTTGTACTGGTGCAGAACTTTGGATTTCTTTCCCTACATGCAGGACTTGCATTCCTTTTTTGAATTTGATGAAGTTCCTGCCAGCCTATTTCTCTGGTTCTCTGGACAGCAGTAAAACCCTTTGCTGTACCATCCACCCCTCTCAGTTTTGTATTGTTTGCATGCAATGGGCAGAGATTTGACATTAAAAGAGGTGAGCAGCCCTCCTCAGGTCATACAGGAAGGCTGGGTAAAACCAGGAACTGGCTTCAATCACCAACTATCCTTTTGTGTGCAGCAAATTTTCCCCTTAACACACAGAAACTCTCTTGATGGTTTTTAGGAATACCGTATCTATTTCCTTTCTGGATTATTTTCATTATCATTGCAACCCACAGTGGGTTGTAATGAGCAAAACTGTAAAACAGTTGTTCCTCTCTAGAAATTTTTATCTAACAAGACAGTTCAGTGTGGAAGGAGTCACATTTGCTCTCAGCACCAGGTGGAGAGAGGCTCCAGTCTCTGACCATTAGATCTTCCCTTTGCCTTCTGCTACTGAGCATCCCCGCTCGGTCTTATCTTAGCCCTCTGAAATTTTGCTGACTCCCATTGACTCTGTCCACCTCTGAGCATTCATCCACCCCAAAGGATCATGATCCTGCTCTTATTTCTCCTCTTGGAACAGTGAGTCCTGTAGGTTAACAATCACCAGCAGTAAACGGGAAACACAGGAGAGTGCAGGAAATGCCTTCCTGGGTTAGATCAGTTTCCATTTCTCCTGGCTCTCTGGGAAGAGCGCACAAATCTTCGTGCTACCTAAGGTCTGTTGTCCTCATAGTGCCACATGCAGTAGTTGTAGGATTAGGGATGTTAGAGGGTGCATCTTGGCTTCTTTTTTTAGGATCTGTTTATGGACCTGTTGATCATGAGGTTTTTCTCTACCTTCTTCTTTTGCACCTGATGGCACTGTCTATCTCCAGTGGGAACAAGTTCTCAAATTTCTCTACTTGCCATGTAAAATTTTTCTTGCTGCTACCTGCACATATTTCACAGAGTGCCCACACTTCTGCTATTGGGAGATCAGATGAACAATAGCTTCGCATTCCCCTTACTATTGCCTTCGTGGTTTTTTTAGCCTGTCATATCCTTCCTCAGCTTTTTCTTCTCCATATTGAAGCAATCCAGCCTTTTCAGTCTCTCTTCATTAGCAGTTTGCTTTGTTCTCCTCATCCTTTTAATGGCCATTCTCTACAGTTTTTTTTAATTCTACTATACCCTTCTTCAGATGCAGAGACCAGAGCTGCACACAGCACTCAAGACGCACGGGTGCACCAAGGTTTTACAGCATGGCTGTTTCCACCAGTATGACCTGATATATATATATATATATATAAATACCCCCCACCAAAACAAAACAGAGGATGCAACCAGTACAGACAGGCTGAGAAGGGCATCAATATTCTAAAATGTCTGTAGGTTAAAGAAATTGTGAACAAGAAATAGGAGAGATGCTGAAAGGTGAAGTTACAACCTAGTGAGCACAGGAAGAACATGATGCTTAGAGTAATTAGAAGTTTGATATTGAGGCCTTACAAAAGGAAAAGCTCTACTACCCGGTGCAGTGCAGTGTGGCAAAGAAAACACAGGCAGCTTCTGTGGGCACGGAGCCAAGAGCTGGAAAACAGGAGAAGGGGCTTGAGCAACTGTTGGGTGTGGAAAGAGAAGGAAAATAATTAAAAGCTTCTCTCCTAGGATTCATGACTGTTAAAATAAAATACAGCTAAAAAAAGAGGAGGGTAAAAAAAAGTGTATCCTCTTCTATAGAGAATACCCACTTAATAGTCCGCAAAGTAAAGAACTCGGAGGAAAATCTATCCTGAACCTGATACTTCACAGTGAAAAGTAACTAATTGGAATTAGTAATAGCAAACAGCAGAATTACTTAAATTCAGATTACCACAGGGTAAAACCCCAATGCAAATGTCTATGATTTTATGAAAGCAAACTAATTAGTCACAAGTGACTAGGACTACGGATTAAAATCAACCATTCTGGGAGAAGGCTAAATAATACAATCTCCATTTTGCAACAGGAGACGAGGCTCCTGGAAAAGAGCACAAAAGCAAGGAGACTCTACAAGGGGAGTGAGGTTTAAGAAAGAAACTGCATCAGCAACAAAAGAAGAGAGCCAAAGTGATGAGATAAAGAGAGTCAGGTAATTCTGATATAGAAAGCATAAGGCCAGAAGAAGATAAGAGGAAAAGGGTGTTTTAACATAGAACAAATCTTCAGTTGTTTGGTAAAAGATCTTAAGGATTTATGAGGGCAACAAAAGTAAGGGTAAATATTTGCATAATATGCCCTGCCTATACTCCCTGTGACCAGCTCAACAATGTCTTCGTAGAGTGGACCTGCAGTAGGTGGGGCTGAAGAAAGCTCATGGTGTACAATGGTGTATGAGAAACAATTCTTTAGTCATTACACACAGCTCTCCATGAAAGCTTTCATCTGGCTAGGTGGAAAATGAAGACATAATCTCTCAATAAACATGAATAGCAGCAAAAAAAAAAAATAAGCAAAGCCTTAAAGCTGCAATTGCCACAGTTGGATATTTAGATAGGGCCAAAGCTGTGCCCTTATGGGCATTTTTACCACTGAAGTTTTCATCCACAAAGGACAGGTAGTTTTAGCTTTTATTCAGGTTTTAGACCTGAGCTATCTTCTGTATAATTTTGGTGCTAGATTGTTTTTTTCTGGCTTTAGGACCTGACCTGGCATTTAAGTATACAACTTTCCTTACAGTTTTACTACCTCAGAGTCTTTGCTAAACGGCATTTCAGATGAGGCCAGTGATCTAGCATCCATCTACAACACTGTTGGGGAGGCAGAGTAAGAAGGGCAGATAAGCAGATTAAATCTTCTGCTGAAAGCAGATGCTAGGGATGCACAAGGAGGGCTAAGCAGAGCCTTCTCCTTGCCGTCCTTCTCCAGGCTGTGGCCAGATAAGGGCACAAACAGAGCAGAAAGATTCAGATTAGACTGACAACATCAGGGTAGTAAAATATATGCTTATTCAGTGCTGTGGTTTCGAATGGGAAAACACAGCCAAGAGGCCCTTTCCTCATACACACTTGTGTTCAGCCTTCTCTCACCCTGCAAAGGTGGGTTGCTATTCTTGACTCCAGTTGAGCTATTCACGACACCCAGAGCAGGGGAACTGAAGCACAGAGATTAAGTGACTTCCCCACTAGTGGTGACAACCAGGAAAGAAACTCAGATTTCCTGCTTTGCCATTTTGGGCTTTAACCACAAACCTGTCCACCACAGGTCCTGCAAACCTCTCCTTTGCTTATTCCCCTGCTCCAAGCAAGCTGCTCTGCATCATTAGCGAACAATGACATTGGGGATGCTGGGGCTCAGACATGGCATTTACTCCTCTCACCTCCCTTTATCTTCCCACAGAACTCACTAACTTCAAGTGTCAGTGCCCAAAGAGAAAGGGTCCCAGTGGCACCATGCATCACTACTACCTCTCCCAAGCATCCTCTAAGGCTCCCCAGAGCCTCTCCACCTTCTGCACTGGGGCAGGGGACAGGCAGAGATTCCATCTGTCTCCATCACTGGCAGGCTGCATCATACAGCCTGTTGCAGTGTAGGAGGGCTGAGGATCATGCAAGCTGCATGGTTTTTGAGGCTTATTCAAAGGTGAATGCAACTTGGGTGTTTTCTAAGTGAAGACTTTTTTTGTTTGTGCCTGGCATGTAAACACCTCTAATACAATGTATTGATGTTTCTGACTTCTGATATAGATGGGCCTGTCTGAAATGTCATTACCTGAAACCTGAAGAGCCTTTATTCTTGCATGTCAGGGTCTATTTTTAATGCATGGCATGATCCTTCGCTCAGGAATGATCACTAGCTCCCCATTTATTTCTCTTCTCTGTTCCACTGTTTGGTGAGCAGCCTCTGATCTTGCCGCTGCCACCACCCCCTCTCCTCCCCCCAGACCCATGGAAGAAACAGTCTCCCATTATCTGCAGAAACACCCTTCCCTTCCGCCCTGCATCGCGGCAGCCTCGGCACAGTCCCTGTCCCCATTGTCTGGGCTGCAACTGCCTCCTTTATCTGCTCTTACCAGCCTTTCATCTGTCTTTTCACTCTGCCATCATGGTCTAGAGCAGTTTCCTGTAATATTTCTGCACCACTTGTATCTTAACTTCTGCCTTAAGTAATCTCTGCCTCTGGTGAGCATTTTCCAAGTCGTGTCTTTCTGCAGACCATATATCTTTCTTTGCTCCTGTCCCTCACACTTAATTTGATCCTACTGAATCTCTTCTATACTGACTTGTGATTTTAGGGTTTCCTGTTCTCCAGAGCCAGGATCTGCCAGCAGTACAATATAAACTGCCAAATGGATTTGCTTTTGACCTTCTGATTAAAGTATTTAAGTTTACCCTGGCTCTGTTACACTTGAAGTATATATTGCACATGTTGGTTTCTCCTGCTTTTTTCACCCTTTACTTTTTGGTCCCAAACCTGATTTTGGCGGTTGATGCAGCTAAGATTTTTCACAAGGAATCAGTTACAGGCAATGTATTTAACAGCCTGACTATTAAATAACAATGTGTATACAGGATAGTCTAAAAGAAATTGCAAGTGTTCTATATATTATGTCTTGAAACTAAAAAGAATGGGCATCATATAAAAAATACAGACCTAAATTCATAGTGTTCTATGTTGCATAGTTTCCATTTGCTTAGGAGAAATCAGGACATATAGTGAAGATTATGCTTTAAATATATAGACAATTAAAAAGTACATTTTGGAAAGTAGATACATGGAGAAGAACCATAACTTCCAACGCAAACCATTCTATGATTCTATTATTTCCATGTTACGTGCTCCTTTGTTTAACACCAAGCAACAACAATATCCAAGTTAACGCAATTTATTATGAAATTTGCTTTTTCTTCCTTTTAGAAGAGAATAAGGTCAGGTTTGATGGGGCTCTGAGCAACATAACCTAGGAAGAGATGTCCCTACTTGTGTAGGGAGGTTGGATCAGATGACCTCTGGAGGTCCCTTCCAGCCTAAAACAATCTATGATTCTAATAAAAAAAGTAATGCATTGAATAGATTAGTTTTAACTGAGGTTGATGAGAGATTCTTCAGAAGTGTAAATACTGGTCAAAATTTTGCCCATATTTTTAACACACCTAAATGCAGAAAGAATGATTTTTTGTATTGTTTTGTTTTTTAAAAAAGCGAAACTTGATTTGTCGGTCATCTTCTCCATGGAGAGAGCTAGTTTGGGAGTTTTCTTCTAAGCACATTTGTTAGATTCAGTCCTTGACCAGAAGAATGTTATTTCTCCATATTCAGTTGCAGCCAGAAGTAATTCAGATGTGATGAGACACCCTTAGAGGTTATTCCAAGACTGTATTTCTGCTGAGAGACTGAACTTCAAATGATCTGCAGCTGTACACAACCCTCTCTAGCAGAGTTCATGAGAACACAGGTATGCAGATGCCCTCTTCCTTTGAAATCACCTGCTTAACTTGAAATGTATACATGCAATAGGATTAGTCTTGTGCTGGAATGTGTGCATAAGTTTTTACAGCATTGGGAACTTACTGAAAAAAAAAATTTTAAAAAATTAGGCACTCTCACCCTTTGCCCAAGTCAGAGTCACCTGTAAAAGAGCTCTGAGCTGACTCTGGTTTCACTTCAGCAACACTTTTAGCAACTTTTCTAGACCAAGAACATCAAGACTTCAGAAAATGCATCCAGGGTAAGTATACTTGGGAAGCTAAAAACCTTCTGTTTCTGTATCTTAGGACACAACACATTTTAAACCCACTGCATTTTTGCATCCAGAAAATCAGTAAAATTACTCAGAAATGCTGGTGCTGGTCCATTCTCATTTCCCAGCAACCTGTACTTATCTAGTGAGAAAATATTACTTCAGGCTATGAGAGAAATTATACCTATCCAATACATGTTACCTACAAAATACATGTTAAGCAACCTCTACTCAGGACTTTGGGATTTGCAGTGACTGTCAAGCTTTCAGATGGAGGTGACAGTGGTAATTAGAGGGTCTCGGTCTCATTCTTTGCTATATGTACTCACATTGCTGCAGCTGCAGTCAGTGTAAGCACCTGAACTTCTCACAGGGCAACTGTTGGACAAGGAGTGTGGAGCAGGAGGCTGCTCACAAGCAGGGCTCCTCGGCTGGGATTGCAGAGCTCAGGTCCCATGACATTCTGGACGTGCCAAGAAAGATGGTCACAACCTATACTTTCTGTTCAGGAAAATGCAGACAAGAGTGTGTTGTATGTATCTACCTGGTTAAGTGCCCATTGAATTATTTTATTTCTGTTGTAATTGTGGCATTTAAGGCCATGCTGGGATCTTGAGTTACTTATAGAATCATAGAACAGTTTGGGTTGGAAGTGACATCAAAGATGTCACCTAGTTCCAACCCCCCTGCCATGGCAGGGACACCTCCCACTAGACCAGGTTTCTCAGGTCCCCGTCCAACCTGGTCTTGAACACCTCTTAAAGCTATACTAACCCAAGCAAACTCACTTTCCTGGTGATTCTACGTGAAGCTAGCTTGCTCAGTTTGTTTTTCTCTGATTCTGCTTTTTCATTACTTAACTGGGAGAACAAAGTGGGACCTGGGGCTCAGACAGAATCAATGCAGATGACTATCGCCAAACTGGTCCCCACTGTTTTGACCAAGTGGAGAGATAAACACTTTCACAGCACAGTTAATCTCTTCTGAAGCAGTTTTCTCTACCTGATCAGGAACGCTCTGAGCACCCAATCCTGTGCTGCTGACATTGCTGGGTGCTGTGCCCTCAACAAGAGCTGTCTTTGGGTCTCAGGCACCTGTTGGACTTAAGGTTAAGTACATGTTTATGTTCCCATGAAGTCACTTGATCTAAATCATATACTGAAGAGATTTGCAGAGTTGATGCCAGAATTCAATCATGTAGTGGGCAGTTGGAGGGAAAGTGGTAACTGCAAGACCTGCAATGGAGAGTCAGAAAAAAATGAATTGCTCTCCACGTAACACCCTTATATTATTTATCCTGCTATTTAGATGGATGAAATTTTGCTTTTCAGCTGTTTCACTTGTGATCTCCCTGGATGTTTTCTCTCCTAAAGTTAGCCTGGGTAAATATTTGACTTTGTCCCCTAAGCCTCTGCATACCATTGTGTAACCTAATAAACCCTTTTATTTCATTAGCACCAGTTTATCCAATGTTCCGGACTAATTGAGAGTGGATTTCCAAGAAGAAAAAGGAAGAACATGTTCACAACCACAGACAACTCCTCATCTGTTTACGAAAGACAACGTGGGTTCTGCAGGACAGAAAAAATACTGGCAAAAAATACCACATCTCACCTTTCTGCAATTTTCTCAGTCCGTATCAATTCCCTGAACTAAAAGCCACATCACTCAGTGCTTAAATAAAACTGAAAGCTAAAAGGTAAGGTTGTTGTTTTCCTCTGTCCAGTAGGGATTATTGGGGCAGATTCGGCACTTAACATGTGCAGAGATCACCTCTCTCTCCAAGCTCAGCATTGGTGATGTGGGAGGTGGCTGGAGATGTGCAGGCAGGAAGTGATGGCCACCATCTTGTTCATAGCCACTGGCTTCAGCAGTGTGTGATCTTTGTAAAGGAAAGGGGAATCAGAGGGAAAGGTAAAACACCATGGCATCAATGAGCCTGCATCCCAAGCCTGTGTCCTTCTGCGATCACCTTGACCTCCCTGACCATGCAGCAGCAGTGGGGAGGTTTGGGCAGCAATCGCCCCATGCCTGGCACTGTCATTGCTCTCACCGTGCCCACTGTGGTCTTGCTTCCAGAGAGCTTGGCTTTGTCATTGCTGTTCTGTGGTCTCAGTTTAGTGCTCAACAGGACTTTCTGGGCTACACCAGAAAACCTTGGGAATAGAGTGTTTTATAAAGATATGGAAAAAGCACAGCACAGGTCCCTTTCCAAAGTGCTTTGTTTCTAGGTGAGGAAAAGACATATAATAAATGTCTAAAAGCCTCTGGAGGTGTGGAACAACTTGATCAGTACAAAATCTGCTATGGCAAACTAACCCCTCCAAAACCCTCTGATTTGTCTTGAGCAAGATTTGGAGTGGCAGCAGGAGCTTGTACCTTTGTTGTGGTTTAAGGTTT
>VYZX01031611.1:147054-212706 GCA_013401335.1 Brachypteracias leptosomus | reverse complement strand
CATTCTGGCCATCAGATGGTCTGAGCAACATCGTCTTCAAATCCTGTTGTCAGCACTAACATCTTTGCTCTTTTACCTGCATGAGAGTAGGTGTTGCCATACTCTGTCTTGAACCAAACCTCTCTTTGACTTCATTTATAAATAGCAATTTCACATCTGAAAAATACAATAGGAGGTGATTTTTTGTGGGCATGCAATACAGACATGGTGCCAAGAGAAATGAACCCTAGGAGAATAGACAGGAGATAATTCTTGGGCAGCCAAGAGTAAGAACATTGCTCAGAAGAAAGAAATTGTGAAATATATTCAAAGAAAATGTCATTCTGATATACTGTTAGTTCTACTCTTTGACTTGGATAGGAAAAGGGAGGGACACATAGTGTTATTCTTCTTTAGAAGTTTCTGTGAATCCAGACTAGATCCTAGAAGTCAGTGTAAAGTTCTCAATTCTCTCCTCCTACTTAAATTATGTCCTTAAGAGCATCCAGCCAATTTTTATCTGGCTTGAGAACTGATCAAAAAACAAATGTAGATTTTAAATCTTTGCTTTAAAAAGTGAAATGCACTTGTAAATGTGGGGGTATCAGTCTTCCTGTAGGTTTTACTGTTACAAAAACGAGTCTAGTTTGCATTATCTTTTAGAGACTTCCATGTTATGATAAAATTCTGAATAGCTATCATTGAATTTTTCAGAACATTATTCACAACTGAGTGCTTCATCCAGAGAATATCAGAAGCCCTGTTTTATAATTTTAAAGCACTTCAAAATTCCTTATACCATTCTCTATTTCCTCTAGAAACAACAATTCTGAAGACTGCACACACTTTCCTTTGCAAATTTATTTATTTGAACTGGGCTTGCAATCTTTTCTCTGCATAGATCTTAAAACTACTGTGATAGAGACACTAATAGATTCTTTATTTCAATGTCCTTTAGCTGTTACATTTGCTTTACTTCTTACTGTGACAGGGGACCTGCTTTGGTCCTTGAAGCTTCAGGAACCACTTGGCTACACTGTGAAATAGGAA
Organism: Brachypteracias leptosomus; assembly: GCA_013401335.1. NCBI lineage: Eukaryota > Metazoa > Chordata > Aves > Coraciiformes > Brachypteraciidae > Brachypteracias > Brachypteracias leptosomus. The sequence continues at coordinate 211,677 of VYZX01031611.1, read as the reverse complement.
AGTATTTCCTTATCAAAACTAAGGATGTATAGGTGACATAATATGAGTTGACTGTGTGGCTTATTTTATCACTGAAACACCTGTCTGGTGGAATTTTAAACAATCCTTTTCAGGTACATGGCAGATAATATTCCCCAATGAGTTTTTGCTGGTGATAGCAAGTTTGAATCATAGTTTCCAAATTATATAAAGCATAAAACTCGTAGTTCATGCTATATTCATTACTAAAACCATGTCAGAAATAAAGTTTCAGAAAAAAGTACAAAACAGAAAAACGTGAATTTTTTTTCTGAAGCTCACTGAGATACTGAGGCTTAGAATGTTCTTTACTGTGTGTGTCAGCATAAACACTTTCAAATCTCTTTCCTTCTACTCTCACCTCCATATTCTGGTCTTGAGACACAGATAAGATCATAGTTTTCCTTTTTAGGCTGTGTAATAGTTAAATAATTGACTTATCACCAGGCTGTTCAGAAACCTATGCTTTATAGCATGTGGATACAAAATGTGCATCACGGTTAATTTGCAAGAATACTTTATTAATAGCGTATTTTCTTCTACATCTGGTCAGTCTTTTTTCTATGATTTGCTTGCTTTCCAGTTTCCAAGTTATCTTTAGTTTTTGGCTCTCGTTTCTGGAAGCTCTGAAGCACGTTCATAATGGAAACCACATGAGCATTCCTGCTGCTTCCTGAATCAGGACCTCGGCGATAGCTAGTGCATATGTGCAATATTGCTGGGCAGAGAGATAGGCTCTCTATTGCCATCTTTCAGCACTTAATCAGTGGGACTGTGAATAGTTGCAGCCAGTGAGAACAGATATAGAAGCGTGACCCATCTTGTGGTAGAGGCGCCCGACAGCAAATACTCTCATTTACCTCACTTACAGCAGCCTTACAAATGAGATTCACTCAGAGGTGAAAATTGCTGCTACAAAGAGTTTTTGCACTGCTGCTTCTTACTTCAAAAGTATTGTGAGACTATGTGGATTTTTATTTTTTTTAATATCTATGCTATAGCTCTTTTTCAGAAAGAAACCCTCCCCAGGGCAAATAAGGGAATTTTCTTCTAGGAAACCACTACCAGCAGTTACTAATTAAAAACCCCAAAACCTTCTAGATTAAATGGAACAGATTCATGAAATACATATAAAAAGCTGATAAAATTGCATATATTTCTCTTTTATAGGGCCTTCCTGGTAAAGATGGACCCACAGGCCCACAAGGACCTCCCGGCCCAATGGTGACTATTGCCCATGGAATTCATTACTGTAAAAATCAGCAGGATTTGGGGGGATTGTAGATCACTGTTATCTAGGCTTCAGTAGATAGAGCAAGGCCAAAGGTTCTCCTTGGAAGCTAAAATTCTCATGACGCACAAGGTTGGCAGAGAGCTGCTTCTCCAGTTTAATTTCTTTCCACTCTTACTTAGCTCAAGAAAAAATGTCTCTCGTGGGAAGGGGAGACGGTTGTTCCATCAACAGATTGATAGCTTGTTCTTACTCCAGTAACTGCACTATATAAAGCGAATTGGTGCTCCTAACATTTGAAATTACACTGTTTGTAAGAAATTTCAATTGGGATTGTTAGCTGAAATGAACCACCAAGTTTTGCTTGATCTGGAGGCTGGAGATGAGCGCGGGTATTCAAACGCTCTCATGGAGTAATCAAGAAAGAGAGTAGAGGCCACATTAAGCCTTCAAATGGTTCATACTTCTCAGCTAGGTCAGTTAGGCAAGGTTAATGTCTTCTTGATAGATCTAAGAAGTTAGGTGAAACTGCTGATGGTGTGAGTATTCTCTAAGCAGTCCTGCTCTTTTTACAAATAAAGTTCTGAGTTATCCTTCCTCAACATGGTGGGAACATCACAGGATTTAGTCTTGCAGTTCAGCAATCCATGTCTGTATCTGAAAGCAAGCAACACAAGTCCATTTTTCTCAAGTGCTTTTCTCAGACATACGCTCCTTTTCCTGTAACATGTACTTCTGAGTCCTCCTGGCATCTCTGGTCTTTGACTGGCAGAACTGTCTGTGTACTGTCTGCTTTGTGCACTACTTCTCCATCACACTATTATTTCTCTTATCAAGATTCATGGATATTGATTGTTATCAACACTATTTTCTTTCTCTTTTTCCATGCAGGGAATACCTGGTGCTCCAGGTGTTCCAGGTGTTACTGGAAGCCAGGGGCCACAAGGTGATGTTGGAGCTCCTGTAAGTAAAATTAATTAATATTGCTATATTTGCTGTTGTGCATTAGTTGGTTTCTGATCCTGAGTTCATTGTTTTACTGAACTCCTCAATATTTATAGCTTGTGATCTGTTTGCAATGTGGCTAAGCAAAACATCATATTGGTTTTTCTTTGTTCATTCTTCATAATTAAATTTATTTGTTGATCTTACAGTGTTTGGAATATAGGGATTAGAGTGTCAAAACACAAGATTAAAACACCAAAATGAAAAACATAACAGTATGTGAATTTTTAGTCTGTGTGTAGTTACTTTCTCCTTTTTTTTCTTTGCACTTTAAGCAACTCTTGGGAAATTAAAGTATGCCATTTATTAACCTGAATGTTTCTAAAATATTATTCTAATTTTCAAACTCTGAAAATACTACATGAATAAAAAAGCAGCTTTCATGGTTACTCTGGGTTTACATCACGACAACTGACTAATGATCAGGGCGTTTTCTAGAATGTTATTATAAATTTGACCATCAGTTTCACTGAGTGGAAAATTACACTCTCTATACCTAAAATCAGTATTAGGAACCTCTAATATTAAGTTTGTCTTTCAGATATTATTTTCTTTATTATATTAAAAAACAGTTTAACTTGAAGAAAGGAATACAACTATAAAATGAGTACGTAAATTACATAAAAGGGAAGATTTAGAGTGGACCTCCTTTTCTCCGTAGCAGTTCAAATAATATTGTTTATTCACATTTTAACATTTGACCACTTGGTTACTTATAAAGCCTACTCAGTTTTTTCCCAGATATCATGGTGAACATTCTATTTAATTTTAAAAGACATCAGAATGGGACAGTGTGTATTTTTTACTTCATTTGTAGAATGGATTTTTGTTTTCAAAATCCAGTTTGCTTTGGAGATTTAGTCCAATGCAAGCATTTTTATTTCGTTAGGTGGAAATGAAATGATGGATAATATATAAGCAAAGTTAATAACCTAATGCCCAGTTCTGCATAGTTGCTAAGTGTAATCATGAAATCTACTAAGGAGATTTGATGAGCTATGGAACTTATTACTATCAATGTATAACATGCTGACTACTCAGTTCCTGTCCAAACACATGTTCCAGATATTGAACTAAATTTCCTACAGTGTAGATATTCCTGTGAGTCATGTAAGACTTCTGCTGTGAATGTTTAGACTCTAGTAGTTCTGAAAAAACAGCTAGGTGAGTGAAAAATCACTGAGCTTCAATAACTGTCTTTCCTAAAAGGCAGAGTAATAGAACAGAGACCTAGAAATAATCTTGCAGTCTTTGTAGGAGTTTCTTCTTTAGCAGGTTAGAATAAGCTGTGCTTTAACCATGCATCAGTCAGCTGGTTACCTTGTCATGCAGACCCTTCCTTGCTTTAGGAGTTCCCAAGAGATGTCTAGCCTACCCCAAAAACCTCCCCTGGTGAAGCTGTAACTGCCCTACACAACCTGTTCCAATCCATAATGATCCTTACCATCAATACAGTATTATGTTATCTTTAATGTCATGCTTAATTTTCTGTGCAGTTTAATCCCACTGCTAACTCTGTGGATGCAGAGTCTCAGGGCAGTAAATGCTACAAATTTCAGACTGATATTTTGTCTCCCATCAGCCTTCTCTTCCTTATTCTCAGTGATAATTAGACCTGTTTCAGCCATGTGAAATGCATCATCTGATGGCCTGCCCTTGCTGCCATTTTGAACAAGAGAATTGAGTATGTCACAAACCCCTGAGAAAGTCATTGTTGCCATATAATTGCTAAAGATGAATGTTCTGTTGAGTACTGAAATAGAAAAGTGCATTTCTTACTATCACATCACCTCCCGAAACCTTGTGCCTTGGTTATTTTTTCTCTTTTTACTGCGATGCTGCCAGGGACACAACGTTTAGGTGTTAAAACTTTTGAGTGAGAGCAAAATGAGAATTAATTTTGTACTGAATTTTTTCATAGGGTCCTCCTGGAGCTAAGGGTGAAAGGGGTGAGCGGGTAAGTCAATACTCACGTTAGCCACCATCTTTTCCCTGTCTGGCTTTCTGTCTCATAAAAAGCTTTACCCAACAATTAATGTTTCACTGTGCTTACACGCACAATTGTGTTCTCTGTGCAATCAAGCAAACTTTCCTTCTTTTCCAGACATTTTATTTTATGTAACTACATTAATATTTTGAAAGTGAGAAGTATGTGGCGTTAAACATGTCCCCTGATCTTTCATTAGGTTTGTCTTCTCAGAACTCTGCTGGCTAAAAACATTAATGGGAACCAGGGAAATCCCAACACTTCCTTCCCTTTTTTTTCTCATCTATGAGGACATAATCTTTAAAGGATAATAAATGTCTTTCATTGCTCTAAATGTTTTCAAGACAGAAATAATGTAGAAAGTTGTGTTATGACACTGCTGCTGTTGTTATCCAGGGTGATCTCCAGTCCCAAGCGATGGTGCGTGCTGTGGCTCGACAAGTGTGTGAACAACTCATCCAGGGTAAGTACATTGATCGTTCATATGCTTCTGTCTCTGGAATGGATCATTTCCTTCCACAATTGCTTACAAATATGATGCTTTTCAAAGCATCCTAGGGCATCTGTTTGTTTTAGGCTAGACAGTCAGGATTTATGTTCCAACTAGACTTATGTTCAACTGGATTTATGTCCAACTAGAGCTGATTAGCATCAGCCGTCTAAAAAAAGTCTGAATTGTCTCCAAACTATTATAGTATACAGAAGCTTTGCTGTAACAATTTTAATTTTTATAGACATAAAATACAAAAAAACCCCCTTCCAAAGCAAGAAAATAAAATTCTACACAATAGTTCTTCCGTTTTCTGTGTACTCCCTAAACCACTATTTCTCCACCAACAAGCACACAGCTTCATATTATCAAAACATAACAGACCACAGCATTGAGGACCTGCCAGTGCTCTGTTCAAACTCAGATGAACCAGATTCTCCACTGCAACTTGAAAATTACGACTTTTTTTCTTGACAGGTCATATGGCAAGATATAATTCAATTCTGAACCAGATTCCGAGCCAGTCTGTCTCAACACGAACCATTGCAGGACCTCCTGGTGAGCCTGGTCGGCCAGGGGCTCCAGGGCCACAGGGTGAGCAAGGATCACCAGGCATGCAAGGGTTTCCAGGAAGCCCTGGTCAACCAGGAAGACCAGGAGAAAGAGGTAGGCTTTGTACTTCACATATACAAAAATATACTTTCCTTTCCTGGTATTCTGATATATAATATTCCTGATATAAAACACACTTCCCTCTTCTGATTGCTTTTGTCTCCTGTCTAAGTGTGAGAACAACAGTTTTCTCATGAGTTGATTGATGAGCTCAACACAGAAAATAATGAAAGCTCTAGAGACTCTCAGTCATGAAGGTAATGCAGGCTTTGCTGAGTGTGATTTGGCAGGACCAGACAGGTGGTTTAATGCTTAAACTGTTGATGATTGGTGGCATCTAATTGGGCACATCACATCCTGCTTTCATCTTAGTAGGACTCTGAAGTGATCTGGATCCATGTATAAGCAAAGAAGCTTGTGCTAATTTTGAAATGTGGCAGCCTGAATATTTCTAAGTTATAATCTTATGAGAGGAGTAAGGTTGATAAGAAGAGGGGAAAAAATCCTAGTTTATGAGGAGCTGAGAGGATCAAGGAGAGGAAATGGTGAAATCAGAGCTAAATACTATAATTAACAGTTCATTTACAAGAATTCCATACTCTTACACGTAGGCTAAATCCCCTTGTCCTTTCTTCCACCATCATTGTTTAATAAAGAAACAAGCTCCATGTTTTGATTTACTCTTTCCCTGTGCAACCCTGGCAATCTTCGGTGTACCAGAGTAGCACTAACCTCACAGAGGTAGTAGTGAGTAATTGTGAAAGTGCTTTGAAGAGCACCACATGAGGAGATGACCAAAAACCCAAGAGAAATGTGATACTCAAAAGTGATGAATGTGTGTTGCTGCTACAAAAATTTGCTAACTGGGATTTTGAAAATGAATTGCTATGAAGGCTACTTAGGTCAGGAACTTAATGGTTCTAGTTCACAGTAGCCATGATGACCAGAGTCAAAGCATTGTTTTGAAAAGAAACTCTCTGAGTGAGCCTATGAGTCTGTGGGTCCTTTCTTCCCCTCAAAACTGTCATTCTAGTTACCTTCTTTAAAAAAGGGGTGAGGTTTAGGGTACTAGCCTCTCAGTCACGCTGCTGCCTGCTCCAGCTGAGCGAAGACCAGGCACAGTCCCTAAAAAAGGAGGAATGAGGGGCTGGGAGGCAAGTAGGGAAGAAAATTGAAAGAGACAGCAAGGAACTGACTTTAAAAGAGGTGACCTGGAGAGACTGAGTGCAGACTTCAGGGGAATTGCTTAAAATACTAGTGCATTTTAGATGGCTTCTCAGGCAGGAGTTGTTTAAGCACACAGAATATTTTGCTGAGGCTTCAGGAACGGTGGAACCAAAATGCTAGGCTATGAAAAGGGAAACTTGTTGGAAATTTAGCATGGATTTTCCATTGTATTTGTTGTGGTGAGGCCCAGACCCACGTGCTGTACTACTATGAAATCACAGAGTAATTTAAAGTAGTCATTTAAATAAAACATGATGTGGGTTAACCCACTGCTGGTAATATTGATATCTGGGAAGCAGCATTGGCAATACAATGAGTACAGAAAGGGTAAAAACACTTCAAAAAAGAATATATTTTCCTCTCTATATAGGCAACCGATGTTATAAGGGACTGATTTTGGCAGGTAGTGCTTGTGATGAGTTCCATAGTTGGTAGAGATCAAGCTCTTAGCAAACAACATATTTCAAGAACTATAATCAATCAGCCATATTTCTCTGCAGATTTTCATAAAATATGATGCCAAATGTTGGGAGTGTTTTACAGTATTTATAGCTTAAAATGAGATTGTTTTAAGAAAAAAGAACGTATGTGTAAACATAAAGACAAAATAATTGTCTTTATTTGGGGTGAAAATGTTTTTTAGGACATTCATGTAACTGGAGTCTTGCATAGAACCTGGAAGGAGGAAGAAGGAGCTCATTCAGAAAAGCATAGAATAATTTATTAGTCCTTGAGGATTTAATTTCTTCAGAAGCAACTGAAATTTTAGATTGATAGTGTGTCTGATGTAGTAGCAGTTTATTTAACAGATACCTTTTGAGTTGTACAGACCCTTGGGCTATTTCAGAATGTATTACTAAGGAATTGCTTTAAGCTAACCCCAAAATGCAGCAGTGAAAAGCAAAATTTATTTTTACCAGCTTCTCATGCTTATTGAGATTGATTGGAAGTTTCTTGTGCATTCCCAATTCTCACTTGATTCCTGACTACATATCATACAGTGTAGTAGCAGGTTAAAATTGCTCTGCTTCTGCATGGAAAGGGTTTTAGTTTCCAGTGACTTCAGTGAGGAGGGTAGATGGACTCAGAGCCCATTCCCTGCTGTGTTCTGAAGCATTGTTTGCATTTAACTTCTTCATCAAGTGGCAATGTATAGTCCTGTCCTGAAGATTTCCAGCCAGCTACTTGGAAATGTTTGTGAACAATGTGTTTCTTTTCGCTGATGTCATCAGCATTTTGGTTGTATATGAAGTCAATTTAATGTTCAAAACCAGTGCCAGATTAGCAACGCTGAAAGGTCAGCCTCCACCTTTAAGTACAGAGAATAGAGTGCAACAGTGACAGCAGTGTCTGTACTAAAAAGTAATAGGCAGTAAAAGGAAAAAAAAGACCTGTTATTTATACAGTAGAGTGTTGCTTTTTTTCTCTCAGAGTTCAAACTGCTGGGATTGCTGCAAGAACCTCTTACTGCCTCTGAGCTGAGTAGCAAGGTGCTGGTATAGCGGGAAGAGATAGTGGAGGGAGGCCAGACATTTCTTCCTTCTCACCTCTCCTGCCCACCACTCGTTCAATCCCAGCCTATGAGAAGGAGGAACTTCTGAAAGCAGTGTGTGGAACTGGTTAGAAATCAAGCACTGAATGAGCTTTACTGGAAAATGTCAGCAGTGAGAGATCTTGACACCAGTGAACTTCCCTGCTAACTTGCCTGGCCAATAGCTTCTTTTCCCTTGTTTCCCTTGTCACTCTGCCAAGCATTAATCAGATGTTTTGGAAGGGGGCTTGGACTGAGACAGTGTCCTGGAGTTTTGCTAGAAACCTCCACTTGAACTTTTAGGTCCAGAGTGTCCCATTTCTGGATGTATTCTCTCACTAGTAACACACTGATCTGGCCCTTCCAAGAATGTCCACCTCAGTGAGAAAGGATAAGTTATTCTCTTGACACATTCAGTTCTCAGTGTCTGTTGCCAGCTGAGGTCTATTTTTTTCCAGTGTAGACATAAGTGAATGGATTAGGATCACACTAAGACCTTTGTTACTAAGTTTTCCTAGCTGATTATTGGTTTAGCTGTAGACTGCAGGGTCTTATCTGTTGGGTTTTCTGATGACATTAAAAAAAGCATATCAATATTTGTTAGAAATGTTAACATTTTATTGATGCCCATTTGAATAGGACTGGTGATTTAAAGAGACCACCCTGTGTTATCAGTCCCCTGTAGTACATAATCCCAGATAAAGTACAAAAATTTAGTTTTCTTACATATTTGCATAAAAATAGGAGTGTGGAAAAAACCAAATCCAAACACTGATTATTCAGAGCATTCATCTCTATTTTTATTGAAACTATTTCACAGAACTGATTTCCATTTTTTATTTCAGCTAGTTCACATTTTCTGTTTTAATTTTATGTTTATGAACTGGGACTTAAACAACTAGTGTCTGGCATATTAGTGCTCAGGAAGTAGTTGGAATTCTGAAAAATAATATAAAACCCCAGAGATTTGGTGTGTTTTTTCTTCTTTTCTTTCGGTTGTATTTATAATACATGGGTAGTTTTCACAACTTTGAGGAAAAATGTAAAAGCCATAGTACAAATTCTGTTGAGGCACTGCTAGCTTTCAGATGCTGTGAAATTGCAGCTATTCTTCCACTACTGGGTGGGCTTCTGCTCCTCTGATGTGTCCTGAAGAGATGCACAGAATTTATGGCTACTCACTCCATCCCACTATGATTAAAATACAGTAAATACCCAAGCTGTCACTGGAGGAGTCGCTATTCTTAAGTACAGCTTTGTCCATATTTGCTTCCTGGCTTTATATGAAAGGGTTAGTTAATCATGTGCTATCAAAAGCCCCCATGCTTACAGCTCTGATAGCGAAATTCCAATGGAATTAAATAGAACTTTTGCCAGTTGAGTCAATTAAATATTTTTATTTCCAACTTTAGCTTAATCTGAATTTAAAAAAATCACTCTGTGTTATTATACATTATAGTTACAACTGGTCATCTTCGAAAGAGGACATTTTTGGTAGCAGTTTATTTTTTCTTAATTGCAATATGCAGTTCTCTTCAAAGGACAGTGTTCTCTTAAAGACAAAAATAGATGAGCAATACCTAAGATTTCCTTTTGTGTAGAAACCATGGACATTTAATTTTCTTTGCTACAGAATGTGTTTATGATTTTGGTTTTGTTTTTAAGAACTGATGCTATCAGAGGTATCTTTAGCAGAGCATTGGAAATAATTGATTTCAGTTGCTTGTGATCTCTGTGGGACTGAACCCAAGCCATTGCTTGGGGACAAGACATAAAAAAGTGGTTGACATGAAAGGAGAGAGACAGTTTGATGGTATTGCTGAAGTATGTCTAGAGGACAAATACGAAAACAGTTACTAGAATTTGAAGCTGCTCTAACTCAAATTTTGATACACACTTTTAACCCTGAGAGTGATTAACCATCGCAGTAACTTAATGGAGTGTGATGTTTTGTCTGGTTGACTTTCTGTAGGCTATGCTCTGATGAAATGCAAAGATGACGTTGATAGAGAGAGAAATGGGTGAATTTTGAATGTTCTGTCATTTGTAGGAGGCAGCCATTGACTATGACCAAGAGGCCTGTGAATCTGTTATGTTATCACATTAAAGAGCTTTAGTGGAAAGTCCACTGGGGAAGGCACATGGAGTGCTTGATTTTAACTCACTGAGTTTTGCCTTAGGAGTAGAGTATTCTCGCTTCAATGTTTATGTTCTCTTTCATTTGGGTAAACTTTACTGAAAATTAGACTAAAAGAAACCTGAAGCAGACTTGTATCTTGGACTTCAGTATGTTTACTTTAGAAATTTGATATCCATGTGATTTCAAAGAACATTAGCCCTGCACAAGAGCTTCATAACTTGTTCCAGAATGAACATTGTATTCTTGGCCTGAGTAGATTTGTTCCATGTTTATCATTTCTTTCTATATGTGATGTGAACATCACATATAGGTGTTCTTGTGTGGGTAAAGAATAGTAATTGAGTGCATTGAAGACTGTGATTTGAAAACATTGTGGCCATTGTCTTTGAAGTCATCATTTAATGTTATTGTACAGTAGGAAAAGCCATGGTCCTTGTACTAAATATCTGTGTAGATTCCAGATGCTTATCATGGGCCAGTCTTCTTATGATCAAAGCAATCCACACATATGGACTTTGCCTTTTGCAAATGGCGAGCATTTCCTTCCAGGGCATGTATGGTAAGAGGCAATTTAGGTGAGTTTACCTTGTTAAAGGCATGTAACAGGAGTAATAAACTGCAACAGGAGAGTCTCCAGACTTTTGAAGCAAGCCAGCACTAAGCGAATTTTAATTATCTGGAAACTGTATTTGGAATGCAGGACAAGAGGCTTGTCTATGAAATTTGTCTTTAGAATGCATCGAATTATGCTGTTGATCACAGATTCTGTGGGTTTTTGACTCAACAACAAAATTGTGCAACCAAAGGAAAGAAAAGGTACAAAATTGAGACAGGAAACACTTAAACTATGCCTGAACAGGGGCAAAAAGCCTTGTAGAGATAAGACAAAGAGCTTGTCATGCTTTGGTTAAAAATGACGTGCTCGGTTTGGAGTTGCTGATTGCAGTGGTGTGGTCTGTGTTTTCCATGTCATTGAGCTACATGACATACTGCCCTGGAAGCCTCCTGTTCTGGAGGATGCCTAGAACTCTTCTGCAGATACCGAATCCGAATCCCCTGTAATTCAGCGGACTCTTATTTTGTAAACTTGATGTGAGCAAGTTGTCAGTGATGGATTTTAATTGCAACTTTTTTCCACTCTTAGTGTTTGTTCTTACTTATTTGCTTCCATCAGAAATTAGCTTAGGAAGGGAAAAAAAAAAATTACCTTCTATGGCTCCTTGCAAAAATGAGGTGTCCTCCAGATGTTTTTCTCTAAGAGGTAACAGTTACCTGAGCAGAAGAGAAGGAAGGAGGGGCCCATCAGCTGGAATTCTAGATACTGCCCCATCAAGGGCAGCAGCTGTTTTCTTTCTACTTCATTTTTATGAAGGTGTTCTCTATTGGCTTTGACTCTGGAAGTGTGGAAGCTGTCAAGCAGCGAGAGCAATTACCAGTGTTGGGAGGTCTGGAAAATGTGGGGAAAGTCCTACAAAGCAGCCTGGATTTGATGTCTTCGGACCATCCAAATCAAACACAGACTTTATGAGAGTTTCCAAGTCGCCGGTGGAAACTCAAGGTCTGGAATTTGTAGTTTTGACACCTACTTTAGTTCAGCACCACTTATTGTGATTGCCTTGTGTAGAAACTGTTTTTATAGGATGCCATCGTGGTAGTGCAGAAGGAGAGGGAAAGCTGGAAGAAGGTGATGCCTTCTCTGGATTACTGGATCTATGTTCTCCATGGATCAGACCCAACAACAGAAATTTAGGGCCATGAGCAAGTGCAGGAACACAACTCAACGGTTGTGCATGTTAGAACATCAGAGTTTTGTGACTGGGAAATTCAGATTTGGCTTCTTTTGGGAAGACAGATTTTGACTGTGCTGAAACTCCTTTCTTTCATTATTAGCAAGACTCTGCAATAACCCCCAATGTCCCTCTCCATTTATGTGTAGAATCATCTTATGCTGAACCACTGTTTGATGGGTGAATGTTTGAAGGAAAATTTGCTGTAGCATGAAAAAACTGACTTTTCTGGATCATGCAGTAATTTATAGACAGCTTTGTGAGGCTCTGAGGATTCTTCTGACCTACAATAGTTATACCTTGATATAGTCCATAGACAGCTTTCCAGCAGGAAGTGCTGGCTGGAAACTGGCTGATGTCTCTGCATACCACCTCAATGAAACCACCATGGCAGCAGGAATGTTTAAGACCCCAGGAATGCCATGTTTCCCTTGACAGGCTGTCAGGGAAAGGAGGGAAAAAGAACCAAATAATTCTTTATTTTTACCTCCTTCCTTCCCTGCCATCTGTTTTTAGATGAAAAATAACATATGGAACCATAATCCTGGTTAAATAATAAACACTGCACACAGTTTGTTCAAAATGTGACTCTGATGAGTACTATTTCCTTAGGTCTACCAGGCGAGAAAGGAGAAAAAGGCAATCCAGGTGTTGGAACACAAGGACCCCGAGGCCCACCAGGATCTACAGGTAAAGTTGTTAATGTTTGAAGCATCTGGGTTAGACCACTGCGGCCCATGTGCAAAGCAGCTAAGACCTGCACAGCTCTGGCCTCTACCTCTAAGGCTTCAGCAGCAGAAGAGTCAGTAGTTCAGGCACCTTCACTTGTCATGACGTTCTTACTATATAATATGACGTTGAGATGTGCCACATGATGGTGTCATCAGTCACAAAAGAATTTTCCTTTTCTCTCTGATAAATTACTTCTCCAAAACCTTCCTTTTTTAATTTTTTAAGTATTTTTTTCAGAGATAGGGACTGGAAGGGGAAAAAATTAATCTGAGGAAATTGCATTTGTTTTCTCATTGACTCAAGGTCATACCTCACTGTGACATGACAGAGAAATGTATGTTATGCAGGCATATCAATCACATGGATTTATATTTAGCTTCTAAAAAAGCAGAGAGGGTGATATCCAGGTCCTGTTGAAATGGGTGTAAAACTGCATTGACTTCATTAGGATGTTCTGGCCATCAGGGCACCAGCATGAAGGCACAGCATTACCCAGGAGCTGGATTGAAAGGGAGTGGGGGAATCAAGAGCTGCACAGGCACCCAGGGCTGTCCAACTCCTTGAAACTGCCCTTCTCAACATCTGACGCTTGCTGAAACATTTGCTTTACTATAAATTTCTGACTAAAAGCTGTCCCTAGCAAGGAAGATGAAGCAGCAGCCAGAGAGGAGGCTCATCAGGCAGGTCTTTTCTCTGGCCACTGCTCCATCTTCTTTGCCAAAAGGCCCGGGATGCCTATCTCCTCTGATCAAGCTATCTCCTAGAAGTGTCTGTAGCACACTCAGTGCCATGTTTTCAGGCCTGGGAAGGTGACCTCAACTCCTTGCTTTTATGAAAGACGCTATTCAGATGTTTCATCTTCCCCTTCTATGCAGGACCTCCAGGAGAAAGTCGGACTGGCAGTCCGGGCCCACCAGGATCTCCAGGCCCACGAGGTCCTTCTGGTCACACAGGACCCCCAGGCTCACAGGGTCCTTCTGGCCCGCCGGGGTACTGTGATCCGTCCTCCTGCGCTGGCTATGGCATGGGAGGTGAGTAGTCAGGAGTTGGGGTGGCTGCTGTTTGCAGAGGTGGGGGTGGCATTTTCTAACAGCCAAAGTAAGATGGAGGCTACTGGTGAATCTCACACTAGCTCCCTAAAAACATGTGTATCCAGTGCTGCTATATTTTCTGGGGCTGCAGCATGAAGAGAAGGTGACCCCAGAGTAGTGACCAAAGGAAGTCCACCATCTGATCCCAGCCTGTAAAATGGATCCCGTGTAGTGGGTTTTTGTCCTGTATATGTTTGTGTAGTTGTATGAGCCTGCTCCACCTCCACGGTCTGTGTGTTGAATCCCCACCTCCTAATGTTTGTGACAGCAGAGTTTTTACATCTGTAGTTTTTCAGATGTGTTGCTCAACTTCCCCTTGTGTGTGCCCCGAATGGCATGAGAGCATGACCCTTACTAAACCCCTGGTAGTGTAACCTGACACAGGGATGCACGTGTCCATCATTAACCAGTGACGCAATCTGGAGAAAATGATTCTTTCTACATCTTCTCTGTATCCTACTTTCCCGTCTCGTTGTAGCACGGAGAGGCCATGGGATGAAGTTAACACAATTGCTGAAAATTATGTTGCCCAACCTAAAATTCAAATTTATTAGTAAAGGCCTAGTTACTACTACAGATGTTACATGTAAAGCATATATTTGTTTGATGGTTACGGTTTAATCTGCCCCTGAGCTGGTTTGTACGTTTTACTTACCTGAATGTTTTTGTTGTCTCTTCCTCTCCTTTCCTCCTCACTTCCCCTCCCCGTTGTTCATTTCCTGTTTTAAGGCCCAATTCCTTACAATGGGTACCAATCCAGAAGGTGAAAGGCTCACTCTGGTTCAGGTCTCATTTGGCTGAAGGTCAGAGATGGATGCTGAACTGCTCTGTGCTTTTCATCAACGACATTGACTACCACTAATGAACTTACTAGCTGCTGTACATGCACTTAGCTTCCTTGCACTGCTAGAAAGTGTTGCCTGGCCTGTTTTTGCCTGTTGATCGTGTATTCTGGACCATAATTGGAATAAGCTCAAGCAGGCAGCTTGTGCAGCATATGATAAGCACAGTATTACAACTGGACATTTGACAAACTGGTGGTGGTGGTTTCCAACTAACTTGGCTGTCTGTTGGTGGGTTTCCAATTGCTCCAGCTTATTAATTTTGTTAAATGTTTTCACTGTTCCTTTATGTGAATAAAAGCTGTGTATTTAAAAATTATATATATACACTCACACACATTATATATAAATATATCTATATATAAAATGTCAATTTCCTAATGAGTGCTTTAATTTTCTACCCCCCCTCTTCTCCTGTGTTAACCATATGAATACTCTTGGTGGTGGTGGGTTAAGGTGGATACGGTGAGCCAACTGATCAAGACATCCCAGTAGTGCAGTTGCCACATAACTCCTACCAAATCTATGACCCCGAGGACCTTTATGATGGTGAGCAACAGCCGTACGTAGTTCACGGGTCCTACCCCTTACCATCCCCCTACTCTCAGTCCTCCTATCCCTCACCTCATCTTGCTCAACCAGAGTTTACTCCTGTTCGAGAAGAGATGGAAGCCGTTGAACTGCGATCTCCGGGAATCAGCCGCTTCCCAAGGAAGGTGGCCAAAAGGAGCGCCAAGACTCCAGTACGCAAAAAGGCAAATGGAAAAAACCCCTCTCAATAAACTGCTTAAAAAAGGGAAATATTTTAGGTGCATCTGTGTTTGGCCTTTTGTCCAGGGACTAACCTGGCACAGAAGATGTTTACAGGCTCTTATATTAAAGGAGAAAAAAAGTGTACATGACCAGTTGACAGCAAATATCGGTAATTATCTTGCATGCCAGAAGCTTAGTGTGTTAGTGGGTTGGTGCTAGATGGTGATGAAAGGTCACTTGTAGCTCTTTCTCTGGAGTCCCGTTCCATGCACTGTTCAAACCGCGTCCAGCTCATTGGTGTACGTAGAACCATTCGGAAAAGTTAATGTTTTGTTACCCATGTTTTTCCAGTTGATTATGTTGTTAGTTTTGGATTAATTGCTTTGCTAGCAGAGTAATGCGACTGAATTCACCAGAGAACAATGCAGAAACATTTCCTTGAACCCAGCAAAAAAATACCATGTTAATGGATTTTTTTTTTTTTAACCCACATTATACAAATACATGAAAATGTTCCGTGGGCGCACACTGATAATTTATTGTGAACCTCTTCTTTCATTTCTGTTTTGTATGCAAATAAAAGTGGCAAGCTTTTATATGTTAATTTTGTATTTGCTTGATTTTTAACTTGGAACAACTGCACAGATGTTCAGGGGAGAGAATGTAAAGAGAAGAAAATACATTCTCCTTTTTCAGTGCTTTTGGGCAACAGTTTTATTTCAAAGGATGAACAATATTTAGTCTTATTTTAAAATTTATATATGAACAAGTAGAGAGAATAAATATGAGATGAGGTACTCATCCTATTTAGGAACGTGAGATTTTGCTTATTGATGTACCAAAGTTGAAGGATTGGCAGGTAAGACTTGCAAAGGCAACTTTAATCAGCTGATGCTGAGGAAGGAAAACTCCAGCTGCTTGAGGAGGGCAAAGCAATTCGAGATTTTAAACCAGGTTATTTCTAGAGTGACTCAATAGTTTTAAATAGCACTATGGAGACGGATTTGAAGCAGCACAAAAGTCTTCATACATTTAAGCTGAATCATAGATTTGGAACAAGTAATCCAGCCCTATAAAGACAGGGAGAAAGGATGGCCTGTGGATCCCAGGACCATGTTCCTGCTCACCCCTGGCAGGGTTTGGTCTGTTCATGCTCAGCAAGGAAAGTGGCTTAGGCAAATGAAGAAATTACTTGGGGGGCATAATAACATAGGCATACTTACTGCAAACTTATATAAATTAAGTTACAAAGTTATTACAAGTTTACTAAAGCACAAACTTTAATTGCACTAGTTAATTTACCTTTATATTTATAATGTCGTCTACTGGCACCCCACTGACCAGAATGCCTCATGTATCACTGGTCATCTGTTCACCTGCTGGGCGTATCTTGCTAATAAAAAGTAATTGGTGGGTACTACCAAGTTATAAAAATATTATTCAGGATTTATATGTTCATCAAAAAAAACACACAGAAGCGTGAGGTCAACATTTTCTCCAAAATTCAGTCTCTGAACAATCAGGACTGTCTCATATTTTTCCAGGCTGCCTAAGAAACTTAAGTTACTGACTGAAGTTTTTAGCACCTGATGAAGTTGATGTCATCCACATCTTACCAATAAAGTATGTGTATTGTGTCGTTACACAAAAACAAGCACTTACTTCAGCCTACTGCTTTTAAAATACTTTTACTAGTTAAATAAATGTGGCTACTGACTTGGAAATGAAGGCTGCATATTGGCTGGCTAGGAATGGTTTTCCTGGGATACCAATGAAATACAATAATAAATAAAACAATGTTTCTTCCTATATGATGCTTGTAAAAGATGGATATAAGAAAATACAAATTTTTCCCCACCAAACATCGTAAAATTTGGCAGAAAAAATACCAGTGTCTTCTACTACATAGAAAGCAACAACTTTGGCCTGAGGGTTGTCTGTCCAGAAAATCAGTAATGAACTTCAGGGAAGTAATTTGCAAAAGCAAAAAAAAATTTTAAGACTTATTTTCCATCATTCAACACTTCAGTTCCTTAATTTATTTTTCATAACAGAAATGTTGTTGCTTCATTCTTTAATACATTCTTTAAGTAAGGAAAGTGTGTTCCTGTGACTTGAATCAAAATCAAATTTGGGCTTGAGAGGGGAAAAAAGGGAAGAGTATCTCCCTATGATCTGCCTTTACTGTCTGTTATTTCAATAAGCTCTTGAACAAAATCTGTTCTATGCTGGGTTGTCAGCAGATCTACTCCTAGAAAGGAAGAGTCACTTCAGAAACTACACTGCACAGCCCCAAAGGGGTGTTTTAGTTGGTAACCAGCACCTTGTGTGCCATCTCCAAAAGCTGTGCATAGATGAAGCAGTGTCCCACTTGTCTACACTCCTAGGCAGACAGAACACCGTGGATATCAACTCTCCAGCTGTCAATCATGTAACATCCCCATGTCAAGCACGAAATAGTATTAGGAATATATTTAACACCATGCAGCAGCTAGAAAGTAAAGAAGAGTCCATCTTGATGTTGTCATTCAGCACACTAGAGATTTAAGTACTGAGCAGACTAAAACGAGTCTGAAACCCAGGAATATTATTAAAATAAAAGTAGTTCTTGTTCTGTTGGTTACACCGTTCCTGGAGGTACATCTTTCTGGCCAACACGGTTTGCTGTCTGGATGCAAGGTAGCAGACAGTATCACCCCTGAAATTCATGCTGTCCTTGCTGCTTTGCAGTATTTCAGCAATAAGTTCTGCTGTGACTGAAAGATACTCTTCCTGAATTCAAGAAACTCCAGACACTGAAAATTGCTGCCATCTTCTCCCTGTAGCAAACAGATCCTCTGTAAGCATAACCTGATTTATTCTTGGCTTCATTTTCCATGCTACAGGCACACCATGTGACAGAGCCTATCAAAAGACTGCCAAAGCTTCAGAATGAAAAATTATGGTCAGTGACCAAACGCTTCTTTGGTCATAATGAACAGGATAAACTACAGGCAAAGCATGTTCTGTAGAAAAACTCTTTCTAGAAGGTTGCTGAAGACTGCCAGATAAACTGTCCCACAGGATATTAAAAAAANAAAAAAAAAAAAAAAAGACTATCACAAACCTCACCACCTCCTTGTTCCTCCAAGATGCATCTTTTAACAGTATGTTTCTTATCTCTGACAGGACTACAGTAGGCATGCACATACATTTGGTACTTATGCTGCTTACTCTGAAGATTTGTGTTTTCCTGATGTAATTTGGCTGTGGAATAACTTTGGTTTCACTTACCACCTCCACAGTAGCTTCGCCTAAAATGATAAGGAAGCTGCAGGCCTGCACAGACACGTGTCCAGCAAGCCATTACCATTGGTCTCCTATGGTACATACCCTCCACATGCTAGAAAAGGCTTTCAGAAGAATGGCACCATCTATTACAGCTCAAGCCACTGTTTTTTTTGTTTTTACATCCCCAAAGACAGGAAGAGTTCTACATGCACCATTCCCTTTTTCTGAACTAAAATGGGCATTCTCTCACTCATCAAGCTGGGCAAGGGTAGATCACTTGTTTTACCAGAAGAGCAATCAGTTCAATTCCTGACAGTGCCATGGACAGGAGCTCTGTGACCATAATTATTCACTGCTCTTATTGCACAGAATTCAAGTTTGGCAACTTGATACTTCAAGTTAGTAAACAATTCCACAAGATGTGACTATTCATCAAAAACTTCTAATTTTTTTAATAATAGTATTAAAACAAATGTAAATTAATACCAGACAATACAAGGCAGAGTACAGGTGGTATTAACAATATAATAACCATTCTTAGTTGTCTCAAATACAGTAATATTTTATAATCTTTCCAAATAAAATTTCCTAACACCTGTCAAAAGCATTCTGTATAGAAGGGTTGACCAAGATGCATAGTTGCTTCCATGTTAGAAGAATTTTCTTCCTGATGGCACCACTTCTTTTATTGTTATTACTTCATTCGAAAGTCTTTAGGTCTGAAAAAAAAAAAAAAAAGGCACTTTAAGAAATGTGTGGGAATTACAGCAGCTTTGCTTTAAGCATGCAATAACAGCCATATCTTTTTCTTTCCTTATTCTGGTGCTTCAAGGTTTTGTGCTGAAGAAGAATATTGTCTGGATTACATTAAAAAGACAGAACAAATAAAAGGTGTTTACTAAGACCTCTAAGAATTTACAGACACCAGGACTAGTTGGTCAAGCTTCTTTTCATGAGCCACTCCTACTTACAAAACAACAAGCATCTTTAACTGAATGCAGTCTCATAATGACTTTAGACGCTAGTATTAATTTGTCTCTTTAGAAAAAATGAATCATCCATGCACAAGACGACAAGCTTTAAGTTAAGAGCACAGTCCACCACAACACCACTAGAATAATTGAAACCGATGATTTAAATAAATAACCTATTTTGAATCTTAAAGGCTTTCTATGTGGATGACAAACGTAGAAAACATTCAGACAACAGCCTGCTGTTTGTAATCGGCTGCAATTTCCTATTTGAGCATGTGTCACTCTTGCTGCCTGTCACACATCCACCGGCTGCAAAACCACATTCTCCCTGAACCTACAAGGTTCAGACCAGACCATGGTTTTTTAGAAGAATGCTAAGTTTGAAGGCTAGATGCAAATCTACCCCCCTAACAGGTCCTGGAGAAAACTTAGGGCTCTGCCCAGTCACTTCTGAAAAAAGAACAGTGCAGGCTGATGGTCTCAGACGTGCCTGGGATGCACATCACGGGTGCCCAGCCCAGCCCAGCCCAGCCCACCCCAGACACACTGCCTATGGCAATACAGCCTGTGGTACACACAGCAGCCCTTCGCTCCTGACTCCTCTGACTGCCTGTCTCATATTCGAATCAAAATGGGTAATGTGAGCTGTGTCTCACTAGAATGGAACACAAGATATAACAACAAAGGTTTTGTAAACATGAAATGAGATAGAGGGTGGGTGGACTGGCTGTGAAGTTGAGTGAAAACAGTCTGGAGTGCAGGAAAAGTTGCAGACCACAACAGCAAACCAAGGTAAATGTACAGTGGTGGTAAATGTTATCATTCATTTTGTTCATCAGTGCAAATTAAAAGCAGATAGCAATGGAAGCTAAGAGCTTACTTTGGAGACAGGGAGTTTAGGTGGCTGCAGAGCTGCCATTCAGAAATCAAATGCTGAATTAGTTATTAAAATCTTATGTTGCAGGTCTACTATTTTTTCACTTTGCAGAGCCATTGGTTAAAAGTCATTCATGCAACTCTTGTACAAGCCCAGAGGTTCTTATGTCAAAGCAACTCTGGAATTCAGTCTCTGCTACTTCAAGTGTATCATACAAAATTTGATGATTATATGAATTACAAAGAACTATCAAGACAAGTTAGTGTTCATACTCCAAGGAATCATAAAGCTTTTTTGTTTTCCTTTTAAATGGCATATTCTAGATTAACACCTGGACTGCTCTATTGTTTACATACTCACTTAATGCTGGACTTGAACATACTCAACGTTTGATGGCAAGTATGCACTGGAAAGTCAAGTCACATTTCCCAGGATCCTGGATTTCAGTACTCAGACATATTCCACATTTTGTAACTCAGACCTCACCCTTGCATCCCAGAATATATATTTAATCATATCACACTCTTATGGTGTATTAAGAATGTGGGATTTTGAAAAATTCTCATCAGTGACTTAGAAGTTTTATCACTGCATCCACCCTAGACAGGTGGGCCAGTGCTGAAGGACTTTAGAGATGCCTCATGGTAAGGACATCACTGTTTTGCAGCTTATAGTTACTACTCTTTTTACAGAGGCCAATTCATCCTCTTGCACATCGCTCAAAGGATTTTGCATTTTTCTTCAAATCGCACATTTAAAACTTCAATCTAGGGTTATGCTTGAGTGCTGCAGAGCTGGGGGTCTCACAGCAATTTGCTCTGGGGTGAAAATCCAATCATCTTTTCTTGCTTGTAATCTGCATTTCAGCCTTAATGCTCATTCTCTTAAGAGTTAAATGCATAAAACACTGGACTCATAGTTTGCAGTCTTACAAAGTTAATGAAGCTTAAAACCAGGATTTTCCACACTGAAACAGTTGTGTGAACAAATACAACAGTTTTTAAAGCCTTTTCTATTGCCACAGTAAGCTTTTATGCCTACTAGTACTTGGCTTTTGGAGGCCACAATCTGTGCTTTTGGCACTAGGAAAGCTAAGCCTGGAAAAACACCACCTTCAGCAAAAGTGTTATAAATTTTGTCAGATGAATAATATGAACCCATAAAAACCTTGTCTCCTCAGAGAGAATTATGAGCTACTTGTGAACACCAATGGAGAACCACTCATTGATAAATGACATAAATCCACCCAAGAGTGTTCTCCGTTGATGGCAGTGCTTTTGCTCTCCCTCAGCAGAGCACTGAGATTGTGCATCTGGAACAAAGGATGTGGTGTCTCCTAGAAGAGATGGTTCAGAATTCACCTAAAGGCAAGACTTCACATAGCTTCTTCTCGCTTCTACTTTTTAAAAGGTAACATTCTTGGGGAAAAAAAATTGCTGTATTTGACAGGAGGCTCCAAGACTAGGGGAAATAGGAGGCAGAATCTGGGAACTAGCAGCTCTAAAATCTATGCTGAAAGGCATATTATGGGTTCACTGAAAACATGCAACATTAGTGTGTGCAGCAGATGCCTGCCACCAAAACATGTAAAAAAATATTTGTCCAACTAACATTTTATACTGCACATAAAAAGCATTAAGACAGTGCAATGAATTCTAGGCAAAATACTCTGCAAGTTAAATTAACATCCAATTACGCCACGCCTGTCAGTGCTGCTCTCTCTTAATAAATATGTTACCATTGAGTAAAAGAAACTGAAGAGCTGGTCCTAAGCTCTGATTGCAGACTTTAAATCTCTTAAATTCCCTCATCTTTTTACCATGCTTACGGCTATCAGAAGAGGAATACAGTTGATGTAAAATCCTGACAATCCACAGTCAGTGAATCACATAGAAGCCAACACATACATGCAGTTCATACAATCAGTTTTTGCTACGGAAAAGAAAAGGTTCTTAGTGGTCCTCACTCTAACTGGCAGCACTTGGTTCTTCCCAAAACTGCAGAATTAAGGTATCCCACATAAACATCTTTTGATACAGATGCTAACCCTGTACTCTTGAACGCTGAAGAGATCAAGTGAATCAAGAGTTTCCTCATTTACAGGGAAACTGTAAAGTTTTTGCTCTTTAGCCCACCAAGAATTAAGTCTGAGGTCAAACTAGACCCTAGAACACAGGTTAACATTTTCTACAGAGACACAGTAGGTCTGGTTCAGTTGATTTTATAATCTGATTCCTCTGAGCGTACCTGTTTGTAAACCAATACAGATATGTCAAATTTCTAAATATCCCTGAATTTGCCTTCATTTGAAAAGAATTGCTACTGTTATCTCTTGATCAGTGACAGCTGGTAATGACAGTAATGTCCAGGCTACAATACAGCAAAATGGTGCAATATTCTGAAACTAATTCCCATTAAATAACAAAATAAGCCAAATGCCTCTGTAAAACATTAAAATATATCACCTATCAAAATATCAAAAAAATATCAAAACATAAGAACTATATGCAGTTCATGTCTTTTTAGCCTCCACCCGAACTCCCACATCAGAGAAGCTCAGTCACTGACAACAGTAACATTACTGTTGCCTATGTTATATTATAAACCATATGGTTAAAAATATCATGATCCTCTGACATTGCCAGTTTATGATTCAGTAAAAAGTAGAATAAAACTCTGTATCTACTCAGGAAATAAGTTATTCAAAGTGTAAGAGCAAAAAGAAGTGAATGCAGATTAACAAGACTGAACCATTAGTATTAATTTCAAAATGGGAAGTGAGATAATAAAGACAATCTTCAGTGAAAAATCCTTTCATGTATTACATCATTCTCTCAAAAAGATGTTCAGATTAGAAAAACATTCTCAACTTCCTGATCTGCCTCTTTGTAACTTATTCAAGATATCTACAGATTCTGAATAAAATATTAAGAGGAAAATGGTGGGAAGCCAGTTCTGCCTGGGTCATTACTGCAGACTGTTCTCAGCACAGTAGCTGGCAAATACAGTGAACTACCTGTGGCTCCTGAAGACTCTCTATGCAGCCTGTGGAATTACGTGCTCAGTAGAGCAGGGAGAGGAACAGGTCAACTGGTTTACAAAATTAAGAGAAGTTTGTTTCATAGTCTAAAGATCAAGGACCTGAACATCCTTATAAGGCTTTGTGAATCTGGATAGTCTCTTCCTACCCATTATTCGAATGTAATGAAAATCACAGGCTAACTGTACCCTGTGAACACACTGAAAGGCTGAACCTACAACAACAGAATATGTAAAATGATGGTGGAATTAAGGATCAAATAGAACAGTTATTTAAACTCTCAGAAATCATGTGCTATACTTATGGTATATTGAAGACACCTTACACATCCAAGTTATTGTTAGTGATTAAGAAATCAGAGCAACTTGTGAAATCTCACTGAAACACAAAACTGACAAGTCTTTCTTAAAATTAGAGCCATTAAGACATATTAACAAACTCAAAAGATTAGTCGGAGAGGCTAATTCAGATGTGTAAAAGCTTCAGATGTCATTCAACTACAAATGTTTAGGGGACCTGGTGGACACCAAGTTGAACATGAACCAGCAATGGGCCCTTGCTGCAAAGACAAATGGTATCCTGGGCTGCAGAAGGCCAGAGCGTTTCCAGTAGGCTGAGGTCTACTCAGCACCGTTGAGGTTGCCCATAGAGTACTGTGTGCAGTTCTGGGCTCCCCAGTACAAGAGAAATATGGACATACTGGAGAGTCCAGTGAAGAGCCACGAAGATGATTATGGAACAGATTGAGGGAGTTGTGACTGTTCAGCCTGGAGAAGGCTCAGGGGGATCTCATTAAAGTACATAAATACCTGAAGTGAGGGTGCAAAGAGGACAGAGCCAGGCTCTTTTCAGTGGAGCCCAGTGACAAGACTAGAGGCAATGGGCACAAACTGAAACACAGGACGTACTGTCTGAACATCATGAAACACTTTTTTGCTATGAGGGTGACTGAACACTGGAGCATGTTGTCAGAAAGGTTGTGGAGTCTCCATCCCTGGAGATACTCAAAAGCTGTCTGGATATGGTCCTGGACAACCAGCTCTAAGTGGCCCTGCTTGAGCCAAGGGGTTGGACCAGATGACCTCCAGATGTCCTTTCCAACCAATTGGTCTGCTGTAATACAATGATTCATTTAGAGTTGTTTTTCAGACAAAACCATGTGAAATCTGCAGACACTGAAGACAGAATTCACAATGGCAAGCTTTAGTCTAAGGAGGTAAGTCTCTTCAAGTCATCTCTATTGCCAGTGATGAGAGGCAGGGCTTCCTCATTTCATTTATTCAAAATGGAGCTCAAACTACCTGTGCTAAATTAATACTGAAGTTTGGTGATCGTACATTAGAAGAGTAACTTAAGCAGCTTTTCTAACAACCCCCACCAGCTCTAACATACACCGCTTTGTGCAGCTGCATAAACCAAGGTTATNAAATACCTGAAGTGAGGGTGCAAAGAGGACAGAGCCAGGCTCTTTTCAGTGGAGCCCAGTGACAAGACTAGAGGCAATGGGCACAAACTGAAACACAGGACGTACTGTCTGAACATCATGAAACACTTTTTTGCTATGAGGGTGACTGAACACTGGAGCATGTTGTCAGAAAGGTTGTGGAGTCTCCATCCCTGGAGATACTCAAAAGCTGTCTGGATATGGTCCTGGACAACCAGCTCTAAGTGGCCCTGCTTGAGCCAAGGGGTTGGACCAGATGACCTCCAGATGTCCTTTCCAACCAATTGGTCTGCTGTAATACAATGATTCATTTAGAGTTGTTTTTCAGACAAAACCATGTGAAATCTGCAGACACTGAAGACAGAATTCACAATGGCAAGCTTTAGTCTAAGGAGGTAAGTCTCTTCAAGTCATCTCTATTGCCAGTGATGAGAGGCAGGGCTTCCTCATTTCATTTATTCAAAATGGAGCTCAAACTACCTGTGCTAAATTAATACTGAAGTTTGGTGATCGTACATTAGAAGAGTAACTTAAGCAGCTTTTCTAACAACCCCCACCAGCTCTAACATACACCGCTTTGTGCAGCTGCATAAACCAAGGTTATCTCTGATCTAGGTCAGTTCCCTGATTCTCTTTGTTCTGTTGCCGCACAAGCGGAATGCAAAGGCAGGAAAAGTGATGGATGATACCTAAACCCAGCCATTTTGCCAGAAGAAACGCTCATGAAGTTATGAGCTCAGCATCTGAATATCTCAGATGGCAAACTAACAGTACAAAAAGATCTACTTGCATAGCTGCATCTATGATGAAACCCTCCCCATGATATTCAATATCCTTTTTCAGTATGATGTGAAATGTGTTCTTCCCAGGGTATTTTTCCTGTCAAATTGGACAGGACTGAGATCCTTTCCAGAAGTGAAATGTGTTCAGTTTTCAACTCCTGGAGTGAATACTTAATTCCATCAACTCTGAACAGACTTGCTGCACTGTTCCATCTTTATTAAATTCTTGTCAGCACATTCCAGCAAGGATGTTTCCCTCTGCCTAGCAATGTTTTGTGGAGGTAAAACAGCTTCACAAAAATTAAAGTAAAATAAAGCATGGTGTTATTTTGTGAAGGCCAAATCATCATCAGTCTGTGTTGTACTGGAGACTCCAATGTATCTTGATTTAAAAAATATATAGGCCAACTTCACTGCCTTACTTCTAGGCAGGCAAGAGAACACCTTGTAACACAGTCCTTAGAGTAGACATGAAAAATAGCTATACTTCAGAGAAATAATAAGGTTAAGGCTCAAGAGTAATACGTGACACTGTCTATTTTGTATATAAAGAAGCTATTTTACAATCGTTTACAGCATTTTGCTTTTCAGACAATCCCTTTAAAAGTATTTTCATTTTTAATAACCCAGAATATTTCTTCAAAACTACATATTTTAACACAAATTATTCTGTTTCTTAGAACTTCTAAATGCACTGGGATTAGTTATAACAATATAATGTGTAATAGACGTTGCTCTTCCTTCTTCCAAAAGATGTTACACACCTGCCTAGCTTTTTCAACCACATGCTGCTGATAAAAGAGCATTTGATAATGTAACCTTATCGGAAAAACCTGAATAGTCATCTCTCCATAAGCAATCTCTACTCAGAATAGTTTTGGAGTTATGTTGCATTGTCAGAGGCATTTCACAAGAAGTTATATGAAGTCAAATTTCATGGAGTTCCTACAGGCATCTGTGTGCTTGGCAAGCAGGTACTCATGAGTGCTAACCAATGGCTTCAAAGCTGCCTCTGCTAAAGAATAAGACTGTCAATGCTGCAGAAGAGGTGACCTGTCAATACCTGCTCTTGACTCAGCAATGCACACCTGCTTTGGAAGCTTTGAAGATCTCAAACTGCATATTTCTCTTCACCTGTGGGCAATTATGTCATCATTGGAGAACGTGACCCAGAGAGCCAGAGTTCCTGGGACTTTCTGCAATCTCATCAGCAATAACTGAGTGCTCAGAAAGGACTGAGCCTTGCACCAGCACTGCAAGAGGTCAGTGCCTCACGGCTACCTAATCCTGCACACTAATAAACTGACAAAGAGATGAAAGCAGTGGCACAAGAGCAAAAGTTGAGAAGGACAGGATGAGAATTCTGTTAAGATTTCACTGCTTACACGGATGAGAAAAAACACTCCAAAACACTCCAGATGCATTAAAAACCCTATAAAAATTAAAAACCATGCTGTATGAAAGGCAAATCCATCTCTTCCATCCAGTCAACGTAATGCTCCCTAATACTTGAAAAATTTCATGTCTAGTAGGATTCCCATTTGCATGGGTTATAAAAAAAAAAGTATCAGTCTTAACTCACAGTTATCAAAATGTTTTCAGAGTAACTCATGCTGGAGGATTTTAGGTCTGTGGCTTTTAGGTCTGAGACTTTTTTCCACTGGCTTTTTTGCCCCATTTCCTGCAGAACAGTGGAGTTCCCCAACAGCCAAATGAGTCTCCAGAATGACTGTAGTTTTACAGAAGCTCTGTGTGATTTTCCTACACAGTTTTCAAGACTTCCTAGTAACAACGGGGATAAAAATCTCTCCAAACTTGGCTGAAAAACTAAAACACACACAGAAATGTAGTTTAACTAGTGCTAAAGCACTTCTAAATTACCTCCAAATTTGTTAAGTAGTAAACCAATGATATCCACTAGCTTATGAATGTGTCTTTTAGAAAAGTTTATAAGCAACACTGTTTCTCACAGAAAATTACAGATAGGGGAAGACCAGTTAGTGAAAAGATCTTGTGGACTGATCACACCACTTCGTATCTAGTCCTCAGCCAGTCTAAAAGCCAAATATTCGGAGGCAGTGGGTAGACTAGATCTGTATTACTGTAATGTCCTTCTTACTTACGTACATCATAATCACAGGAATGTGGGATTATTGCTAACTGCTGACAGTTGGCCGCTCATACAGGATAATTCTACAGCTCATCTTTCATGTCCACGTATTAACAACAGTAGGTGTTTTTTAGCCTTTTCTTACAACAAGAAGTTCCAAATAAGTTGTTTTTGTATAAAACACATAGCATGATATTTGTGGTCTATCTGGCATACTTTAAAATGTTAATTTATTAAAATAATTATTCAATACTGATTTTCAGTATCTTAAGATTAATTTTTATTGACAAACTTAAAAGACAGACTCAACACAGAACCAAAATTTACCATAAACTCTGAAACAAGACAAATATATATATTTTTCAGGTACACGTCACAAGCTGTGCCAAAGTCAATAGCTATTAGCTGAGTGCACTATAGCTAAAGGGGATTTCTGAGCACCTTTCATCTGTTTGACTAGCCACACCAGTAAATCAAAACCCAAGGATCAGACACAGCTATCATTCTCTGTAAAACCAAATTATGTGCTTACCCACAAATATCAACAGATTTTGAAGCTGGGAGGGAGTTGAATCATTTTTCTATTCAAGATGTACCTACGAGCCAGGGTAGCTCTATTCCTCTGGCAAAATAATCAGTGAAACAGCTAATGATATTTAAACTATCATTAAATTTCCAATAACCACTGTGGCCTATGCTAAACTACAAACTTCTCACTCTGCCTGGGGATAAAAGAACCTTTTCCATATTTGCATAGTTCACATGCAGACTAGCAGATCAGCTAAAAAGCGTTTCTACAAATGTTACTTATTTAACTTGCAAAATAAACCACAGTAACAGATGCTGTATTTAGTAATAAAACAGAGCCAGAAAAGGTGGCTTTACTAGATACTGTTCTGCCACTACAACTATAGGGACTCATCTTTTCCTGTGTACACAAAAAATTAAGATAAATCTTTTGTGGTCCTCAACTGCAGCTTTGGGTTTTTTCCTACATAAAATTAATGCATGTTTTAATTTTTTAAAAGTGTCCATAAATCAAGTTATCTAAACCAATGTTACTATGCATTAAGCAAAACTGAACTAAGATCTTTAAAAATGACTGTAAATCACAGATTTTAACTTGGATCATAAATAATTTTACCAACAGAATTCATAAGTTAAACCAATGCAACATACATGTAAACTTCATCTCGGGAGGATGGTGCTTTTTGCAGGTGAAAGTGGTTTTTTTTAAGTGATATATTCTGTTAGAAACTGTAGGACTGTAAAATGAACAGCACTGTACACTTGGCTTTGTCCAAAGAATTACGTTATTCTTCAAACAAACAGAGATGTGGGTAAAGGAATGATGGAATGCTTTCCAGACTTACTGTCAGCACCAGAAGTGAAAAAAGCAAATCTAGACATTTATAAAAGAGCAATTAAATAATATAATTCTGATTTCATTTGGGCAAGTAGCTCAACAGTATCATATACAACCATTCTCATACTGCTTGTCAAGTTCCTATTAATTTAGTTTCTATTCTTCCATACATGACCAACAGATTTTAGGGGAAAGGGAAAGTAGCTTTGGAACCTACTTTCTGAGAGTCTCTTCACACAGCTGAAGTAAAAGTGCTCAATTTTCTGTTTCTTAAATCACACTACATGTAAGCTGCCCCCATGTAAAGGGTGTAAGAATCAGTAGCATTGGTGGTTTTTATGCATGCTGGAGAAAAGTCAGTAACTGATTTTAATAGGCTAAACAAGCTAAACATTAATTTGTTGGATTGCTAAGCTCTATTGACCCTTCTCAATTAGTATTCAGTTGCTGCCTGCGGTTACAACCTAACATAGAGGAGAGCAATTTTCTTCAAGTGTGTGGCTTTTGTCCATGGGAATTTAGATCCATCTATGGTAGCCCGAAATGTGAGACTCAGTTACCACCAACACTTCCGTTAAATTCTACAAAAAAAGTCCCCATGAGATATTTTTATGCCCTTACTATAAAAAACAACCTTACCAGTGATAGTTCCCAGATTTCAATGGAGGTTAATGATCTCTAGTTAGTTACTGGAATTCCTACTGAGAACCAAAAAAGCCACAGAAAATGAACTTCCAGAGGGATTCCTCAAAGAGTACATTGGAACAGGATTGGGCTGTATTGGCAGGACAGCTTTTTCCTGGTTTATACAGTTTCTGTTTTTAGGAAAAAGTAAGACTCGCTTAAGTCTTTCACAGAAGTTTGTGTTGGCCACCTCTTCTCTGAACAGTGATAGATGCCAGCCCTGCTTTGTGAGAGAAGATGAGCATGCAAGTTGGAGGGCCAGCACTTACTCCAAGTATGGAAACAACCCATAGCCTAAGGTAAGAACCAAACACTATGACATGAGGCACCCTGCAAACAATTAAAACCCCCCAAATCTGCAACTGAGTTAGAATGAAGAAAATGTCTGGAGGATGTTTGTTTCAGTGCAGAGTTTTTAAAGGCTCCTTAAATATCACTTCTGTACTCAATATAATTGCAAAGGGTCTTTTGGTGTTAACTGCCTGTGAAGTTTTCTGCAGAAATTAACAGAAAAACACTTCATAAAGTAAAACTGCCAGCATCTTATATTTCTAAAAAGTATTGTTTATAACATTATTTCAGCCACACATCCAGGATATCTCTGGCTTCTTCAGCTTAACTGCTACATCCTAGAAATAATTTGACTACAAATAGGAACTTGCACTAGAAACTGTAGAAGTGACCAAGACAACTACTGTTGCATTTGTCTTGCAAGAGAACAAACAGAAAGGGCAACTGCAGCTGAGAGGACCTCTTCATCCCAAAGCCTTTTGGTTTACCAATGCCTACAAATTTACTTGCTCGCACCATGAGCAGTAGGCTTCAGGTTGCCCAAGGCTGGCAAGGCTGGCTTTAGGGAACACAAAGCTAGAGACGAACTGAAAGTGAAGTTACAACCACCTTATCATTACCATAGGATGTGTAAGAGGATTATCAAAGCCATCTGCAGTTCCTAGGTATCAGACATGCTTGTGTTTCATCACCTACAAATTTTTTTTCTGAGAACACTGTGATTCTCTGCTTTCTAAGCTATGGAGTGTAGCTGATGAACAACCAAGAATGTGTGTGCCATGCCATGAAGGTGACATGTAGTGTCAGTACAAGGCCCCTGCCCAGCCCAGGCTGTCCAGCTTAAACAAAATTACAGCTTCAGATCAGGTTCTGCAACTCCTGCCTCAAAGCAGGACGTACAGATAGGGGCCAGAAATCAGGTACTCCAAAAAACAAGCACTAAAAAGGCGCTTGGTTTTCTTAAACCAAATTTCAGAGTTTACAATACATCATGCTTTAAAAACGTCAGAAGTGTTCAAGGACACTTTCTCCAGGAAGACAAGCGAGAGGCTGTCTGGCCCGAGGAGAGCTCTTGGGGAGGCTGGCAGGGGAACAGTGCTCAGTGTGCACACCAGCCCCGGCCCCAGCACACTCCTGGAAACCAGGCGGCTCCACCGACTTAAGGGAAAGTCTCCGGAATGCCTCCATCTCACTGGAACAACACAGACCTGCTGTTCCATATACTTGGTAACATTCTGATTTAAATACTTCTTCAAAAACAATTTCCTGCCTTTAAAACTATCTAAAAACATGCATATATATACCCAGACAGTTAAACAACTTTAAAATGGTATATAGCAGGAAAAATTAGACATGGACCTAATGTATCTCTGCCTGTGCGGAACAGAATTGTTTGCTTAGTCATATGCGACCGGTGAATTCTGTGATGATTTCTGTCTAAACCTCATTTAAAATACATACAATCTGAAACTTAGAACACACTTGAAATAACAGTTTCATTCATGGTAAGAAGCTACAAAAATCAAAGTCAAAAGAAGGAGTTTTTGATCTTTTTCCCCTCTAAATGTGTCTGGAAAAGACATAATTTAACTTTCCTGTATCTACAGTTTTCCACCACACTCATTTCAGATGTCTCCATTGAGGATCTAAGAGAGAAGCTCTGCACAGTTTGAGAAGTCAACTGGTTTAGGTTAGGGATAAAAGAAAAGAATGTTCAAAGAAAATCTCTCTCAATGGAAACATCCTGATGTTTAATTCTTCACTTTCACAGAGCAGGATCCCACTGGATGTCCAATCACAAACTCTGCTGTGGTGGAAGGAAGGGTAATGGGAAGGCTCTCCACTCTGGAAGACAATCTGCTAGTTTCTACACTGGACCTGTGCTTTCCCTAAAAAACATTTATCTGTTTTAGCGTTCTACTTGGGTATCACATATTTGTCTATGATGTGTCCATCTCCAATTCCCTGCAAAATAGCCCTTAAAAAAAGCCATCTACAGCAAGACATTTTCATATAAAATATAGGATAAAAAGTCCCAAGAGATCATGAGTAGCACTGAAAATGTTCTCTTCACATTCTAAATGAAAACTCTACTTACATATTACTGCAGATTAAAGAGAAAAAAGCTCTTTTTTTCTTAATACTAGTAACTTAGCATATCATTCAGTAATTTGTATTTATTCCCTGTTTTCTGTCTTATGGCTATTTTGTATACAATGAGGTCCACTTCTTGAATGTAAGTTTTAAAGTAAAGCCTTAAAGATTAATTTATTGTTATAATTGCATTTACCTGTATTTTCAAGCCTTACATACCTTTATACAAGCTATGCTTTTCATTTGATCTTTTCCATTAAACGATACAGGTACTTTCAAAGGGCTAATATCAACTAGTATTTTTTTCTCCCCTGTAGAAAAATGTTCCACAGAGTATCTCCCTACAACTCCTTTTTTTAAAAAAAACCCAAACCACTCTCAGAGGAATTTAATTCCCTTTTGAATCTCTGTCCTGTGGTCATCAGGCTCAGAACTTTATGGAAGATAAATAATAACTAAAAGTAGAGGTCATGTAAGGCAGGATGACTTATTCAAATCATCTCAAGATGAAAATTTTGTGGTTAGTTTTTCTGCATCCTTCATTATCTGGTTTATTGGTGGGACTATTCTTATTGCTTGGAAGCTTTCTATAGCTTCAGCAAAAGCTCACAGACCAAAGTACAAGGGTAAACATATATATCCTAAATGCAGGACACAACAAAACTCTCATTTTAGCACTGAGTGCTCTCACACAGACTACCAAGACCCTAGTACAGAGTAACAAGGAAGAGCCCAAGGAAAAGCCAAACAGGACCAACACTACTAGCAACCTCTGCATCGGGGTTCTTAAACACAGCTTATTAAAATATTCATCTATTTTACTATAGATATTTGCTCACTTTCATCATATTCAAAGAACCATAAAATAATCTGCATTAGAAGGGACCCCCAAAATTATCTGCACCACTCCTTCACTGACAGTGGGGCTAACATCAGAATTACATCAGGTTTCTCAGGAACTTGTGCAGTCAAGTTCTGAGATACCACAGCCCATCTGGGCAGCCTGTCAGCTGGAAAAGAATAGAATGATGAGGAACCTGAACAGAAAGTCAGTTCTGCAATCCGAGGTAGATGCGTAATCCTACAATATTTGGAATTCCAAACACCAACTAATCACAGAATCACAGAACATTAAGGATTGGAAGAGACCACAAAAGATCATCTAGTCCAATCCCCCTGCCAGAGCAGGATCACCTAGATCAAGTTGCACACGAATATGTCCATGTTCCCTTTGTATTAAAAACTCTCTGAAACAGTTTTGTCAGTCAGTTAGTTGGTGTTTGGTACATCACAAACTGTAAAGAGTATCAGATTTACACAATCATATTTCAACTAACCTGTCTTTGGTTTGTTGAACAAAGCTGTCTACAGTATTTTGTCCCTTTTTTGACATATTTTTTAAAGAGCCTTTATGCTATATACCCCTAAAAAGGTGTCATCTTGAAAGAATATGTAAATATTTCAATCTTTGCTGCTTCTACATTCTTGAGTAATGCAAACACTACTTGTTCCATGGGCTCAAAAACACAGAAAAAATTCAGAACAGAGTCCATTACAGCTGGATATTCATACAGCCTATTCCTTAATGTCTTTGGTGCAAAGCTCTCTATCTGGCACTTGAATCAGAACAGCAACTGATACAATTCACTTTAAGTCCCCTTTAATAGACTTCTGCATTTTACTTATCATATCAAAAAGTTATTTTACCAAATTTGCTCAATTCTATATCTTTTCTCTCACAACTATGCCCTTCCCCCCACAGCACTGAGTGCTGGAGATTATTCCCTCAGTTAGGAAGAAAAGCATTATGATTTTTCCCATTACTTCAAATTGGAAACTCAGCCCAACATCAAAACTGCCAGAGAAGTGAGATGAAGGTTTAATTAAAACTCATCTATTTGACACTAATATCTGACATCCACAACAGTCTGGCTGCAGGTCAGGACAAGAAGCTGAAATTACAACAGTGACTACAGTGATGAGCCCTATGGCTATTGGAGAGATGGTAGATAACCATCTTCATTCTTGATCCCTCTGCTAGGACTTACCAGTTCCTGAGAGCAGAAAAGAAGGTAGTCCAACAGAGCAGAGGAACGGTAACAGTGTTAAGTATGTCCTTCTGCCTTTAAAAGTGGCTCTAGCTGGAGTAGCTGACTGAAGGGAAACTTCTGGCCCACTCTCTCCACTCAGAGCATTAAAGTTCTCCCAAAATCCCCTTTGTTCTTCCTTATCCCACCCAGAGCTTGCTAACTCCACTTCTCTCTCTCTTTCTCTCACACTCATTTCACTTTATTCCATTCCTCTCAGGTCCTCCTATTGCCCTGGTTCCTCTCACCAGAATAACCACTTGAGTTACCCACCCATCCCTTAGAAGAAGCACTATAATCCTCTCAGTTAAAAGTCCCCAAACCAGCTGCAGGGCTAAGACAGCAGCACTCCCTAACCTCTGCAACTGGCATGGAGTGAAAAGACTGTTGACAGATAATGCTTACCAAAAACCAATCAGGATAAGACTGCAGAGGAGAGAAATAAGAAAACTAGAGTGCATCCTTCCTCTGTGCTCTGAATTCCTCCAGAGGGAATTGTTCCAAGAAATGACAGAGGGGGAATTCTAACTTCAAATTTAGCTTCAAAATAGCATTCTTACCTGCAGGTTTTCCCCAAGGATCAACATGCTCAAGTAGTTTTCTCAATGCTAACATGAAGCTATTAGGAAACTTAGTTTGACAGCAATGACTAAATTAGATGGCATCAAGTTTACTTGTCCTCTGCTACACACACCTACACATCAACACAATTAACGTGGCCCAGTGCTGAGGAGATGAACTCAATCAAGTCTGTGGCAGTGTGTGAGGACAAAGACAGGCATTTCAAAAGCTCTGGCAGCATAACACTGTTTCCTTTGACAAAAAGGAACAAAAGGGACACTAGTTCAAGTGCCAGATTCCAATTCAGTGCTAAATTATCACGTGAGAGTGTTAATATTAGTACTAAAGACAGTTACACGAGAGTACAGCACCCCGTACTGCATGAGAGGCTTAGCAGATTTACTCTAACGCACCACAGAATTCCGGGCATTGGTGCAGAGTCTAAATTTCCTCAGGGCTAATCCAATGAAATCTCATAAGAACCAGGAGATCTCAGTATCTTCTAGCATCCAGTAGTGAGGATGAAAACAAACCGCAATTTCTACAACTGATATAGGGTTAGAAAGTCAAAATCTATCTACTTATTTTCACCCTGGAGAGGGCTTAAAGCATTACTGGACTTTGCTCCCTTTCAAGAGACTGTAATACTGAGGTGTCTCAGATTACACAGACCTGACACACAGACTTTATTTTAGTATCATCTAGGATCAGAAGCCCAAGTACAATTGACTTTTTAATAAGCTTTTGAAAGTATTACCTACATTCATGAGAACTCAAGAGAAATATTACAAAATCCAAGTAATTTCCAAAATGCTCTTTTTTTTATGCTGTCAACACCCTTCCCCTAGTTTAGAACAAAGACCTAAATCAACCCACATCAACATAAGGGAGTGTCTAGATACTGATACATAAACCTCCATGCTTTTAATGTGTGTGTGCAGAACACACTTTTGGGCATTCTCCATACAACATTCACCCAATAGTTAAATTTTTCCTACCAAAACCCACATTAAATTCTGCATACTGAAAATGAGCCGAAGAGCACAAGTTGGTACTGATCAGCTGGAAGTCTACAGATCATACTCTACTTGCTTCACTCCCACAGCTCTTTGCCTCTGACATTTAACAGAAGCCCAGCATTAGGAATTCAAAACATTCCAAATATTATCATAAAACAGGCTGTTTAGCAACTGAACATTTATTTACTATACACATGTAAGATCTGACCATCTAGGTCACATCAAAGTTCTGTTGTCTCTGTGGTAGATGCACAAAGACAACAGTTAAAGAAACAACATAAATACACAGCAATACTTAGAACTTTGTGAGCCATGAGCCACATCTGGAGAACCATATTTAATAGCCACTGATGGACAAACACTTGGCTTTTTTGAATCCATTTAAAGTTTTACTCGGAACCTACACCACAACTGCAAGGCAAGGAAAATACAAAAAGACAAAAGCAAAATGGTGTCTTCAGTAGCCATGTGATACAGTCAACACATGACATCACATGCTTCACCAAGTTCAATCACTAAAGGCAGCAGAAAAAAAAATTCCACAGATGAAAGGTCTCGACCCATCTCTTACGTTCCAAATCAGCACAACTCTGCATAACTACATGTGTGGATGTGCAAGCACAAATACACAGTATACATAAATACAGGGTTCTACGCAGGCTTTTTCACTTAAGACCAAAAAAATGCCACAGAGTCACTTTTTCCTGTTATTACTAGGATTTGGAAGCAAAAGCTCACTAATGTTAAGAAGTTTCACTAGAAAAAATTTTGGTTTCTCTTAAACATGTGACACAAACTTAGATCATTATTCAGTTTTCCCCTCAAAGGAATACAAATTCTTTAAAGATATGCACAACGGATACAACATGGACATGAAACTTTACACTGAGCCTATGAAATGCTCCTGTAAAAATATGAAGTGTCCAGTCCCACTGATTTGAACAAGACTAAGTGAAACACAGGAGGTTCCATCTGAACAACAGGAAACAATTCTTGCTATTAGGGTGATCGTGCACTGGAGCAGGTCACCCAGAAATGCTATGGAGCCTCCATCCCAGCAGATATTCAAAAGCCATCTGGACATGCTCCTGGATTACCCACTCTGGGTGGTCCTGATTAGGCAGGGATGTTGGACCAGATGACCTCCAGAGGTCCTTTCCAACCTCAACCATTCTGTACTAATCCATCTATCAAGTCACCTGAGATATTGTATCTTAAGTAGACTCATAAGAAACAAGCTGCTACTACCATTTCAACAGCTGACTTCTGTCCACACACAGCCAACATCTGGTTCAGTGGAACTACTCAATAGGATGACATACCATTTGAGACTCATATCACATCTATCTTCTAGGATTAGTGTAGGAGTAAGTAGACAGGAACACTTTTTTACAAACAAAGAGAAGCAGAACTTTTTTAAAACTACTATTGAAATAGAAATACCAGCAATCTAACTGGAGACAGACCATCAAGTTGGTCCCGGTGTTCATTTATTTACACCTTTCCCCACCTCCCTACTTACTACATTTCTTCTTGAATTTCATTAGAATACTCTGGAAAGGGGTCATCTTTCAATATCACTATCTGTTAAACTACCAAAATGGGATCCTGAGCCAAAGGACTCTCAAAATAAACACAAGAAAAATCACACTGGAACTATTCAGAAAACATCCTGAATATAACACATTTTCACTAGCAGGGTGACTCAGTGCTGCACATGGTGGTATAAAGCAAACCACAAATACTCATTCATATGCCACACAACTAATGTGGAACTCACTTTGCACATGGAAAAGAAACTATTTATCAAAACAAACATGTGGTATATTCCCCGCCAAAGATCTACTCTCCAAGGTCTAATTTAGCAGAATTCTTTCCCTTCCTCTGGAGAAAACCTGAAGGGTTTCCCCCCTCAATGAATCATTCCCTCAGAGACGTGGTGTTTCCTTTGGCTACAGTAACAGTTATGTTTTATAGAGCATCTATAACTCAAATGGGGTAATGAAGTTTTTTACTCATCTTTTACTCAACCCATTTTGATGAAGAGTTCAAAACATGATTTTAAGTAAAGCTTTTCTCATTAAAATAAAGGCCAGAAAGACAAAAAATTCAGTAACAACTCCCTTCCATTACGACCATTCTTTGCTTTAATGATCTCCTCTTTCCAAAAAAAGGTGACATAAAGAGAAAAATCATTGCTTTTTTTTCTTAATTGTAGTGTGAGAACTTATGTAGTACAGATTTGGTCAAACTGTCTTTTTAAAAAAGTGTAAGATACTTACGGAGTCCAAACCTTCGGAAAGGCAGCAATTTCTTCTGGAGTATATTCATCTAACCTCTTGGGGATTTCACGTGGATGAGGAATCTCTTGTAGAAGATTCTTCTGTATATCCTCTGGAATAACCTGAGGGAGGTGAGAACAGTCTTAGCTATCTGATTTTTAAAACCCAACACCAATCCCCCCTAAATCTAGACCAAAGTTTGTCAACACTACTGCATGCTTCATGCTACAGAAGACAATGCAGATACAAGACATGCAGTCTTATGCATGTCTCATATCTCACAATTCTGTGAAATAAGGGAAAAAAAAGCATCAACATTTCAACTACATTTAGATACATAAATAAAAAGCAGCCTGATTTTTCTTAATCTACCTTCTTGAAACAAGAAGTATTGAACATAGAGTATTGCTATTGCTAACACTCTCTCCTCATGTCCAAACCACACAGGAATGAAAATGTAACAGCACGACTACTCACATCTTCTGGGAACAGGTGCAGCCTCTGCATCATAGTTCTTCTCTGCAGGTTTTTTGGAAGCATTCTATAAACAGTCAGTTTAACAATCTGAGGAAAGATAACATGGCAACAAATCATCAGACAGGCTGCAAATAGCATGAAAAAGGCAAGATGTGTTTCTCTCTGTCCATTCCACTAGTCACTGAACCTCTTTTCAGTCAACTTCTTCCATGCTGAAGAACTCTGACACCACATTGAGAAGGTGCTCTAGATTTACTCTTTCGGAAGAGGAAACACATTCCCCGTCATATAAACACTTACTCTAACAGCCATATAGAAAATTTCAGCTTAGAAAGTTAAGAGCTATATTTTGCATTGTGGATGTTTATATAGAATCATTCGACTGCAAAAAGAATTGAAAAGCTCGTGGTAACAAACTCCTTATTGTAGTGCACATTTATATACATGTTGAGAAAAAGAATAAAAGAGGCTCTAACAAATGTACCAAGTATTCCCAGTAACTAGTTTAACACTGCAATTTGCTGTGTTCACAATTTCTATATAATGAATACATCATACCTTAAGCAAAGCTGACATACCAATACATTATATTACTAACTTATTACATATATTTATAATTTTTTCCCTTGCTATTAGTTCCAGATGAACAATCTTCCTTCTGAGCATCAGGAACGAAAAGAATTTGTACATCTAAACTAGATGCTGCTTATTGAAAAGAAACAAAATTCAACAGGATTTCTCTTGGACTCTAATATAAACGCCTGCAATTTAAACACAAAACACATTGCTACGGACTTCACCCAGAAGGGGAATGTCTGTAAATGTAAAACAAGGCACACAACTGTAGTGGACAAAAGGTTTTATAAAGGACAGCAAAGCATTTAGGTGTAGATCTACAGGCAATTCTGCAGGCAGAAGGAAAGTCACTCTGCCTGTGCTCCAAACCACCCAGACATAAAGCAGCTCTAAATGAGACACTAAACATTGTGCTAAGCAAGCCTGGGAAGGTGAAGTCAATAAACCACACTGAAATGTAGTGCACCAAGCACAAACACGTCTCCCAGGAACCTGGCTATTTTGAAAAGTGTACTGAGCAAAACGGTTTCTTTCTATAAAATTAAAGGAATTCAATCAAAATTTTAGAGACAATCACTGAGTTCCCAGCTGGAACCATGCAGTTAAGATTGAATGATTAATTTTGCAAGTGCAATTAATGAGAAGTGCAGGTTCTTAAACTTGCAGGGTTTCTGCTTGGGATTTGTTTGGCCTCAGTATTAGTTTCATGTTGCAATGTAACAGATGGGACTTTGGATCCTCACAAACACAGGCTAGATGCCTTGAGAAACTCTGGAGGCATTTACAGGAGCCTCAACATCATGAAGACTTTCAGATGTTATGCAGCCAGTACCATAGATCTCTGGACAAATATAATAAATCAAGATGATAGAAGAAATACATCAGGTCAGGCAGAGTAATCGATACTGTTGAAACCTTGCCTAATAAAAATGAATAAGAAACTATTAAAAACCAAAGATGACAACTAATGCTTTCAGGGATAAAACCTACTCATGCTTGTACCGCAAACTATCATGTGCTTAGACAAGGGAAGATGAAGATTGAAAATGAACTTTCACTGGTTTACTAAACTGAATACTGAAAATCAAGTGAGACACCATAACAATTTAAGAAAACACATGAATATTAACAGTGGCTCACATGAACAACCCTTTTACCAGCAGTAATTTTAATTTTGTACATTTATTTTCCTTTCTACCCAGTATTTTTCCATATAGACAATAAAAGATCAAAACATACCAGATCTAAAGCAACATACTGCCTAACTATGGGGATTTTTTTCTTTCTCTAAAAACTACTTTTAAGCTTCAGATTATGGATAGAACCAGTGTTAATTCCTCAGTTTAATATACTGCACATACACATGGTCCAACATATGCCCTATGACCTACAGATACAGGGAGCTAGTTATTTAATAATTTCACTCCAATAATAGATTTAAAATACTTTAATGAGCATTGTTAAATATTTTACTTCTTCCAAAAATCAATGTTTCTGTCTAATTTTTCTTCTTCCTCTGCAGCATGTGGCACAGATCTGTTGGAACAAACCAGTGAGCTAGACGAATGGCTCGACTATTCTGGTTGGAGAGAACATCTGCCTGGTGATGTGATTTTATTTTTTTTTTTTTAGCCACATTACAAAGAACAGTTCAGTTGTACAAGTGTGCTACTATAAAGTCACACTGGAAAAGAATGACTGATTTATACGCTCAAGTTAAACAATGCAGAAATACTTTCAACACTGCATACAGTCACAGCAGAAGTGACAACCTCAGGGGATGACAGTCTAGCACGAAAGCAGGACTTGGAGAATGATAATGAACCATCATGGATAATTATATATTTGGTAATAGTTTCTATAGATAAGTACGCTACGTGCAATAAACATAATCCAAGGTATACTTTGGTATGTCCGCCAGTCTCCGTGCTGTTCAAGAACGTGTTTGGCTTTCTGTGCTCTCCCACACATGCAAGAAGTGCACTACTCAAGATATGCAACAGAAAAATCACCCTCATGTGAAGCACAAGCCATTTTTCACCATCACACAGATCACAAAATCAGACTGGTTTGGGCTGGAAAGGACCTTCAAAGGTCATCTAGTACAACTCCCCTGCCATAGGCAGGAACACCTCCCACTAGATCAAATTAGTCAAAGTCCCATCCAACCTGACCTAGAACACTTCCAGGGAGTGGGCATCCACAGCTTCTCTGGGCAACTTGTTCCTGTGTCTCATCACCCTCATTGTGAAAAAAAAAATAAATAATCTTTCTTGTATCTCCTCCTTGTCCTGTCACTACAGGCCTTGATAAAGTTTGTCCCCATCTTTCTTTTAGGCTCCCTTTAAGTACTGAAAGGTCGCAATAAGGTCTTCTCTTCTTTACACTGAACAAACCCAACTCTCAGCCATTCTTCATAACAGAGGTGTTCCAGCCCTCTGATAACTTTTGTAGCTCTCCTCTGCACCCACTCCTACATGTCCATGTCTTTCCTGTGCTGAGGACTCAGAGCTGAACCCAGTACTCCAGGTGGGGTCTCACCAGAGCAGAGTAGAGGAGGACAGTCACCTCCCTCAACCTGCTGTTGATACAGCCCAGGATACTATTGGCCTTCTGAGCTGCAAGTGCACATGTTGGCTCATGTGCAGCTTTTCATCCACCAGTACCAGTAAGTCCTTCTCCGCAGGACTGCTCTCAATCCCTTCATACTCCTGGTATTGATACCGGGGTTGCCCCGACCAAGGTGCAGGTTCCGACACTTGCCCTTGTTGAATTCCATGAAGTTTGCCTGGGCCCACTCCTCAAGCCCATCCTGGTCCCTCTGGATTGGCATCCCTTCCCTCCAGCATATGAACTTCACTGTCAGTCTCCCCCATTCTGGAGTTCCAATGAACTGAACGAACTCTCAGAGGAAACAAGCTCACAACTCACTAACTAAACATTTCAAACAGCTCATTTTTTAATTGCATGTTTCTGTGGTTATCACAGAGCCTTTAATGTCTGAGCCACTTAAAAATATGGCTGCCTATAGGTTACACTCATGTAGACAACAAGAGAGAGGAACAATAACCTGGAGTTTGAGCATGCATGATCCCTGCCCCAGCAACTCATTGTAGGGAGAGAAGGAGGGAACAAACCCTTGGCTTCTGCAGCAGATGATAGTTTCCTTGCTGGAATAGGTCAAAGGCAGATTTATACCATCAAGCTCATTCACCTTGGTCAAGAAGGAAAAAAAACCAAACACAAACCAAAAAGAATCCTAAACAAACAAAAACGATGAGGTAGTGATGAACAATTATTTGAGACTTGTAAAAAGTGCATTACTAAACAAGGCTGTGTACTTCTATTAGTAATTAACTGCAAGTCAGACTGCAGAACAGAGGGCCATGCAGGGAGCTAGGGCAGAGAAGGTGGTGCTGGAAAACCCCTAGCTTCCTTCATTGTAACTTCTGCCTCAAAGACTTTTTCTGAGCCAAAGTTAATCTAAACGCAGCTCCTGGAAAGACCAAGCTCACATCTTAGCTCCTTGCCCTAAATCTGCCCACAGCCAGAACCTCTCTACCTGGTGTGATGACAAGTCAAAGAATTTAGTGAAGTACAGGCTTAACTGAAGCTGTAGGGGCTGCTTTTGTAACTTCAGTAAGGTTGTGTAACAGGAAATGCAGAATCAATCAGCAATATGTACAGGGTGTTAAAGAAGGGCTCTCCTGTTACCTGGACATGCTCAAGTTTTACTACAAATACTGCAACCCTAAAGAAAAATCTATGGAATTGCAAGAAAGTCTGTTGCTGAGCTCATACAAAACACAAACACAGATTCGACATTCCCTGAAAACACACAATAGCATTTGCTGGCTTTTTAAGGAATAAAAATCCTTCTGTGTGTTTGTAATACACTTCTTATAGAAAACATAAGAATTCTTTTTTATGTGTTTGATTTAATAAAAGTGTTTGATTTTACATGAGAGGTAGATTTCAGTTGGATTTCAAATTGACGAAGTCCTCTAAATACCCACAGTTCTCACTGCAACCTTGATCTCAGTTTAAAACTAATTAGTAGTTTAACAGTTTGTTCTGTCATTTATGGATTCCCACTGCTCCTCTCCAGTCCTTTATCTCTAGTAGTAGCAACCTGTAAAATTCTGTCCTTGCAAATCCTCACTCCTAAAGGCCATGACACTTTCTCCAGCAGGTACAGACATCTGCCATCAGACGTGTAGCTCCTTAGCTACTACCAGAGTATTAATATTTGGGGATTTTTAAAGTACTGGAATACTTTCTGCCCTAATATCTTTTGAGTGACAAAATTCTTATTGGATGTGGTTACAATTGTCTTTTGACTATTGCAATA
Source organism: Brachypteracias leptosomus (assembly GCA_013401335.1). Classification (NCBI taxonomy): domain Eukaryota; kingdom Metazoa; phylum Chordata; class Aves; order Coraciiformes; family Brachypteraciidae; genus Brachypteracias; species Brachypteracias leptosomus. Next base: position 167,946 of record VYZX01031611.1, on the reverse strand, counting down.
CCTTTTTTTCCAAGTTGAAACTAATTTATATACTCACAGCACAGACATGCTCTTAATCATACAGTTACATGACACAATTTTTCCAATTTAAAGGGCTAATATTGGAGGAGAAGAATCTGAATGCAGGTCTAGTAAAACTCTCGCACCTTCAGTCCCTTACTACATGCTCTAACATTTCATGAGTATGAACAAATCATAAAATATATTTATCTGAAATACCGTGTGAAGCTTGAATATTTCAGTTCCTGGGATAGGGTTTGGCTCCTATACAAGTTGCAGACTATACTTGATGGAGACCAAGTTCTAAGAAAGATTCTTTGCCAGATAAAACAAATTTAAAGATGGAGATCAACAGAGCAATACCACTCCCAGTCCCGAGAAGCACAAAATAATTGGCCGAATTTCCAGAAGAAAGTCTACCTTAACAGCTGAATTAAGTCCAATAATCACCAGAAAGCAACTCTAGAACATGGGAAGGACACAGTGCTCCAGAGAAAACAATGGGATTAATTACAGGGCATACTGAAAAAAAAACAAACCCTAAGAGAATTTCAGGAGACACACCACTTACTCTGAGGTACAGCTTAATACTATGTCTTCCTTCTACAAGTTCTTGGTTTTCTGTTCTGCATAAAATATCCTTCTTTTCACCACATCATATAAAAGCATTCCATGAACTTCATCTTGCTACTTCTGACAGTTGTACAAGTGCTACAGCAAAAATGAATGTACTTAAAACTGCCAAGGGAGTAACAAGTTTGTTCCCAGACAAACTTACATTGTGTGCCATTTGTTTTTCTACTACCATTCAGCACTTAAAAAAATTAGAATTCTAATACATTCTTTAAATTAGTATCAATGCCTTGCAAATTCAAATAAGAAATGGCTTAGGATTTTTTTTAAACAAGGAAGTATTTTTGTCTATTACAAAGCAGAAGACCAAGCTAGCTCTACAACTTACTTAGAACTCCGAGAGGTTTCAAGACAGCAGGTTCCATAACAACATTCTCCTCTCCATGCCATACTAACTTCTGTGTGCCTACCTATCCTGACTTTGAAGTTCTGCTCTACTTAATCAAAAAACATTACTCCATAGTAATAAAACATGATTATATCTGGTGTTTGCAAATGACTTTTAGTATTATTAGTATTATTGTATCAACTAATCCTTACTGATGCAAAGAAAATAAGCTTTCAAATACCAACATCAAGATTTCACCATTTTCTGTCTGTGCTTTTCGTCAAAAGATCATTATTATGCAGATATAATGGCAAGTCCATATGTGCAAGTGGTTGCTAAAGAATGTTCAAAAGGAGAATGAGAACATTTTAAGCCCCTTCATATCAGTGCTGCAGCTGAACAAACCAGAACCCTGACACCCCTGGAGGCTTCCTCACAGTGTATTTCCATCGAGCCACCCTGCCTCGCTTCATAATCTTCCCTAGCAGGTAACATTCATCCTGAACAATTATTGCCAATTACTTCTTTGTCAGAGGCAATATAGCCTCTGAATACTGCAAAGGTCAATCCTCTCATTGAGCATTTGCTTTCAGACAAATATGATTTCTTTTTCTTTTTTGGGGGAGGGGAGTTTCTGATGCAACAAAAAGAAGTAAGCCAAGTTTTGCTTACTTTTAAAATCAGAAATAGAATAAAAACTGATTGAAAACTTTGTCCTGACAGGATTCCTACTTGGTTCTACAGATCAGACCTGTCAACATATTTTGCGGGTATTTTAGTTAAAAGCCATAGGATTTTTCCAGAAAGTTTTTTCCAAGTAATCTTTGTTCCCTCAAATCTGTGAGATTTAAAAGCACATCCATCTTTTAGTCTTCCCATACCAAGTACTTCAAACAGTGTTGGTCTCATGCCTGTCAGCATTTTTCCAGCTAAACAAAGCTTCTGCTAATTAAAACAAACAAGAAAACCCCAAATTCTTCTGCATTCCAAACACTTGCATCTCAAGGCAAGTTTACTTGAGGTTTACTCATTTCCTTTATTTTCAAGAGGCTCTTGGCAAAGAAGACACACCAAACCTTTCAAACAGATTTTTCTTAACAACCTCTGATGGAAATTAATGTTTTCTGCTAGTATGTATCCTAAGGGAGCAGTAATACCATACAGAGTATTAGCATCATATTAACCTATATAACCAAGAAGCAGTCTCAAACTACAGCAACAAACTGTTACACTGCACCTAAAGAACAGATTTAATACTCTCATCTATGGGTAGCCCAAGAATTTACACTAAATCTAAGACAGAGAAAGAAAAGGCTGACATGTGAAGAACCTCTTTTTTTTCTTCTTCAATAATCACCCCCCAAACTAGCCTAGCCAAGTCCAATAGACAAGAACTATTCTCTGCTAGTTTTCAAAAAAAGCAGATAGCTGGAAACACCAGAAATTTTAAACAGCTTCACAGACACTCCCCTCTCCTTGCCTCCCAAAAAAGCTCAGAGGTGCTGAAGGTAAAAATGTGCTAGACTTTTAACTTTTTCTATCTTTTTGGCAACACACTGCAATTTTTCCAAAGTGCTGAAAAACTTGGCACATTGAACACAGAACTTTAAGTTCTATACAAAATATCAACTATGCAGACCTTTTTTTATGCCCCATATCAGCATAAAAGAGAAGTGGGAAAAAATTAGTAATATTTTGCCAATCCTAGACACAAAATTATACATCTGAGATTAAACACTTACAATAGACACAGAGTTGTTTGGGTTTTTTTCATTCTTTTCAACTAATAAGAAAAGTCAAGGATTGGGAATGGTTGCCATGGGAGGCTTTCAAGACCAGGCTGGGTGAGTCCCCAGCAGCCTTATCTGACCTAATAGCTGACACCGCTTTGAATAAGAGCTTGGACTACAGATGACCCAAGGTTCTCTCCGACCTGAATCATCCTATGAAAAAAATTCATGCGCACGTTCAAAATTCAGCACAAATCCTTTTAAAGCACTAATTACTACTCACTAGGAATATATAGGTCCAAAGTTAGTAAGACAGATACAATGATGTCAACCTCCATAAGTGAGAATATGAGATCATCCACCATCCCTGTCTTGGAACCTTATGAAGGAACTAGAGATGACCAAGAATGATTATCTAACTGTACTCCAGTAAACATGTCTAAATTCTGACAACTATACTTATGACTTCCAGCCCCTCATGTAAACAAACTCTACCCATCAAATTACTCATTATAAGCTTTTTGATTAGCTATTAGCTGTGTACCAGTTTTTCCTAAGACCACTCTCTCTGTATACTAGAAATAATGCTTAAACAAAACTGTAGTGGAAAAATATTTATCTTGGGGATTTGTATGTTTGAATTTAGACATACCTAAGTAAAGACTGTGCTAAGCAGTACTGTAGTCCTACTACATACACACATTCACAGAATCTTACCAGCTTTAATCTGTTTCTTACATAAACTGAAAATAGTTGTATCCATTGCAAAATCTCTATGTAACACCAGGCAAATTTACAAGGTGTTATGTCAACATCCTTCTTCCTGGAAGTAGTCTCTTCCCTTCATTTAATGCCTTAATTTCTGTAACAGCACTATTTCCAAAAATAACTTTGACTCATCTAATGAAGTACTACCAGGATGAGCTAGCAGGAGACAACAGGACCAAGGGCAGAGAAAAAGCAGTAGCCTCCAGGATGAAAAAAATGCTTTACAGAATGAGGACTTCAATTCCAAAGAAAGATACAATCTGCTTCCTATGACCTAATTCCACTGGCTTCACACTAATTCAGTTTAACATGATTAAAAATGAAAAGGTCTCTTTTTAATTCAAAGAAGTGAAATGGAGTGATTTATAGAAGTCTGCACAATAACTATGTGTCATTTAGATCATATTTTGAAGATCCAAATGCTATTTAGGCTATGCATTGTTCTCTTGACAGTAACCCTTTTTAAGGTTTTAATAGCTACTTTAAAAATAAAACATGTTAATAAAACATCATCATAATTTCCATCTTTGCAATATCCCAAAGTATTTCACAACATAACTCAACTAGTAAATATTTTTCTAGCCATAAAATTACTTGCAAGTAAAAAATCCGTAACAGCTACACTTACAGAATACCTCATGGCAAATTACCATCCACTACTATTAATTGTGACAAAAATACATATGAGACATCTTTAGGAGAGGGACATCCAAATGCTCTGTTTTCAACAGAATGAAAGAGTTAATTGCTTAAGGCTCTCCAAAATTCTGCTTAAAAAAAAAGTTTCTCTCCCTAAATTAGACCAAGCCTTGAGCCACATCACCATTTGCCGAGCCTCTGTCCAACATGCTTTTGTTATTGACAACGCATTTAACCCTCCGTTTGCATAGAAATTCATCTCTGAGTCTGGCAAGAAGAGAGGTATTTCAGAATGAAGGTCAGAAGGTAATTTATAGAAGATCCAGCTGCCAGGCCCACCAGAGGAGTGGTGTTACACTGCCTCCCAGTGCACAGCAACTGCCTGAAGCTCAGATTAAAAAAGTTGAAGAATCCATTTTAGACATGGAACAACCAATAATTCCCAAAGACATTGTAACTATCTTAGAGCCTTTTCTCAAAAGCATTTAAGTTGTTTTGAAAAATTCTAGAGAGGAAATAATATTGAACTATGGGATTTCATTTCATTTTAATGAAAGAAATTACAGAAGTAAACAATGAAACCAAGGAATTTTGTATGGTGGACCACTTTGTAATTGAGAGCTTGTACAACAACTTCTGTAAGAGAGTCAGAATCACAGATTAAAAAACCAAACCAAAACAACCAAACCAAAGCCAAAAACAAACAAACAAAAATCCCAAGAGTTTTACAGCAGATGACATTTCTCTAGGAAAAGGAAGAAGCATTTCTGTATTTTATATATATGGTGACCAATTCAAAGCCACAAATAACAGAGATCTATTACTCTCTATGGACCTCATATTATGCTGTGAAACAAGTAAAGAACTCAGTCCTCCAATGCTGACCATTCAAAACCCTAGATAAAAGTCAACATCCCAAAACACTCATATCTAGCACTCTGTAATTTTTTAACCAGTAACAAACACGTCAACACTGATATTCAGAATTTATAATAGTCTAATACAGACATTTAGTTAAGAGGCTTAAATTCAATGTAATTGCCGCTTCCAATTCTTTCAAACACCATGAACACAGCATTGCAGAAAAGATTTTTAAAGAAATCATTTAACAAAACCTACAGCTGAATTTTACTGGGAGAAGGAGCAGGTGTACTTTCTAACATTTTCAAGATCAGCATTATTATTGCTGGCTCTTAAAAAAGGGTGGCTAAGCTGAAGTACAGCTTTGCTAAATCTGACGTGAGGCAATTCTCTTATGAGAAAGGTCAGACCTCTGAAACAAAAAGCAAGTGAATCAGTCAAAAATGAGTGGAGCAAATGAACCTGATTTGTTCATTTGGACAGCATGGAAGAATCACAGAAATGCACAACCTACAATCTAACCCTCCAAACATGCTGTTTACAAAAACACTGTCACAAGCTGAGCTTCTGAGAGGAGTTAGCAGAATGTTTGTAATTTAGCTTTAGACATGCAAGTAACTGAGCCCTTTTGTTTAAGGGAACTAATTAAAGGAAAATAAATCAGCTTTACAAATGGAAGAAGGGGAGACACTTACAGCAGTTGGATCCTTCAGATGGAGCTGAGTTGCTGTCACTTGTTTGAAACCACCAGGATAGCTAGAAAAACACAACAAACATACAAGCTTCAGGCTATGTGCTCAAGCACAACATTAACACAAATACCACTACATCTTGAGCAATAACGCAATGGTATTAAAAACCTTCAAAAAAGATAGCTGTTCTCACAAGGCCAATAACTATACTGTATTAGATTCTATCCTGAAGTATTCAAGTTTAATGCCATTTGAACATCCTTATTTATTCACTTGCCCATTAAAAAGTTTGTGTTTCACAAGCAGATGGATATACAACTGCTTACTAAATACACCATCATAGCTACACAATACAATGGGAGTAAGATAAGCAAAACCCAGAAATCTTTGAAGATGATCAAGGTTCACAATGAGTCTGTGGCTGACACACAAGACAGTCATTTTGAACAGTATTATTTTACTATTTTAAATAAAACTTAGCATGATTTGGCATATCTACAGTAATAAAATTTTACTTCTAGTGCAATGCACCCATCTTTTTAAGTCTATGTGATATAGTGAAGTTGCACTAAATCATAGAGCATGTCCTTTAAATGAATGATAAAGAAGTGCAAGAAATTGCACAGATGTCAGGTAAAGCTGGGCTTCATTTTGATTTAATTACGTTATTAGGTATCAGCCTAAGTGAAATGAAAATGAACCCAATATCATTAAAATATGTCCACATGGGGAGCTGCACAGACTTAAATATTTGTTTAAATAGTACAATTCTTTTCACTTACTCAAAACCAGCTTAATTACTTAGGTAAGGTGCTTTAAATTACACAAGATTTTAGTGAAAATTTTTAAGAAATGAGAGGCATGGTAGAAGAAAAATAAAGTGCAATAATTTTCATCAACTCTGAGCAGGAAGTTCTCAGCAATCCAGCAATGGAATTTCAGGTCAGTACTAACAAAATTTGCTTTCTCAATGGAATTTTTAATCTCATGACTTGAAACATTTTAACACTTAGATATTATTATCAAGTTTTGTCACTTTATATAATAGGAGTAACTGTTCTTATTTGACTGATCATTGCTGTATAATCTGCAATTCATTACTGCTTTTCTATCTGTAAACAAGTTATGTCTGCCAGAATACATATTATACACTAATATATATATGATCCACTATTTTATACTGCAGTACTTCTTAAAAGCACCTAATTTCTTACTAGCTTTACAAATTTCTTCTTTTTTTTTCCAACCTCTGATTAAATGATATATCAATCTTGATATTTATTGTTAGGTAAATAGGTAAGGTACTGTTGGGATAAAGCAATTGAACTTGGCAACTTCATATATTTTAAATGTGCAGTGCCAATAGGAATGTCTTCTACTGCTTAGTAAACAGAACAGTCCTGACCAGTAGGTTCATGGGTTCAAACAAAACAACCTGGCTCTCCAAATCTGTTAACGTCATCTAACTCAAAAGCAGTCAGAGCAATTGAGTATTTCCCTAACAACATATACAGGAAAAAAACAAGGAAGAAAAAGAAAAAAAAGAAGAAAAAGGTTTGCATCGTTTTAAACATTGTAATTCATGGAAACATGCAACCAAACGTGCAAGTAGGAATTCCCTTTGAATCAATATGCTAAAAACGTCTTTAAGTATTAAGAAAATATGACATTAAGTTTACCACTAGCTCATTTGAATATTGATTGTAAAGCTTACCCAGTATGTGAAGAATATACTTTCTGTTCCCATTTGTTACCAGAGAAGGCAATATGCCTTGTATTTATTATGACAACATGATCTCCGCAGTCACCTACAAGGTAGAAATTAATGGAAAATACTAAGTGAACCATAGGGGCAATCAACTAAAATAACTATAATGCGTACGATACATACATAGTAGCACATAAATACACATTTCATGATACTCAAATTTAAAGAGCTGAGCTATTTGAGTCACACCATCTGAATATTCACTTAAATACCAACCTTAATTACTATTTTTATTAGTACTGTCAGGTTAGAAGGCAGGGGAGCAGGTAAAATCCCATCAGACTAGATAATTAAATCATTGCAGTTATTCAACAAAGATTGGCAAATCTGGCTTCGGGCAAGTGTATTGTTTTATTCAAAGCGTTATGCTGTGTATGCTCCTAAAAAACACAGAATAAAAAAACCCAAAAACCTTAGTCCTAAACAACGAACCTAAATATTTCTTTAATTTTTTTAGTTCTCTCAGAAAACCAGTACCAATGTTTACTGGAGGACTGAAGATTTTGGATAAGCAAAATAATTCTATTAAAAATTACAGCCTAGGGCTAATATATAAAAGAAACAAAAAAGGGTGGGAAGGGGAGAAAAGCCCCACAAAAACCCCCCCAGATTAGCTCTGTTGGGAAAATACCCACATTTTCATCAATCAAACCCCATATTTTCATCATTTACATCAATCATGTGAATGTTATAGAACATACAGATGCTTAGTGTTATATCAGCAACAAAATTTTACATGCACAGTCTATAATCTATCAGCAATACTTGGCCAGAAACTTACTTTAACAGATATTTACTAATAAACTGCTAGTAAAACCCATACTACCTCAGAAACATGATGAAAATATGAAGAGATGAGTTTTTCATTTCAGAAGTAACCATCTTGATCAGCTGTATAATTTATGACCACTTATTTGATCAATTGGAAAATGATTTGCCCAAAGTTCACTTTCATGTGCATTATCAGATTAGAACAACGTAAGTGTTTGAAGAGGTTCATTAGATAAAAACACTGAGTAGGAAAAGCAGCTACACTAAGAAGGACTTAAATTGAGCATGCATTTTTTCATAGGAGCATATAATTGATCAATGCAAGTTTCACATCCTATTCAAGTTTTCTACCATTTTTTAATTTTGTTTTCCTTTGAAGCTCTACTTTCAACCACAGCTGAAGTGCAAAGATAATTTAAACACCTTCATTGATGCAGCCTTTCACCACCAACAGAGCAGTTCTAAAAACAGTTAAAATAACACCAGGGAACTGACATTGGACTCTGTGCCTTTTGTTGTTGTTGTTGGGAAGACAGAACAAGCTCATCTACAGAAATTTTTGCAAACAGTTCTTCACTTGCATAAACACTGAATTAACAATTCCATACACCAACTGATCAATTATGAACAGCTGAAGAGCCAGGAGAAAAACCTGCCAGGATACTTACACACTACCTGAACAATGACTGCAACATGTCCTTTTTAAAGTAGACTGAACTTCTGGACAGCTAACGTCTCCTTTGACATTTCAAACCAATACATTATTTTTCATTGGTCTTTAAACAGTATCATTCCCATCGCCTCAGGAAAGACACAGCTGCATTTAGTAGGAAGAAAGCAAAAAATATTCAACATCTCCAGAAACACAGTCAAATTGCATCCTACTTTTGAAAAATATCACAAAATATCACCCACAAAAACTCTTCCTTTAGACTATTTTCAAAGAATCATAGAATAGTTTGAGGTGGAATAGACCTTTAAAGGTCTTCTAGTCCAACCTCCTCCCATGGGCAGGGACATCTTCAACTAGATCAGGTTGCTCAGAGCCCCATCAAACCTGATCTTGAATGTTTTTCCAGGGAGGGGGCATCCACAACTTCTCTGGGCAACCTGTTTCAGTGCCTCCATTGTAAAAAATTTCTTTGATATTTCTAATCTGAATCTCCTCTTTCAGTTTAAAACCATGACCCCCTTGTCCTACTGCGACAGACGCTACTAAAAAGCCGGTTTTCATCTTTCTTATAGGTTCCCTCTAACTACTGGAAGGCTGCAATAAGGTCTCCCTGGAGCCTTCTCTTCTCCAGGCTGAACAACCCCAGCTCTCTCAGCCTGTCCTCATAAGAGAGGTGTTCCAACCCTTTGATTATTTTCACAGCCCTCCTTTGCACCTGCTTCAACAGGTCCATGTCTTTCCTATGCTGAGGACTCCCAAGCTGGATGCAGTACTCAAGGCAGGGTCCCACCACAGTGGTGTAGAGCAGCAGAACCACTTCCTTCAACCTGCTGGCCATACTGCTCTTGATGCAGCACAGGATACGACTGGCTTCTGAGCTGTGAGAGCACATTGCCAACTCATGTCCAGCTTTTCACCCACCAGTACCCCCAAGTCCTTCTCTGCAGGGCTGCTCTCAATCCCTTCACCCTCCAGCCTGTATTGATACCAGGGTTTACCCCAGCCCAGGTGCAGGACCTTGCACTAGGCTTTATTGAACTTTATAAAGTTCCCATGGGCCCACTTCTTCAGCTTGTTAGGTCCCTCGGGTATTTCAAAAAATTTCATGCTATAAAATAAAATTATTCCTTTATGAAGTATGTGTGTTTTCCTCAAGAAATACACAAAAATAAGGTCAGTACATTCTATTACATTATGATATTATGCATTATGATACATTGCACCTCTTCAGATAAAACTAAGCTGTCATAGCAAATCCATTTTATATCTTCATACATTTATAACTTCAGTAATTCTCATAACACAGTAAAAACACACGTGTAAGGTGCATGCACTTTTCCTCTTACAGTTTAACTAAAGACTAAATGGTAATTAAAGGCAGGAATCCTACTGTAAACTGTTAGCTCACATGACCAACAAACCATGTGCCAAATCTTTCATTAGAAGACAAGTTTCAGCTGCTGCTTCTAACCCTTGTAAACTAACACTGCAACCTAGAGCAACACCTGGGCCAGATCAGGTTTGCAGGACATTTCCATCTAGCCTCGTCTTCTCCTTCGAGGATGCAGAGAACAGCAGCAAATCCTACCCAGGCAGAAGTGGCTCACCTACACCTGCTCATGACCCAATATTTTAAAAATCTGGCCCACTATTTTTGGTTCTCTGTTGTGAAGCTGCTCACAATGATAGGATGGAAGGGGATGAGGGTAAAGAGAAGGGGAGGTGCAGAAGAAACCTAAAAATCCAGATTCAACCCCTCTGAACAAGTTTGTATCCCCACAGTATTATTCTAAGGAACTGTTATATCACAGGCACTAAAATACTTATTAGTTCAAGAAAAAGAGAAAAGGAAAAAAAGCAGCATTAAGTACACCAACCACAAATTCATGCATACTTTACTCTCCTCAAGAGCATCAAATGTCTCCAATAGTAATAACCTGTCAATGTCAATCTCAGGTGTAATGCATCTGGTACCGATTTACAGAACACTTTAGACAAAGTCATCCTTGAAATGACCTTCAAGGATTTTATAACTTCATGGACATAAAAGTAGCAAAGCTCTTTCCCACGGGACAACCAAAATCACTTACTTTCCCTGTCTGCTTTATTTTTCAGAGAGTCTTAGTCTCCAGTGACACCTTGTGGGTAAAACATAATTTGCAACAGCAGAACTTCCATGAAACATCTTTAGACCACTACAACAAATACTACCTTCTATTATGAAAAATAGAACAAGTATAATTCTAGCATGTACACTCTAAATGGATGAGCAAAATTTAATGCTTCCTTTATGTTTCAATAATGTCTCTTGAAAAATTTAGAGGAAACTCTGTACCCTCAACGTGAGGGATCACCTTTTTATTATCTATCAAATACTTACCGCCGCAAGACAGGCACTATTGCATTATCAATAAAGAACAAGATCACAGATACATCTTTACTGCTGAATCTTCTAATTTGCAGAAGAGCAAAGTGTTTTTTTTCATCTGAAGGTCTCTTTCAGCAATGATTATGTCTCCCTTTAAGAATCAGAGAGGTTCCAGCCTCATTCTCACAGAATATCTGAGGTTGGAAGGGACCTCTGGAGGTCACGTTGTCCAACCACCCAGCTTAAGCTGAACCCTTAAGCAGCTTTTGAGTATCTCCAAAATATCCAAGACTCCACAACCTCAGGCAACAACTCCCAGTCACTCTCACAATAAAAAAACCATTTCCTGCTGTTCAGGGGGAACCTCCTGTGCTTCAGTGTGTGCCTGTTACCTCATGAAGACAGGACTTCTCTGCATCTTACTCAGAATGAAGAACCACTCCAAGACTCTATAGCATTGTGTAGCTACTGAAAAGTAACTACAGAAGTAAGAATCACATCAGTGTTTCATTACATGGACTGCGAATTAAATCCTTACACTTAAAAGCAATGCAATGAAACACACTGAGACATTTTTAAGAAAATGTAAGTACAACCTATTGTAATTCAGCTACTAAAAATAAATAATAAATTCATAATGAGTTTTGTATAGATTGGTAAAACTACAACACAAGGTTGTAGATGGGTATGAGGGAAAAAGATGAGAATGAAAATGAAGACATTTATAACTGATAAACAATTGAAAAATGTAACCTTATATATCAGGCTTGATTTTAAAACTGAATTTCAGAATTAAAATACAAGTGAAGGAAAGCAAATTCGTGTTTATTTACTGCAATACTCACTTAGTGCATGATAAATAGGTTTGTGTCTGCCTTCAAGTCTGATGACAGTTGCAGCTGCTAGTTTTCCTGGTGGCTGCATCTTCGCATCGAGGAGATACCAGGCTCTGGCAAAAGTAGCCCATTGCTAAAAGGAAAGAGAGATCATATTTAATGTGAGGAAAAGAGCATGCTACCACGCTTCAGTTGAGCTTCTCTATTTAGGAAAAGGCTACTGACTCTGAGGGTTTTGTTTCAAAACTGACGATCTCTTGCAGCAAGCTTCCTTTATCAGTAATTGAACTGTAAAATGTAAGCTGCTGAGTGCCCAACACCTCTTTTCTCTCAGCAATGGGCACAACCCCCCCCAAGGCAGTTCGGTGAACAGAAGCAGCCTGAGCTACCTACAGCAGGGAGCCCTGGCCCTCACCGCCAGGCACACGGCTACTGACCGCTCCACGGAGCCTTGACCTTCCCCTCTACCGACAGCTCTGGGAACCCTGGCCCTCACCGCCAGCCACACCCCCACCGCCCACTGCCGGGTGCTGCCAGCGGGCCCCTCAGGCGAGTCCCGGAGCCCACTGCTGCTCCGAGACGAGGAGAGGCTGCCCCGGCCCTCCCCTGGGGACGCACCTACCGGCCCTTGTCCCGGCGCTCGCCCGCTACCCCGCGTCCGCTCTCTGCGCCACGGCGGCCCCGGGTCCCGCTGGTGCCCTCAGAGACAGCGGCCGCCCCAGCACAGCCGGACCCGGGGAGGACGGGGCCGCGCTCACCTGTGCCGCTTTGGTGTAACTGGCCATGGCCGCCCTCCCCCTGTGGCTGAGGGGAAGGCGAAGGGAAGCGGAGTCCTATGGCCGCCGCACCGGCGGGAAGCGGAAGCGCTGCCCTCCGAGGGGCGGTGCCAGGCCGGCAGCGCGGGCCGTTCGGAGCGGCGCCGACTCCGGCCCTGGCCCGGCCCGGCCATGGACCGCTACGTCCTGCTGCTGAGCTGGGGGGAGCGCAGGCCCGAAGGTGCTGCGGGGCCCGGGCCCGGAACAGGTACCGCCGCGGGGCCAGGGTGCGGATGCCGCGCCGTGCGGGGGAAGCTGCTGCCGCGGGGCCCGCCCGGGCCCGCGTTCTGAGAGGCTTGTTCTGTGGCCGCTGGTCTGGGATCTCTGCCCGTGCAGTCTTTTCTGGATCCCGACCTCGTTAAATCCCCCACCCCCGGGTTTTTTTTTCAGATTAAAAGCTTTTAATAACTTAAATCTTCAGAAACTTAGGTGTGGGGGTGTTTCGTTACGACACTATAAGTCAGGAGAGCGTTCCGGAGGTGTCTGCTCCTTTAATGAGAGTTTGACAAAATTTGTCTCTTTAAACCTCCTGCAAATCTGTAGTTGACACGTTCTTTTTTAAACTAAGCTTCTAACATTAAACTGAACTTCAGGCTGTATTTGCAGGAAAGCAAGGCTTAACTTCTGTAATTCTGAAGTTTTAAGAAAAAGTTTTGTTTGTGTTTTGTTTTTTTTTCAGTTGGAACTGCTGCAAGCCTGCATCAACTCCTGAAAGAAAGCTGTAAATCGTCTACCAGTGCAGATGTGAGCACATTCCCAGGTAAATATAGTAATGTACAGTAAGGTAAAGCAAAGGTTATCAAGGGATTGGCCTAGAAATGTGTTATAATCTAGGTGAAACAAGTCAGAAACTTAAGGAAACTCAATTTCCACAGTGTGCCCAAAGCTGCAGATAGGACTGCTCCTACTGCATTTGTTCCTTTGGAGAACTGATGGTATTTCAGCAGATGAGGTGTTAGGACGTGATTAAATAGATTGGACACAAGAAATGAAAGAGAAGGGTTTTGCAAGGTTAACAAATTTCAATCCAGCTTAATAAGGAAGAGTAGGAAGGAAAGGGTTTGCTTCTCATGTGAGTGGGCAGCTTGATATTTTCTTTGCTTCTATGATGTCTTATAATTTTTTCAGTGGAAGCAGTATTTGTTTGTTCGGTGCCAATTCAGAACCCTAATTCATTAATATTTATTAAATCATTTTATCATCTTAAGATAGATTTCTGAAGATCTGCTTTAGTACTTTTAGTGGTTGGGTGTTTAGGGGTTTTTTGTTAAAAAATGCTTTCTTAGTTTTCTACTTGGTTTGGATGTCTAGTGTTGAGCTGTTAAGGATCATCTTGTCACAGCTGTCATATAGTTTTGATTCATGTGTGAAAACTACTATAAGCTGTTCAAATTCACGTAGATGGGAATGTTATACTATTTTCAACTACTGTGCTTTTTATTGCATAGAAAAGTTGAGAGAGCATTTAATTTCGTCAACTGTGTAAACCATATTTATGAAAGTTGTCATTTAGTTCAGGTATGATACAACTTCTGTGAATGGAGAGCAATGTTGCCCAGAATGGAGAAGAGGTCAAAGATTTTCTTACTTATTGACAGTCAGAGGATCAGCAATAGACATTGGCCAAGACACTTACCTACACCTTAATATGTTTAGAACTTACAGTGTCAAAGGAAAATAGAACTCAAGTCATTGTGGCACGTTAAATGACTCATGGAGAGTCTTTCAACAGAGGTGTTCATTGTAGTAGGAATAATCAAGAGGATTGATTATTTTAAAGAATTGCTTTGTCTCTTTGCAGCATGTTCAGTGGCTGGTATTCCAGGTGTAAAGAAATGGTATTTTGCAAGTCATGTTATAAGCAGTTATTATCAGGTAAGACACATTTTTTCCAGAATCTAAGTTCCCAGCTGTCTGCATGTCTCTAGTGCACGTTAAAACCGTGATCTTAAAAATTCTTTTTGCTTAATTAATTCTTTTTGCTTGATTAGTTCTGCAGTTCTGACTGGGAGGAAATAAGTTTTGACACACAGGAAAATGAAGACTCTCTCCAAACAAGTATTGATGAATGCCTGGGAGCCATACAGAATTTTGAGGAAGATGACAGTAACAGTAGAGAGTCCCTGTCTATGACTGAGTATGCATATTATTATTTTTATTGAAAGAGTAGTGATCTGGCATTTAACAGTAATAAACCAAAGGAATCAAGAAAATTTAACAAGTAAAAGTTATTACCAAAGCAACAGTTTTTGGTTTTGAATGACTTTCTTTATATTTTGTTTCCAACCGTGTTGCTCTTCATTTTCAGTATCTATGACGAAGCTGCAGAAAATCTGCATCAGTTGGCTGATAAACTGCCCGCCCCAGGTAATCTCTCTTGAAAAAGCAATCTCATTTGAGTTTAACTTGTCAGTTACTACTCTAAAAACTCAGCTGGTAAAGTCACAGTCAAATGGAAAAATTCAGAGAATATTAGTTTGTTAGTTGAATTAAGTTGTATGTAGCTCTTGCAAGTAGTATAAGGAACTTGAGAATGATTGGCATTGCAAATCAGCTTACAGAGTAGTTTGCTGCTTCTTTCTTTGGAAGGCTGTGTTTCGGTAGTGTTTAAGGTAGCTATTTATATAATTAATTTTTCCATCTGAAATGACACCAAAGCACTAGTAGAGAGCAAGCAGTTTGAAACTCAACATGCAACCACAGGAAGATTTTGTGAAAAAAAAATGGAAGGTGTTGACATCAGGCTTACATCTGATTTGCCAGCTGATTGCTTGTGAGTGGGAGCCAAGCAATGTTCCTGGGAAGGAACATAGATCAGAACTATTGGATTCAGATTTTGTAAGCTGGAGATGCACATCTTGTGTGTTCGGGTTACATAACACTGCAGTAGTTGATTTGGGGTAGCAAAGGAATGCAGAAGGAATGAGAAATAGCAGTTTAGAGGTGTTAAGAGGAGGAAAATGGCACAGTGTAGTTGTACTGGAGACAACTGATCTGTCAAATACAGTTCTCAGTGAGAGGGAAGGAGGGTATAGAACTGGTGTAACTGAGCAAATGGCAAAATACTTTGTGTTAATGTAAGAGGAGCAGAAAGAGATGAGCTGAAATGCATTAAAAGTTTCTTAAATCTTACAGAAGTTACTTGAAGTTGATCTTTAAGCCCATTTTAGTGCAGTCAGTGATAATTAGTACTTTTCTATGTTTTAATGACAGAATCATTTACTGAATAATGTACTTTGAGTCATATCTGTTTTTTTAGGCAAAGCAATGGTTGATGTAATACTGCAGGCTGTTGAAGGAGATGGTCCCAAGTTAAAAGACTGCTTGCCTACTGTCGGTGCCCTGAAACACCTGAGAGAATGGCACTCTGCACAGGTCACTATTGCAGCAAATGACTCTAAAGGGTATGCCATTTATTTTAGCTCTACAAATCAGGTCACTCTTGTTTTGTGTTAGTATATGTCAGTAGTTTAAAAGAAAAATGGCTTCTTGAGTACTTCATATGTCTACTTTGAACATACATAGATTTGTCTTCTGTTATTGAGGGGAATAATTACTCTTGCTGATTTATTGTAAATATGTGGTCTAGCCAGAGGGGCAGGCAAAAAGCAAATCCTCAGAAGTTCCTGTTTCTATGGGAGCAAAAGGTAAAATATTTTATCTTTCCTATCCATCACTGATGGTTTCAGTGTGTGTATAATGTTTTAGCTGTACGATGCTACATAATAACTTGTATTGATTGTAGTTTTCCAGTTTTTGTAAGTTTTTTCACTGGTTTTACTTTAGATGTTAGATTACCTTTGGTGTTACATTTCAGGGAGAAAAAAGTGTCTGATTTGTCCCTTTTGAAAATAGAGTATAAATGCTTGATTACTTCCTGTATGCTTCTGGAGAGTCTTAACACTGAAACTATTAATTCATCTTGAAATTAAGTTCAGTGATTTCCTTACTGTCCTCCTTTAATTGACACAAGTAGGCCATGATATGTCTCAATCTAAATCACAGTGGTTTGTTTTTTTCTCCCGTGCAGTGAATCGTTGTGTGGGTATTGAATAGTTATTCAAGAATGGCAAGTTCTCCTCCCCCCCCCCAAAAGATTTGCTTCATGTGTGATTAAGCTTAATCCTAAGTTAATAAAACCATTTAAACGTAAAATGTTGAACACTCAGTCCTCGGATAGAATAAGCAATATGCCTACTTTATAGTACTTCCTCCTAAGGTATATGGAGGAAGCTAAAGTTATTACAGAGACTTTTGTGAGTGCCTCATCACAGTGGTCGTTGATATCTTCCTTCCAGCCAGCTTTTGACTGAATAATTTTTTTCTTCTGCCTTCTATGTGAAAGGAGGCCATTTGGGCGTACAGTTTCTCTGATTGCAGTCATGTCTTTACTTACAAGGCTAACTACAAACCATCTAGATGGGCCAGTGATAGCCCCAGTGATGGCTGCCTGGCTTTGCTCCAGCTTCTAGCAACAAGCCTAACTATGGTATGCCTGCAGCTTGCCATTGCTGCTCTTACTTGATGTCTGACAAAGTTTGTTGTCATGTTCATGGAGCATATGGAGAACCCTTATAGAACCTGAACCAGCAATTCTATAATATTTTTCACTTTGTGGAATATAAAGCTGTGTATGTATGTCTGTCTTAGCATATACAAGAGTATTCAGTGCCAAGAGATAATAGGTAAATTCAGTCAGATTGCACTGCCTGTTAATTTGTAACACTAAATTTTTTAATTATTCCTTATTTTTACAGTAGCTGGCAAAAGATTGCAGACTATCTATCAGCAGACTTTGTATCTTCAGATGATGTCATGAATATTATTGATGTAAAAGAACTCTGGAGAGGAAAGATTCAGATATGGGAAAAAAAGGTTAGAACTTTTTTAATATATGGTTATTTTTTTTAAAGTATCTGTGTATGTCACTTAAAGCATGTAATGTACGTGCATTTTATGCTTTAAGCCATATTTGATTTTGACAATATAATTCAAAGAAGTAATGTGCAGTGTATGTGGGCTGAGGAACAACTTGCTTTTTGGCATGATGAAAGGCATTAGGATTTGAATTTCAGAAATCCAGATGCACTAGTCTGAAGTATTTGCCTTAGAACTTCTTGTTCAAAATTAAATTGTTTGGTATGTATCACAAATCGTTATTGTGTAACTCTCTAAGTCATTGTTGCAAACACCTCTAATGCTTCAGCAGAGGTCTGCTGGAAATAAATATAATGCTAATTGTTTAAAATAGTAAAAGATGTAACTGGCTGAAAATAAATAAATTTTCTCTCTCTTTTGATGCATTTATTGTCTTTTTTTGGTTATGTTTTGTTTTCAGTTTGGATCAGAAGTTAGGTTTCCAGAATTTTGTATGAAGAGCACTTCAGTAAAGATGTTCAGCACTTCACATTTAAGTTCTTGCTTTGCTGTTAAAAAAGAACGACAATCGAGGAATACTGATGCTTTGCCAGAGGCAAGTACTTTTCTTGATCTTTTTTGGCCACTAAAATTGATCTGTTCTACTTTCCTGAGAAAATCAGTAATTGGGAAAACCTCCTAGTCACAACTGAAAATTAAAGATAGAAGTAATGATTACATAAAATTGAGGAATACTTCTTTTATTCATGTGTGTTCTTGAAACAGGTCCTTAAAATTTCATCTGTTTGTTCTTAGGAATGTGATACCAAATTTTGTTCAAGTAAGAAATTGAGATTTTGTTCAATCTCAATGCTCAAATTATGTAATTAATTTATGAATTCTGTATTTATCTGACATTTTCTACTTAATTTTAAAGTTTTTTGTTTCTTTTTTAAAATTACTGTTGCTGCTTCATGTTTTCCATTGGAAGTAGAGATTTGATGGGAAGTCCAGAATCATTTATTGGTGAAAAAAAAGGATTGTTTATGAAAACAGATATTGGTTAAGTGTTTATTTTAATTATTAAAATATGTACATTTTGGATTGCATGCATCTCTTCCTGGTACTTTTCTTTGAATTTGGATAAGAGTTAGAGCCGATTTCATGCACATGGTTGACATGTTAGAAAGTAAGTTTTATTAAACAGAATTAAATACCTTACTTGTTTTTTGTATAATTATATTTAATATGATATTATGAAATGTTTTTATCTCCCTTTATACCTCTTTCAGATGTACTTGCAAGGCAGATGCCTCCAGCAAAGCACTTGAGGAAGTTCTACTGAGATAACATCATATGTAGTGCTACAGATTTATTTATTTGATTCCTTTTCAGGTTTTTCATTACTATGGTCCTACGCTAGAATTTTTACAGATGGTGGTGCTCTCTGATATACCTTCCTTTTTTATATCAGATCTGGAATTTGAGCTGTATCCTTTTTTAAGGATCTAAAATACTACAGGTAATGATCTATAGCAGAAAGAAAACAAGCAGGGTTTACCCATGCAAGCAACACAAGAGGATTGGCAAGGGCTCATTCCATTCTAGCATGCCAGAGTAGTCATAGTGATTCTTTACAACCAGATTTTTTAATGTTGAAATGTAGATTACACTAACAATAACCAAATATTTCTGATATTATTGCATATATACTTTGTTGATGTGTATGCTATTTGTGGGGAAAGAATAGAGAAATATTTACTGCTGTGTCAGTTTAAAAAACCCCAAGCATCACTCATTAACGTAAGTAATGTGCTTCACAATATAGAAACATTTTTCCACAAATCACGTTTTTATTTTATAGGTGCAAAATCTGGCAAGGTAGAGCAGAGGAGTTTTCTTTTGAGTTGTATATGCTGCAGTGATCTCAGGGTGTATTTCTATTGGTTTTAAACGTGTGTTCTTTTGGTACTAGGCTTGGTGTAACAATAGTTGCTTAGTCTATATAAGCCTGCCAGGATTTGGAATATAAAAAAATATCTGTTTATACCTGCCTGTATTAAAGATATCGGTGGTGTATTTCATCATATAACCTTCCAAGTGTAGCACTTTGCCTGGGAAGGTGAGTTTCGTATAGTTTGTGGTACTGCAGTATCAAATGTTAGGCACTTGCCGTCCTCATTCTAAATACGATAGTCATGTGACTTATAAAATACAGATGCATACAGTTCTTTGTGAAGATGAGGTTCCTTAAACTGCTCTGTTCAGGAGCCTGGCAAGAAAGAGTATCAAAGAGTCATCCATGCTGCTTTTGGACCAGATTTCTTCTCTCCCTGGGAAGGTAAAAACCTTTAAGTATAAGAAAAATGAAGGTACATATATATATTGCTCACAAAAGATACAAGGATAATATTTTTAACCCTAGTCTCTGTGTAAGCTCCTTCAATATTTAGTTCTGAAGCAAGTTTGGCTTATAAAGGTGCATGCTATACAGGTCCTGGCAATGTCTAAGCCCACTGAACATTTTCCTCTTTACCATAGCTAAGGTTCAATCTTGTAAAACATTTTGTAGCTTTTAATCCTATCCTGACAGATAACTTCTGTGCCACCGTAATTCAACTATTGTTTTTTTAGCAATAGGCAGGCATGTGTGCAATGTATGTAGCCGGTCTGAAGTGGTAAGCTTTTTTATTTAGCATGTGCATATGCTGCTTTTCCACTCTGATTCTAGATAAAAAGAGTTCTTGAAAGATTTACTAGCTAACTTCCCTCCCCCCACACCCCCACCCTGGAATGATAGTATGATTATTCATACCCACAGGATTTGTTTGAAGATGTTTTTCCTGAATGTTTAAGGTGATTTATGCTTGATTGGGAAAGTTCGTGGTGGTTTTTTAGTGTTTCTAAAATAAATCTATGCCAATCAAAACAGGACCTGCAATGTGAAAATGCTGATACGGTTATAATGAATAACTTAGGTTCAATGTGATCTTTGGAGATCAGGCTTTACGTTTCATCTTAACCCACTCCATTCTCCATTATTCTTAGCCAGAAAAGAAAGAAGTCATTCTCATGCTGTACTAAAAGTATCTTTTGGAATAGTTATGTATTGGTAAATATCCCTGGTGATTTTCATTTTACATGAGGATACTT
>VYZX01031611.1:88031-121464 GCA_013401335.1 Brachypteracias leptosomus | reverse complement strand
AACTTTTGAATAACATTTAAGGAAAAAACCAAAAGCAAAAGCATTTCTGGAAGTGTGCAGAAGGTTGGGAAAAGTGTGATGCAGACATGTACTTGAGCAATAGGTTTGGACTGCTCTGAAGCTGCAGGGAAGCTGCAACTCATTGGAAAAGATTTAGGGTTGGGGGTTTTTTTTAAAAAAAACAAAGTCAAGTAAGTCTTATGGTTCTGAACAAGGTGATAAAAGGGTAACACCCCCTCATTAGGGCTCTTATAATACAAATTAGAGTGAGCATTTGAGTTTTCTAATTTCTGTCACTTTGTGTTTCATATGTAGGATCTTAAAACTTCTAGAGGACTTCTTGATGAAATGAAGAAAACAGCAAATAACAATGCTAAACAGGTAAGACCATTTGTTTATTTGCTCCTGTAACAAGCCAAGACTAAATGTAGCTGTGGCAGCTTGGCTGTAGGATGGTTCAGTCCACAGCTTTAAGAGATGAAGAGATGCATTCCTTTGGCTGCAGGTCTTGTTTCACACTCTGATCTCGCAAAAACTTTCTCTCAATTGGGAGTCCCATGGAAAAATTTTCAGTTGCATGTATTCAGATTTTAGATGGTATTCTAGTTGTAGCTGTCAATATGATGTGCCACAGTGAGAAATGGAAATGAAGGTAATAAATGTTTCCACATCACTGGAAGAAAAAGGAAAGATTATATTTTTCTTCATTTGAGAGAAGACTAGATCATTGGGGAATTTATCTTTCCTTATGTTAAAGGAAATAACATTTCATTTCAAAGGTTAGGAAGCAATAAAGGGATCTATAAAAGGAAATAGATTTCTTAAAAGAAGCCATGAAAATTAGTGATTTTAAGATATTTTGGGAATAACTGTAAGCTCAGGGGATATCAGATGAACTTATTTGTGTGTAAGATGGGACCTAGCTGCAGTAGCACGGAGCAAATGTTTTTGATTAAATGCTGTAAAACATGCTGAAGTGACTCCATAATTAGAAAAAAAAAAGCATATTTACAGTATAATTTTCAAAATCATAGATTATATGGAAGGGTTTGGACTGGGGTAGTTAAATAGTAAAGCCCAAACTCTCAAGGTAAACTGCGAAATCCCCACAGAATTTATTCTACAAGAGCAGCACTTACTGTGTTCTGTACCACACTCCTTTGTGAATTGCTTCCTACAGATCATAAGGTTTCAAAGCCTACATGGGTTGTAACATTTGGTGTTGAACTGGGATATTGTGCTAATACACTGTTCTCACCACCACCTTTGTCTGGGGAGACAACTGATAGTTTTATCTACGTTTGCTGTTGGCAAAAGAGGCATTAAAATTGGGGATCTCTTCAGCTGGCTGCCTCTCCCTGTATTAGAGAATACTCTGAAACTACCTTTTAAAAAACATAATTGCCCAGGACTAGTCAGCAGTCTGAACAACTACCTTGTTTGGGAGACAGCAGCAATAGTAATGGGAGTAGATACAGCAGGGCACAAATTATTCTTGATTCTTTCTTCTGTGGCATTAGGAATTTTGGGGGCTGGAAAAGTGTTTAGCATTGTGTGCTCCTCGTTGCTAGCATATGGAGAGAGTGGGGGGAAGTAACTCAATTCAGGGGATATAAAAATACCTTTTTTCTAAAGACAAGGCATTCTGCAAAATTAAACGCAGTTCTTGGGTAACGCTGTATCCTCTGTTTATTAACAACTCTTTCTCCTTTTGCATGAATTACTTTAAAATCCTGTTCAGAAATACTAAACAGATGGTGATAAAGGTGGTGATCAAGAAAGAAGTAATAAAGTGTATGAGATGTTCTTTCAAGAACTTGAGATGTTGCTTCCAAGAACTGGAGTTACATAAATCATTTTTTTTCCTCATTTATTTTCCCAGGTGATTGAGTGGGTTTTGGAGAAGACTGGCAAGTAGGGGTACTGCAGGGACACGATTCACACCTTCCTACAAACTACAGAGACAGAGCACTTCCCATTGTAAGAAAAGCATTACACTGCCAAACACACACTCAGTGTGATTATCTAGACTCAATTGTCAAGCACAGTAGCATGTTTTGAAATTTTTTTAATACTGGAAGTTTTATGTTTTTTAACAATTTAAATGAAAAAAGGTTTTTTATATGTGTATTTATTATGTTTCATTGTTAAAAGGAATGTATCTTGACTTGGTTTGATAAAGCTTTGTGTGGTTTTCAAACAGTATATTTGTTTTTTATGTGAATAAATACCCATCAGGTTGAATTTTAATAACAAAACTATTTTGTTTTACCTTTTTTTGTGAAGACTTCCATTCTACTTATTACTACTTGCTGTTGTATAAGCAGCTGTTTACAGCATTGTCCACTGACACTTTATAGAGTAATTAAGAACAGTTCCTATACTGCAGATGAAAGCAAACAGAATTAGAATCTGAGTCACAATTATCTCTGTGTTGTAGTATAAGAAAAAAACTCCACGTGTCTTCTGAAACTTGATGCAAGGTCCCATTAAAGAAAGGATCATTGTTTTACAAGCTGAACTTCATGTGTACTCTTTGTGGCACTCCTTAGACACAATTCATAGCAGAGTTATGAGGTGTCTTTCCATGGTGGAGGAGAAAATCAGAATGATAGTGGTAATGATGATTGTGGGAGCTGTGAAAGAGCCAGCACACTATGATGAAATCTAATGGAAACAATAATTGCTACCCGAGTTGCAAACATGGTAAAATACTGAATTCGGCCTCAGTTTGCTTAAGTCTCAGGCACGTACCTGTCTTGCACTAGTGCAATTATTCAAGTTAGGATTATGTTGAGATGTGGAATTCCTACCAAAACAAATGTATTTTACAGCTTTTGGTGTCAGGATTTCCTATTCATTGTATAAAGTAACATCATTAACATTGATAGAGATGCAGTGTTATTGTTTGCTATATGCTCCTGGAAGGAAAATGGATTTAGCAATGCTAATATAAACAAAATGTAATATTATGAAAAATGATTGAACTAAACCATGTGTAGGTTAGACAATACTGTAAAATCTGCTCATTCTCTAAAGAGCCTTCCTGATTTTGCGACATTTATTCTTTGCTTAATTCTATTTTGTGTAAAGCCAAACCCTAAGGAGGTTTTTCTTGTCTTAGCAGGATCTTGCATTTAACTCTTCTGTTCCTTTGTTCCAAAGTGCGTTGTTCTCCTGAACTCAACAAGACTTTTTATATGTGGGTGTGTACTTGTTTTAACTGCACTCTGAGCAGCAATAGTAAACCTGGGTAGCTGTTTTATGGTGATAAAGGGCTCTAGTGAGTACAGTGTGTGTTTTAGCCCAGGACAAAGCCAACTGCTTTGGAGCATGATTGCATTTGTCAGACAAACCCCACACATCCAGAGCGTGCAGGTTTTACTGATTTGATGAAATAGAAATGCAATGAAGGTAGATACTGAAATAATTAATATGAGCATGCACAAAATTGCTCCAGTGTATTAATTACTGTGCATGGCTCTTATTTCTTTGCATTCAAGAGAGAAAACAAGAAATAATCAAGACATTAATCTTCTGTAACATCTTGTAATGAATAAAATCTTTACTTCCAAATAGAAAGAGAAAAGCCCTAAGTTATAATCACATCTCTTCAACCTGAATGCTGATACTTTTGACCAAATACTAAAGCAAGCCACTGAAAGTTGTATTTCCTACTTAATTTGGGGAGGGTTATATACTTGTAATTACAAAAACTTTGTAGTTAGAAAATTATGCATAAGTTGATAATTAATTAAGTAATTAATAATCTTTAGCTGGCTTTCTTAATGAAAAACTATCTGCATGTATCCATAGAAGGGCTTCTATAAAAAGGTGAGTTTTAAAATTATGTTTATTATTTTCTTATTCCTCCCTTACCTCTCTACAGTGTCCACAGCAAGCCCTGGATTTAGATACTCTCTTACTTCATGAGCAAGTAGAACTCAGTGGTTATTGTTTTAATTAAGTCTGTAGACTCAAAGGCTGGCCTGAAATAATGAGCAGAAAAGCAAAGGGAAGCATCAGCATTTTGATGTGTTGTTGGTTCACATGATTCCCAGTGCTGAACTAATACAGCGCCGCCCTTGTCTCATTTGCACTTATTATTTTGAGGGTTTTCTAGGGTAAGTGATAGCTAGTGTGTTATCATGGCCTAATAACTGTGCCTCATTTGAGCTGAGGTAACTGTCCTTGTGCATGTTCTTAAGCATACAAAATAATTTGACCTACTCTACTGTAACAGTGCTAAACCAAATTACCAGGTATCTGTCATAGTTCAAAAACCCCACGCTAAGAATTCCTGCAGCTCAGCTAACGTGTGCGACATTACATTCTGTTCATGCAAATTACTTTCTGCTTCTGAACTTCAATTTTTCTTTTTTGTGGCTGGTGAACCTAAAATCAAATCTGCCCTATGTATACTTTCCTGTAGAAGGCTTGGGTTCTTGCTGTCATGTTTTTGCAAGTCAGGATATAAGTCATATTCACCAATATACATTCATGGTCTACCCATAATCCATGTTACATCCTTACACAAGATTGGAGTAAGCCAACACTGATGTGTTTGTAATTATTTGGTGAGATGATTATTCTAGTATTACAGCAATTGCATGATGAATATCACTGGGCTACCAGAGAACGTAACTTGGGTACAAATGCTTTTCCAAATTCACAAACTCTCCAGTTCTCCCTTAGGAGTTGTTTTCTAATTCCTCTAATTATTTATGCAAGCACAGAAATTCTGATGAAGAAAACTTGAAAAGCTAATCCTAGGTGGAAAAAGTAGTGATATGTTCACAAGAGGTTGTTGTCTTTGTTACTTAAGTATTTGATGGTTTTCCCCTCACGCTTTTAAACTAAACTTTTGCCCTGGTTAATCTGGGGGTTCACTTAAATCAAGCAGGCTGAGCTTCTTGAAATTTTGCTAGTATATTATTAATATATGCTCTCTAAAATCAAAGTGACCACTGAATTCAAGTGTCCATTTTAGATACGATTCCCAAATTCTTCATAGTAGTAGTATATTCCAAAGGCCAAGGGCTGGATGGCGTGTGCTCCCATGTTCTGGGGGAAGAAGCAAGACTCACCTTCAGCAGAAGGAGAAAGCACCGCTTGCGTTACTTGGGAAAGCCCGAGGCCAATGGTGTTCATGGCAGGGATTTACTTGGTACTGCATAAAGAGTTGTGTTCTGATTTATAAAGTATCCTAAGAGAGATGCTAGTCCCGCTTAAAGGGCAGAACTCTTAGGAAACACCAGTATGCTTCCCTGAACACAATCAGATCAGCTTTTTTTTTTTATTTTAACAAACACCTTATACCACATTTTTCCAGTAAGATGTATATTCCAATATGTATCCAGGCCTTTCTAATGGTGAAGCTGCTACACAGACTGTGTGACCAGACCATTCAATTTACAGTCTGTATTCTGGGAAAAAGAGTGAAACTCTAGAATTTAGGATTTCGTTTTTTTAGGATTTCCAGGAGGCTGGTCTGCCAACATTGGGCCACACTGAAAGAACAGATTTAAAGTCCTGCAGTCAGCTTTTCTATTTGGGCCACTAAGTTAAGAATTAAAGTAGAAGGGAAGAAAACCATCTTTTATTTCCATAACCATTCTTAAGAACTAAGGCAGACACATGTTGGCCTCACTCCTTAAATGCAGGAGCTTGAGCAAAAGTCTCTGTTCTGGTTTTTTTTTATGATTTCTGTAACTGTCCAGTTAAAAGTAAGCAACAGAGAAAACACCCTAACTTCAGCAGGAGGGTCTGAAGGGCCTGGCCCAGAACTTCTTTCTGGCCTTTCAATCAATGCCACCATTGCAATGCAAAAAAAAAAATGCTGTGTATTTATGCTTTCAGCCTGTCGTCAACAGCACCACGATCATGTGAACATTGAGCTTGCTTGGTAGAAAGCACCAATGCGCCATTGCTGGAACATTAATACTTTTAAAAATTTTAAATGTTTAAGTCATTCCACAAATAGTTTTCTCAAGTAACTGAATTCTCAACAGAAGGACTAAGAGCTAAAATGTATTTTTCTCCCAGCCCAAAACCAAAGGACAGCTTTCCAAACAGCTTGTTTGGGTACAAAGTAAGCTCACCTCACAAAAAAAATCCAATAAATGACTTTATTAAATATATTCTTTTCCTCTAAAATATAAATATTCACTATACTCTTATAAATGTGGAGTAGGTCCATATTTCATTTGTCTATCCCATCCAAATATGAATCAGTCCAAAATCTGAAAATGAAGAAATAGCATCTGTAATTATCATTATTTTTTCTATAAATATATATAATATGAATTTTCTTTGCAAACTGTTTAGTTATTCACTTATACTTCATATAGTACTAAGCACCTTAGATTACATATTGTGTCATTTAATTGTTGGCACTAATATAGGAATTTGTCATATTTACAATGCACATACATGTTAGGTATAACATTCCAGTGATTTGTGTTAAAGGATAAGGAAATAGTGCAGTATAGTTTACATATGTAATTAACCTACCCCACAATATGCAGGTTTTCACTGCAACCTCTGGAACTTTTATAGGAGCCTGCGTCCAAATTTAGTAAGTTATACTTTGGAACAGCAATAAAAATGTCCTGAACCGCTTTTTAGAAACTTGACACAACATTTTACTCGAGGATGTGACGTGAGTTCGTGCTGAAAGGCTCAGACCCCGCATACCAACCGCCCTTGGCTTCCCAGGAAACATCCTCCCAGAAGCTCCCCAGCCAGAGGAGACCCAAGGAACTGCCACAAGGTCATGTGAGCGGCAGTGGTCACTAAATGAGAAATGTCCATTTGGAAGTTATTGGTAAGTTATGTAACGTTATCTCTTACCTCGTGAATTTACACGAGGAATTAACTTTTAAGTGCAAGTACCATGGCAGTAAAAGAAAGTTCACAGTGAGGTGAATCCCCTTCCAGGCTTGTTTGTGACTGGTGAGAGGTGCTGGGAGTGGGGCTGCTCTTCCCAATGGTGGTTTAGCTGTTCTTCATTGATCATTTTCTGTATTTGTGAAGCCAGCCCATCATCTTAATTTTTTGATTAGTTTCAATTATTAAGATATCTATGGAAACCACCATGAAGTAATTTCTATGCTGTGAATAAACAGCATGACTTACCCTTAAAATCTCTTTGCTTAAAAACAACATGGAACCAAACTGTGTTTTTAATTTTCCTCTTTGCCAGCCAAGTGATGCCAAGTTGAAACCTATGTACTTTCTCAGGAATAAAAGAAGTGGTGTAGTATGACAAGCAAACTTCTACAGAATTCGGATTTATTACTTCCTGTACAGTTCCTGTCTGTCAAAGTGCAAATTGAGGGAAAAACTCTAAAAGCAAACAAAAAACACTCCTACGTGAAGCAGTTCCATTTACAAAGTAAGAGCAACATTAATGCCACCCCTGTTCTGCTGCTTTCTGTTCTCACCCACCCACATTCAGCCAACTTCGTAGTTGCAGATGCAAGCTGTGTGTATAGTCTCTGACAAGGAAGGTCAGTGCTCCTGCCTGCTGCCCACTATTGTGCCCAACATGACCATGAACAAGACCAAAACTCAGTGACTGAAATGTTTTGTCTTAAAACAGTATATCCTCTGGTGCAAAACAGGAAGTAGGTAGGTTATGGGTACAGAGGTGAGCCTCTCACGTTGCACCAGCAAGGAATAACTCTGGACTTGAAAAGTAATGCTTGTAGGAGTAGTTCCTTCTAAATTAAGGCTTTTCTGGCAGTGCAGCTCATGTTCCTGTCCTGGTGCATTTCCTCACTGTTGTGGAGCTGCTTGACTAATTTTCCCGATCTAATCTAGAAAAAAAATTAAGTCTTCCTCCTGCCCCACATTTGTTCTACAAAGACCACAAAACCAGCCTCGACAGAGCTGAGGGGGGACACAGTAGAGGCAAGAGGACAGGAAGCTCAGCATGGCTTTCTGTTGGAAAACTGCCATGGAAATGGTGCTAGCAGAAGTTTAGATCATGCTTCAACATGGATTCAGGTAACTTTTACCTGAGCTGGGGACCATTGGTAGCTGAAGCTCATTAAGCCATTCTGGGAAGTCACTATCAAAACAGAACCATTAACAAGGATGCTCCCACCTATGCCCCCTGACAGCCGGCTCTCAGTACGTGGCTCCAGCTACTCTTGCTTTGGGTCTGTCGCTAGGAACATACACAAGATGTCTTGTACCATTTAATCTGAAAGTCTCCCTTTGGCAGGGACCCTCCAGCTGTTCACTGACCAAAACTGTATTGCTTTAGAGCATCCGACTCAACGGTGCATATCTGCACTCTCTGCCGGGTATTCAGACAACAGGTTCTGGGAACGTGCCAGAAGAAAATCTTCTGTAAGTAAGTGGGCACAGGTTAGAACAGAAAAAATATTTTACTTTTGGGTGGTGGAACAATCTTGTGTGAAGAACTTGTACTCAAAACAACCTTGGTCTTGCATCACAACCAACACCCCCTCTTGTCTGCTTAGCCCTTTACTTATTCTATATAAACAAGTACATTGCAATAGGCACAATGTATGATTCTGAAACATTTACATGTATGGTATAGCACACTGTTACTTCTCATGTGGGATTTAAAAATCCCATTATTTACAATGAAATCCACCGTTTTCCTTGTCATGCCACCTCTTTAGCTGATTAAAATGAACCCTGGGCCTTGGAAGACTGCAGAAATGACCAAGGCCCAGCACTGAACCCCAAGCTGGTGTCCGCTGTGGGCTGGTTCGGGTTGCTGCTGTTGACTGTACTTCCAATTAGCATGGTCGCTCCATCTTTGAAGAAAGAGATGTACCCTAATTATGCCACCAAGCCAAGTCTTGTAATCTTTGCTGACAGGAAGGAATGAATGATGAACACAATTGGTTTTGGACAGGAATGAAGGTCCAGTTGCTGAAAGAAATCAAGTTAGAGAATAATTAGATTACAGCAGTCTAAGCAATCGTTTACAGAGTACTTGATTAACTACTGCCTGGTATTTTCAACATGCTTCTATTAATAACAACCTTTTATTACAACATATTGTCTCCTCTTTGCATACAGCTGCAAATATTTAGGTTACTAAAAGTAAGTAATAAGCATCTTGAGAGCAGATGAGATCCTGGTGCCTCTGGGCTTGTGTCCACGTGGGTAAGCAGCAGAAACTGAGTCAGACACTGCAAGCAGGCTTCCAAGAAGTTCAACCTCTCCATCTTTTTAGGCTCTGTTTCTGACCAGAGATGGTGGTGGTGGGACTGCAGTGTCCACTATCTGATGCATCTGCTGTTGGTCACAGCTGAAGCCAGGATACTACACCTCCAGATGATGCTGCATGGTTGCTCCTCTGTTCAGTGAGACTTTTCTTCCATAGTCACAGTTCAGATGATCTCACCACATGCTTGCTAAGCATGCCAGATATGTCAGTGTGGTCAGCAGGTTCAACAGTAGGTTCACATCAAAACAAACCAGATATGCCGTTCCACCAGTCATGTATCAAGTGTATTGTGATATAGTAACAAATCCCTTCTGAAAGCCTGACAATAAGCAGTTCTCAGAGTGTTATCAAAGGTGATGTGAAGAATTAAGCACCCAATGTGCTCAGGAACTGATGAAAAAATCTGGCAGGAAAGACCATATTTACATCCATAATTTATGATATCTAAACTGCTCATAGGAATAAGCACCTTATTTTTAGGCGTTGTGACGGCTTAGAGGCCTAAGCAGACAGCTTGCACTACATCTGTAGTCTTCAATTTTTTTCAGCAACTAGACGTTCAAAAATGTCTAAAACACAGCTTGTTGTCATAACATAACGTCCCTATGTGTACACTGGAATTAATAATATCTCATTCTTATGTTCTTCCAACTGTGATCATTTAAAAAGTGAAATGGATAAGCACAAAAATTCTAACATCTGGCTATTTAGAGATACAATTTGTTCTTAAATGTAAGAAATTTTTCATCCCTCTTTGCATGGTTTTACTACTTTATCTCTCTTTTTAGTTTATCTCCTTCATGCTGTACGTGAAAGCATAGCATCTAAATACTGGTTCTGGAACCTGGTACTGGCCAGCTGTTACTAGAATACAATAGAACAGAACAAATAGAATATTTCAGTTGGAAGACACCTACAGCAATCATCTAGTCTAATTTTCATTAGTACTCTTCACTCCCAATGCCTGAAGTACCAGTAAAGAGATGGTAACATGCAACCCTTTGCTAAACACAGTACTTACAATTTCTCCATCCTTTCCTCCAAAGTCTAAATAAAGCATCCTTATCCCATCATCTGAGGACATTTTCAGTTTTTCGTAGGGATATTGTGCAATTGTCTTAGAGAAGGCACCATCTTGCGGTTCAGTTGTAAGAGAGAATCCATGTTCATAATGGATGGTCAAGCGGCACTCCTGGCTTTTGTATGTACAAGCTGAAGAAGGAAACAAAGTTCTTAGAAGCAGCAGATTCCATCTGGCTGCAGTTACCTGCATTTTACACTTTACATTTTCTGCTTTCTTGTGGAAACGAACCTTTCCTAAAACTGGGTTAATCATGCTCTAACTGCAAACCTGCAGATTTGGCAAAACAACAGAAATCTTTCTGTTGTCCAAGGTCCAAGCAAGGTTTGGACATGGACATTTTCTGGTTTGGTTCATTTTCTGGTGTAAACACACAGACTAAGATAGTGGTGGGCAGCACCAGTACTGATGTCACCCCTTTTGGTTACTCGCTGCATTCCTCATGTTGTGGCATACATCTGCATCTTGACACAAAAACAATCTACTGAAGTTTAAGAAGGCTCAGGCTGGTATTTCCTCCTTCCAAAACTTGACAAAGTCACAGCTACTCTTCTTCTTGTGTCTGACAGACATAGCCAAAATCAATAAATGCGGCGCACAACGCGTGAGAAAATGAGATGCTGTAAAGGGTTTCCCTAAAGTGTTTTGACAAAGATGAAGACACTCCTGAGTCCTCATTAGTGTCATGGTAATTGAAAAAGGGCCCAGATAATTGTATATAATAGCTACTGCAGCAGAAAGCCTGCATCTTCCCCTTGGGTCAGAAATATAGGCCATGATTCAAGTTAAAAAATGAAAGAGTTTAGGTGCTCCCAAATTCTCTTTTCCACCACTTCCCTGAGAACAATTCTGTCAGGGAGGGTCCTTGGCACTGGGATAAAAGTAGCACAATAAAAGAATGAGCTGATGCCCTCCTCTTGCTTTTGGAAAGAAAGGCATCCATGTCACTGGGCTGAGGAGACAGACATGCCCTCAAGGTGGTTCCCGCTGAACTCTCTGGTTGGTTTCCATGTCAGAGGCCCTCACAAAGCAGCCTGAGCTCCCTGTGCTCCCACGGGCAGATGTCCCGGTGCTCAGCAATGTGTGGCTGCACCTGACAGCTTCACAAAACATGAGCCACCCTTTGTCATGGAGCAGATTTGTACTTTGGCTCTTGCTCTCACATTTTTAGGCAGTAAGTGGAGATAATGTCCAACTTTAACAGCCCTGCCAACTGTGGGGCTAGAAGGGGAAGGGTTCCCAAATCCTGGGGGCACTCAAGAGAAACACACAACCTCAAAGGTCCAGAGCCACCCCAGGCTAGCAGCTACTGGACCAAACGAGGCATCACTCCAGAGCATCTGCAGCCCATTGCTTTTATTCCAAATGATTTTGTGTGTACAGAAGTGCTGAGAAGTGAAACACTGGTGGTCAGAGAGGGAAGCGACAAGCCATCAATGTGTGGCTATTGGACTGGTTTGTATTTTTGGACTCTTCTTAGGTGTGCAGAGCTGGACAAACCTCTGACATTCATTCCTCTGTGACACGCAACCCTATATGTCTGACTACAGACTTGTGTCTGAAACATCACACCAAAAGCAAGACCAAAGGTGTGAATGACAGTGGCTATGTCATGGGCCACAGCCACCACACCAGCTGGGACTGGCTCAGAAACTAAGGGGAAAATATTTTAAAGACATAGAACCCTAAATATGTGCATTTTTCAAAACTAATCACCCCTAGCAGAAGGAGCTTAAGCTACTCCACGAGTGTCAGAAGGAGGTGTGGAGAGGCGGCACTGCAGGTGTTACTCACACGTGGTGATTTCCGTGATGAGCTCGGCAGAATTGTGGCAGCCCTGCACCACGCTCCTCGTCCACAGCGAGAGGTCTCGGCTGGTCTCTGTCCTGAACAGGTGGGTTTCGATCCCTTGCCTTGTACCGGTACGGGTCGCAAAAGACAGATCGATCCCCGACTGTGGTGAGCCTTTTCCTGGGCCAGAGTGGACCAACCTGCAATGGGATTTGAAAACACATCAGTGGATCATAAGGCTGATGCAGCACACTGGGCCAAAACCCCTGCTCAGCACAGCTCTGTCCTGTGTGGTTGGGAGCACAAGAACTCATTTCTCCTCTGTATTTGTGCCTAAAGTGATTCCTAGAGTGATGATCCAAGGTAGTAAGCAGAGAAGCAGCTGGACATGCAGGTGATGATGGGGATGTCCCACAATTTCCCAATGAATTGTACAAAACACCCCTTTGGAAGTGGAACCAAGAGAAAGCACTGACCGGTCTGTGGTGATGGGGTTTGGTCCAGAGATACAAGTGCTCACTCAGATGAGGCAGCTGAATCCAACTTCCACTGTCAAGCAGCATTTACCATAAAGCTTAAACATCTGCAGACAAACTCAACAATAAATGCTGTCGGATAAAGTAACAAGTTCTGTAAAATACACAGATGCCAAAGTACTGTCTTGTGCATACATTTCCTATAAGGAATGTGGAAAATGCAAAATGTTGCAGCTACTTGTAATCTGAAATTCGCTCGCATTTTGCTGCAATTCACATTTTTATGGATGGCATCAACAGCTGATCTCCTGTGAGCAGGAAAGGTTTGTTCATCTGGGCAAACAGTAATTGCAGGGAATATTTTTGAGTGAGAAAATCAACACCTCATAATATTTAATTCTTCTTTAAACCTGCCCTTTTGGAGTTGTTTTTTTTCTGTGTGAAGCGTGGACAGTGAATACAGAAGTCATTCAGGGACATGACACTGATTCAGCTGAAAAGAACAATCCAGGGGAGCTCATCATTCTTTGAGATCCAGAAACTCCCTCCTCAGAGGGAGTCACAAAATGAAATTCTTCTGAAAAGCTCATTTCTGTCTCATGTCTCCTTTTTCCCTTTCTATAGGCAAACAATATACTTCATATGAGACTATAAAGTAAGTGTGTAGCATGGTAGTAGAATCCTTGTGCTGAAGGAGAAAACGTTAGATTATACTAATCATCTGCTGAATGCTAATTCACCCTCAAATTATTGTTTTGCATCTGGAAGAATAGCTGCCTATTAGCTGACACTGTGGAAGTATGCCATCAAACAGAGAGGTTTTAATAGGAAAACAGAAGCAGAAAAGAAAAAAACCCACAACTTTAGCTTTTCAGTTATTGCAACACTGACCATAGGGCATCTGAAATGTTCCCCAATTCCCTGGCAGTCCATGGTGCCATTTGGGATGCACACTGTACTGAACAGATGAGTCCCTCTTTCATACCCCACTAGAAGGTTTGCAGGATTGGTTCATACTCAGGTTTGTGGCAACTTTCTTTGGATTTTGAATATCTGCCTTGGTTTCATAGTCCCGGGAGGCAAGATGCAAAGTATCCTGGTCAGAACTTCCCTGCCCTGTGTCTGAACAGGAAAGCCTCTTCCATAGAGGCACCACCACCCTCCTCAAATGCTTTTTTGCCTCTAGAAGGTCTGTGTTAATGTTCTGCTCAGCTCTGATACTCCTAACTGAACCCTGGGCAGATTTTGCAGTTGGGGAGTCAGCAGCAACCAACCAGCCCAAAAACTTTAATTCACTTTGAGGGGAAGCTGCATCTCAATAATTAAGGCAGGACATGAGGAACTGCAATCTCCAGTGACTTCTGCTGCTGCCTGTCCCTGGCCAGTCACCCAGGCACAGGCATAGGCACAGGCACAGGCACAGGCACAGCTCTCATGCTGCCTTCTGCTACAGGGGGCAACTGCAGAAAATCAGCCTGGAAAATCACGTCAAGTTTGCCATTAAAAATAAAACAGTTCCAGCTTCTCCCTGGGTCATGCCTTCTTCATGCAGCACTCATTATCTGTGCTGAAAATTGGTTTATAATACTTGTGATACTTGAATGTGTGACAGACAGATGGTTTCAGTGTTTTATTTCCTTTCAAATCCACCCTCCTGCTCCCCTACATCTTCATGCTTTACCCATAGTGTTGGAATCGTAGGTTTTTCAGCATAAGGAGAGATTGAAGATGTACTTTTGAAATTAAATACGTGGACACATCGAACATGAACATCATTTCTTGCCTGCATTCTCATTTGCATTACCCTCTCATTATTAAAAATTCAGTCTTACTATTTAAAAATCCTTTTCCATCATTCAACACGAGATTGAGCTTTGGAAAATCATGCAGTTAAACATGAACTAGACAAACACGCAGGGGGACTTTTGGTGGTATTTATATAGCAGCTGCCAGTACTGATGTATTTGAGTACAGGTCAAAGGCTTCCCAGGCTTTAATAAAGTTGCATTCATGTGAGCTCTTTCATTTACATAAAAGATATTTTATTTTAAAGACCACAAAAACACCTTAAAAGGCAAAAAAAAATCTTAACTTCACAGAAGACTTCCCCTCGCCCCTGCCTCCCATCCTGCTGATCACAGCAGGCGGGGGGGGGGTGCGGTGCACCCTGCACCCAGAGCCAAAAGGTACTCCAGGGCTGGCTCTGGTAATATTCACCCACAGTCCCTGAAGGTTTCTGGGCTCCATGGAGGTTTCTGAGATGTCTGCGAGCACACAGGAGCCTGAGCACCGCTCCCCAGAGCAGCCAGGGCCGCAAGAGGGCAGGAGAAGGTTGGTCACCACCAGGTCTGGTTGTATAGCTCGCAGATAGCAGGCAGCAGCTCTAAAATGCAACTCTTGGCATACTCCAGGGAGCCAGAGAGACACTTCTAATCTTCTCTCATTTCTCCCTTGTCTCTCGATGTTTTGGGGACCTTTTTAGCATTATTCTTTGCAAATGTGTGATACCAAGATGGGTATGGTCCAACATGAAGTGCTGGTGCTGGATGAGACACACTGGGACCTGCTTCTCACCCTAAAGCTATGAAAAGACTTTCAACCATTTACTGCAACAGCAAAATCTGACGGCCTCTTCAAAAAGGACAGTGAAACCAGCACTGACATTCAAAGCAAGTGTTCAGCTGCTCAGTTGGGATTTATCTCAGAAGACGCCGTGATAGAAGTCCATCAACAGTTGTGCAGTTCTGCCCAATAGAAAGCCACTATCACCTGACCTTTCTTATATTGAAATCTCTCTTTCCCCTGACTTAGCATTTGAAACCTGCTCTGGAATGGCTGTACTCTTCTTGTACTCTCCAAGAAGGAAATCTTAAAGGCACAGGATCAAGTTGTCCCCATGTGCAAAAGGATGAGGTGGCAGGGCAGAAGACCAGCCTGGCTGCACAGGGAGCTTATGTTGGAGCTCAGAAAAAAAACAGAGAGCTTTCAACCTTTGGAAGAAGGGACGGGAACTCTCGAAAAACTGCAAGGATGTTGTAAGGTTATACAGGGAGAAAGCTAGAAGGGCCAAAGCCCAAATAGAACTTAAACTGGCCACTGCTATAAAAGACAATAGAAAATGTTTCTACGAATATATTAGCAACAAGAGAAAGGTTAAGGAGAATCTCCACTGTTTCTTGGATGCAGGGGGAAACACAGTGACAAAGGATGAGGAGAAGGCTGAGGTACAGAACGCTGCCTTTGCCTCAGCTTTCAATTATAAGACCAGTTGTTCTCCAGGTACCCAGCTCCCTGAGCTGGAAGACAGGGAAGGGGAGCATAATCCAAGGGGAAGTGCTGTGCAACCTGCTGCTCCACTTAGATGCACACATGTCTGTGTGGCCAGATGGGATCCACCCAAGAGTACTGAGGGAGCTGACAGAAGTGCTCACCAAACCACCTTCCATCATTTATCAGTGCTGCAGTCCTGGCGGCAAATGTGACACCCATCCACAAGAAGGGATGGAAAGAGGATCCAGGGAACTACAGGCCTGTCAGTCTGACCTTGGTGTTGGGGAAAGTTATGGAGCAGATCATCTTGACTGCCATCACATGGCACATACAGGACAACCAGGTGATCAGACCCAGTCAGCATGGGTTTATGAAAGGTAGGTCCTGTTTGACTAACCTGATCTCCTACTATGACAAGGTGACCCACTTAGTGGACGAGGGAAAGGCCATGGATGTTGTCCATCTGGACTTTAGTAAAGCCTTTGACACTGTTTCCCAAAGCATCCTCCTGGAGAAACTGACTGCTCACAGCTTGGAAGGGCGTACTCTTTGCTGGGTGAAAAACTGGCTGGATGGCTGGGTCCAAAGAGTGGTGGTGAATGGAGTTAGACCCTGTCAGTGGCCAGTCACAAGTGGTGTTCCCCAGGGCTCAGTTCTGGGGCCTGTTCTGTTTAATATGCTTATCAATGATCTGGATGAGGGGATTGATGACACCCTCAATAGGTTTGTGGGTGATACGAAGCTGGGTGGGAGCGTAGATATGCTTGAGGGTAGGAAGGCTCTTCAGAGAGACCTGGACAGGTTGGATTGATGGGCCGTGGCCAACAAGGTTCAACAAGGCCAAGTGCTGGGTCCTGCACTTGGGCCACAACAACCCCACACAACATTCCAGGCTTGGGGAAGAGTGGCTGGAGAGCTGCCCAGTGGAAAAGGACCTGGAGGTGTTGACTGACCACCAGCTGAACGTAAGCCAGCAGTGTGCCCAGGTGGCCAAGAAGGCAAACAGTATTCTGGCTTGTATCACAAATGGTGTGGCCAGCAGGACTAGGGAAGTGATTGTGCCCCTGTGCTCAGCATGGGTGAGGCCCCACCTCAAATACTGGGTTCAGTTTTGGGCCTCTCACTACAAGAAAGATGCTGAGGTGCTGGATTGTGTCCAAAGCATGGCAACAAAGCTGGTGAAGTGTCTAGAGAACAAATCTTGTGAGTGACTGAGGGAACTGAGGTTGTTTAGCCTGGAGGAAAGGAGGCTCAGGGGAGACCTTATCGCTCTCTACAACTACCTGAAAGGAGGTTGTACTGAGGTGGAGATCAGTCCGTTTTCCCAAGTAACAAGTGACAGGACAAGAGTAAACAGCCTCAAGTTGTGCCAGGGGAAGTTAGATTGGATATTAGGAACAATTTCTTCACAGAAAGGGTTGTCAACCACTGGAACAGGCTGCCCAGGGAAGTGGTGGAATCACTGTCCCTGGAGGTATTTAAAAGATATTTAGATTAAATGCTTAGGGACACAGTTTAGTGGTGGGCTTGCCAGTGTTAGGTTAACGGTTGGACTCGATGATCTTAAAGGTCTTTTCCAACCAAAATGATTCTATGGTACTCCTTGGAAGCCTACGCACAGCTCCTCATTCATCTGAGCTCTTCATGGAGTGAGTCACAACCACCATCACTGCCCCAGGAACATGAGTAGAGAACTTGTAGAATACCTTCCCTTGAGTGCTCGGGGACCCCAGTGCTCTCTGCCCACCCCTCTGCCCACTTGCACAGATGACTAACCATTGCCCAAACTCCTTCCCAAGTTTCCATGGAATCATCTATCAAACTGCTTTAATACTTTCTGGTTACAGATCTCAGCTTTACACAAAAGCTACTTACCTGATCTTTAATCAGAGTCCAACATGGGCTGCTTTTTTGTTTTGTTTTGTTTCATTTCATATCTGGCTATGATAGATAACGCAATTTGATTGCAAACATTTAAGATGTAATTACTTAAGCCCCATTCCCATGCTAGAGGGAGGCACTGTTATTCAGGCATAAGGAAACACTGAAACAGAGATTATGACAAAAAGGTCCTTGGAGTCAGGGCTACGAGCCAGCTGCTGTGCCTCCTGGTGCAGAGATTTAAAGGGACAACTTAAATCTCCTGATCTCAGTTTTATTTGAGCTATTACTTATATTCTGCACAATTTTACACAAAGGTGGGGAAGACTGACTGGAAAATATTTTTAGGTCTTAATAGCATCCATAGGTTGAAGGCAAACTAATCAACAAACATAAAGGGCATGTTGAAATTCTGCTGTTAAAATACTGTAAGAAGACTGTAATCCTTCTACCACTTTCCAATTTTCTCTGCTCATTATGTCTTGGGTAGATTAAGCATGACTCTGTACAGTATCTGGCACTGGAGTTTTCCAGTTTCAGCAGCTTTTCAAATATGCATTAGCTAAGCAAAACTTTTCCCAAGGACTCATAAAAATCTGAAAGATGGGAGCAGCCAAAATTACAACATGTGGTCTGCAAACTTTCCAGGTGAAAACTTCTAAATTGCACTGATCAATGCGCAGGGGGGATTAAAAAACTTGTCACGAGGAGGGTAATCACTGACCAAGCATGAACACAGCAGTCGAGACCAACAGCAAGCCCTGCATATTTTTTTGATATAACTGTACTCAGTGTGGCAGATCATAAAAGCAGGATCCTGCAGGGTTTTAATCAAAATCATCCAAAACAGTAGGTGTGATGATTTATGGAATCTGCTCACCTTGGGGATTCATGTATTTGTATGTACTTATCAGATTGTGACTCTATTCTGAATGTCAAGCTCTGGGTATCTGCTGTCTTTTTACCTGAGTGTTGAATTCACAGCAATACTAGCAAGAAATCACAGACAGGGGCTGGAATCATTCTGAGGAGGTTACCCGGCGCATCCCACTTCCCAGAGCAGGGTTAATTATGCCTACACACTCCTGAGGGTAGGCACACCCATCCTTCAAATCCCCAGTGATGAGGACTATACACCTTTTCTAGAGAATCTAATCCAGTACCTCACCCACACACCAAGCTCTTCCCAGGACATACCCCAAACCTTCCCTGCCAGAAATACAGCCAATTACGTCCTGTTGTATCCAGGAGGGACTTGAAGAACACGCTCTCCTGTTCTCCTTGTGTCTCATCTTCATACTTGAAAACTATTGACATGTTTTCCATGGACTTCCCTAGATTAAACAACTGTGGTTTCTGGAGTATTCCCCTACCGAGACTGTTTTCTAGGTCTTACATTTGCATTGCTTTCTTCCAGACCCTCCACAGTTAACTGGCATCTTTTTGGAAGCACAATGCCTCACAGGAAGGTGGTGTATCACCTGAGGCTTTACTTATGCTCCGTAGTTCCATATGATTACTACCCCTGCCCAACATGCAACATTTCTGCTAGATACCAAGATGTTTATTTTCCCCTCTCAAAAACGTAACACTGCAGCTTTAAGAGATTTTGCCACACTGCTCAGATGCTTCCTGGCACAGCAACTACTTTGTTGCTCATTTTCCACCCCAAACCAGTGCAGTGAATTATCTCCCAGCACTGAACTTTGCATTTGCCCTTTCTGAACTGCATCCTGTCTTTCTTACAGACCAGTTTCCCAGTCTGTAAAGACCCTTCAGCAGCCTGATACCCATGTCAAGCAACTTTTCATTCCCATCCAGCCTGAAGGCTGGTGCTCCTTCACTCACACAGGAATCCCATTGGACAGGGAGATGACTATCCCCACCCATGGCAAACTGGTCTGCTATCAAATCTGAACTGTTGAGAAAATGCAACTAAGTTACAGGGCCTCCAAGATGAGGACTTAAGAGTGTTGGATCTTGTAAATTGGTGGTCACTGATGATAGGGGCTGGTGATGCCCACCAAAGGATATCTGGTCACTTTAAGGAGGAAGACTTGGGTCCATGTACAAATGACACCTCAAAGCAGTGCAAAGGGGAAGCTTCACCTTCTGCTGGGCTGCTCTTGCTTCACAAACTGTAAGACACACCTGGATGCAGA
Source organism: Brachypteracias leptosomus (assembly GCA_013401335.1). Lineage (NCBI taxonomy): Eukaryota > Metazoa > Chordata > Aves > Coraciiformes > Brachypteraciidae > Brachypteracias > Brachypteracias leptosomus. Next base: position 101,589 of record VYZX01031611.1, on the reverse strand, counting down.
CTCTGGCTCCAACACGTTACCCAGTTTTCATTGGGAATTGTCACCTGAACTGTCAACCTTCACTGCCACCCTGGACAGCAGGCTGCACACTGCAAAGCTTGGGGCTCTCACCTCATGTTACGGTAAGAAGCTGCCTTCCCAGGAGTCTGAAAGCTCCATCACAGGTAGGTAGACTAGAACAAAACAACCATCAGCCAAACTCACTAAGTTCAAATTTATTTTTTTTTAATATAATGGTTTAGCAGCAAACCTTCCGTTCATCTGGGGAGAGAACTACAGACTGAGAACAAAAATTAACTAATGAGAGTGCAGTAAGAGACCCACTGCTTTGGGCCATGTGCAACCAGGACTTCTGAATGAGAACTCACTGAAAATACCACAATAGATGCCTGTAACAAGGCCAAAACAATGGAACAGCAGCTTTTCTCAAGTCCTTTGACCATACTGGCAGAGAAACATGATTAAGATTTGCATCAAGAACCACAGCTTCCACTGCATAAAAACAACCATGGGAAAGCTTTCTTTGAATTAGTGTTGATGGATACCTTTGGAATAATGTAGATGGTTATTTCCAACCTAGATTCAAGAATGTGTCTTCCAAGCCAGGAATTCATTTGTTAGAGAAGGAATAGAAGCCATGCTGACATTGTCTCCACCACATGTGCGATCATCCAAAAGCTCCAAGCCAGTGGGACAGAACTGCCACACCAGAAAATCCAACTCAGGGCAATAATTTCACTTTTTTCAGCCTGGAGGAGCTGAGTGAGGAAATCTGAGGGCTTCTGCCAAGCCCTCGGGTCTGCACACTGAGATAGAAATCTCAGGAGATCGAGCTCTCAGCTTTTTCAGCACTCCTGCCTCTGGATGCAGGCCAAACGGCCACATCCATAATCCCGGGTGCTTCTGGCCATCAGCCTTGGTCAGAACTTGAAACAGAGGAGAACAGAGGAGTTAAGCTGAGCACATCAGCCTATTAAAGAATAACCCCCTTCTCAAACCATGACATTTCAAGTGTGATATATAGCTATGCACCAGCTATACCTGCTCCTGGCTGACTCAGCTGTTCTCACCACTCTTGAAGTTACCATAATAAAAAAGCACAGGTACCTGGTAGCTAGCAGGGGGTAGGTATGCAGAGGGCTGAACCAAGCTTCCTTCATTCGTGGCATGCTCTCATATATTAAGAGGTCTTTCTCCGTCAAGACCACTAACACTGGCTTCCAGTGCTTCTCGTTGTCTCCAGGCACCTGAAAAAGAGCAAAGTTTCAGTGAAACGTGACAAAACCACCACTGTGCAAAGCCTGATGACAGAAACACATCAAGTCCTGGACAAGATAACGAACAAAAGACAGTTTTACTTCTTTGGCTTTTTTATATCTCCCACTTGAATTTATAACCAGCTGCAGCAGAAATGGAGCAAAGTGCAACGACATCTCCATCTCACTAGCAGTGCCACTTCCAGCCCTCCCTGTGGCCTCCCCCTACTACAAGCTACTCCATAAATAAATGCAGTAGTGGAAGAACACTGAGACAGAGCTGGCTGTTATTTGACTGTGGTATGCATGAGAGGACCTTAAAGGTATATTTATAATGCGCACCATTCACGTGTAGCTGGCACATTAACCCAAGTGCTGGACACTGCTGCTGCAGTTTCTATTTTCATGAGTGAAAAAAGCTGCAACATCATCACTGTTAAAGAGTGTCAGGTAGTAAAAACCAGTGGTTTGGGAGTAGATGCTTTTTTCGTCAGCAGTTCACATTTTCATTGCTGCTTCTTCCTTCGTATTGTTCTTCCAGCTTTACAAGTGCCAATTTATAAACAGATCCAAGCTGAACATGGGGTTATCTGAAGCACTGACTCAGTGACGGATCTGCATTCACATTTCAAACCCATCTGTAGAAGATGTCTAAAGACTGAGACATCAGAGCCCTTTGCTGGTTGCAAAATCCAGATGTGTTGTTATATTTTGCAGGTTAGATCTGTGGTAGTCTACACAGCTACACAACTTTTATGGGGACCAAGTGTACATCTTGGTTTTCACTTATTCTACTCTGGCAGCATAGAAATGTCTTAAAATACATGGGAATATTAAAGAGTCTTAGTTTCAAGTAAGAATGAAGCTCTTGTCTCTCACAGACAAATTCATCGTTTTCCTTTGGGTGCACATACAGAAAAGGAAACCCTGTAACGCTCACAATCAGGCTTTCAAACCCAAACATCTTGGCTGAGCACTAAAGGGAATGAAACAAATTCTGAGATGCACCAGAGAACCTGGTTGCCTACATGACTCTTCCATTAAAAACTTCTCCAGGAAAGAGAAGCAGCTGCCTACGCTGTTTTGTGATTGATGCCAGCCTACTTGCTATGGACATGTGTCACTGGGAACATCACTGGGTGGAGAACCACATAAAAGAGATCAATCAAAGGTTGGCTGGCTGGGAGTGGCACAGCCAGAAATAGCAATTCAGATCCTTAAGTATGATGTGCCTTAAGTGATGGACTCAGATTGAGAAACACATTTGAAACACTCGTGTTTTATTTGAGGACTGTGTCCCACAAATTCCTAAACTTCTAAGGACTTTCAAGACAGTTGTAAGACAGCTTCGTGCCAGTACACCAATGCCCAAAGCAGATCTTAAACTAAGATTTTTGGCTTGTGTAAGTTTTAAGAGGTGTTTTTCCTTCTGAATCAAGCTTTTCTAATAATCATATTCCTGTTTACAGCATTACTTGCTCATTGGTGGCTCATGTCTGTGTATTAATCAACTTAAAGTCATAAATGCTTCACCCTTTTAATTTTTTTAAAAGCGTCAATACTTGCACTTTTCTTGTGGTGACAGCTTCTTGAAATGCAACCTTTCATTTAGAAATAGGTCTGAATAGAGAAGCTGCATAATTAACACACCTATTAATACACCTCAGAAAGAATGCAAAATCCCCAGTTCTCGCAGCTCTTGTAGCATGGAAATATTCACAGGAGCAAAAAGCATCCTCAGCTTCTCAATACCACAGTTAACTACAGTTAACACCCCAGTTCCTAGTGTGGGAATATAGAAATAAATGTTACAGTTAATATTAACATTTAGTAAATGCTACAATTAATGCTAACATTTGATTTCTGAACACCTGCCTGTGTCCTTTAACTAGAAAGATTGTTGTACATACTTTTGAAGATTTCCAGAAAAGTAAAAGGAAGATAAATACGAAATCTCTCACAGAATGAAAGAGCAGGATGTTCAGGTCCATAATCTGGAGGAGTAGGCAGGCGGTGTACTGGGCTGTTAAATCTTATTTTTCATTGCTGTGACCACAAAAAATCCAAAGGCTACGGGAAGCTGCTCACAGCTTTTCTGCAGAATCATCCTGCCTGTGTAGCATTTCCAATCACAAGCTTTGCTATTAGGTGGCTGGTCAGTCAACTGTGACTCCAGAAACTTTGGGAAACTCTGCTTCCTGTAAAGCAACCACCAGAAAGTGAATGAAACTAATTTTGTCAGCTGGTCCCTCAACTATTTGCTGGACAGCCGTAAACACCAGGAGCCAGACTTTCCAGTGTGGATCCTGCGGTTGCCACCTGCACAGTGAATCTCAGTCTTTCCCAATGGCAGGGTGACTATGGAGAAGATGTGGGTTGGTCATAAGGCATTGAAGACTTTTTCTCAAGTATAAGTGACTTTAAACTGCTTCTCCTTGTAGGATGTATCCCATTTATGGGGTGCATATTGGCATGGGGAGAGGGGAGAAAGGTGTTTGCCTGCACTCTGCTAGGAAGCCCTCCCCAGTAAGAAGGGCCACGCAATACACACACTTCTAAACACATTTTTTAAACCTTGCTGGGACCATCTCTGTCTCACTGCTAAGGAATGCTGGTGTAAGCAATACTGCTGCTATTTCAGACCTGAAGAAGGATTTGTGTGCCTGAAGGGCTTGTCTGTTTTTTTTCCAGCTGTAACAGCTGATCTAATAAAAGATGCTGCCTTTCCTTAAAAACTTTGAATTGCACTACTGTTCCCTGATTTTGCTGGGGTTTGGACCAGGCTGTACCAGCCAATGCTGCGCTGCTCAACAGTCAGGTGGCACTTCTGGAAGGTGTCAAAGAGAACACATTGTGCCGTAAATGGTAAAAGCAAATTTTACAAAGAAAGAAGAGAGACTGCAAATATACCATTAGCCTACAGGGCACATACGGAACAAATCACCATGGGAAATTAATCCAGATCAAGCAAGTGTCATACCAAGTACAAGTATAATAGAAAATTACAAAACAAAAGAAAAAAACATGCTGCTTACAGGCAGCTAAGTGAAGGATTTGTTCAAGTTTTAAAGGTTTTAAAATCTGACACATCATAAAGATAATATGAAATACTTCTGTAAAAGTAAATAGTCAATTTAAGTATCATTTAAAATATATCTTAGAGGCATCATTTTAGATGATAGTTAGAGCCAGCTTCGTAGCAAGAATTTTGCAGAATTCTGGCACTTGTGCTACAGTTTCTTCGCTCCAGTTTCCACTTGCACATGTACAATTCTAAGTGCATTGATCTGTGTTGCAGACAAATAAAATCACCATCCACTCTAAAACACTTTTTAAACTCAATGCTTTTTCAAAGTCAAAAAATGTTAGCTCAAATCTAGATAAACTAGAGAAAAGAAAAATCAGTACTCCGCAAATGTCCCACCACAGTAAAATGAATCAGCAATTTTTTTCCTGGTCTCTGGGCACTATTCTGGTAACTCCAAGCAGCAGGTACCAGTGACCCCTCTCCATGCTCTGCTCATCTCACCTGAGGTCACTGCTTATATTCCCAGGTGAAATTCCACTTCAAGCCAATGAAACTGTAAATATTTATACCAGAAGCAAACTTGTTTGTTTTTTTTTTCTTTCCTAGACACACTGTGCCTCTAGATCAAAGTCTTCCAGTACAAACCTGAAAAGGCAAAACATATTCTAACAAAAAATCCCCAAGTGATCTTTTTTGCTACTCACAAACCTCTTTGCTCCTCATACACTCATCCCATTAAGCACAAACCTCACTCTTTTGCGTATGCACCTCTCTTGTTTACTTTTCCAAATTCAGAAAATATTTCATGTACAGCAGGGATGAAACTCTGTAGAACAATGTGATGTTTGAGTCTGGAATGACACCAGAGGAGACTTGCGTCCACATCTTGCTTGGCCACAGGCTTCCTCTGCAAAGTCAGCCTAAATGCTCTGCATTTCCAGATGGACACCATGTTCTCTGCTGGGGTGGCAAATGCTGACGGTGTAACCCACACAACAGGAACAGAAGTAATTGTGAAGGTGGACAACAAGTGCAAGAACGGCTGCTGTATTTCAGCAGCTACATGGAGACTTGTCTGTAAGCCTTTGGCTGACAGAAGAGCAAAAGTGCTTTGATGCAGAAAGCAGACAGCCCACCCAGCATTAGGACACACCAGACCCCATCACACTGAGGATGCACCTGAGCTCTGGCTGCTTCTGGATGCTTTGCAGTGGTGGGGCAGCATTGATCCAGGCTGTGCCTCAGGGCTGGATCTTTGGTCTGAAGGATTGACTGCAAATAACATAGCAAGCTCAAGGCTACCTGTATGACTACTACTGCTGTTTTTCTGGCAACTGCTTATGTGCTTAAGGCCACTGCCTGCAATGTACCCTTAAAGAGTAATTCCTCTGATATATAGCAAACAATATTTCAAAGAGGAGCCAGCTAGTTTTTCTTGCAGGTGATGGGGACCCTTGGCCCCTTTAAGGAGTATCACAGCTTCCAAATATTTAATAGTTTTCATATATAATTAGTTGCCATAAAGATAATGGGCATCACAACTAGATGGATAGATGAGGGGAGGACAGTGGATGTGGTATATCTTGACTTCAGCAAAGCTTTCAATACTGCCTCCCATGATATCCTCACAGCCAAGCTTGAGAAGTGTGGCTTGGATGGTTGTGTGGTGAGATGAACTGGAAACTGGCTGAAGGACAGAGCCCAGAGAGTTGTGGTCAGTGGAGCAGAGTCTAGTTGGAGGCCTCTGGCTAGTGGTGTCCCCGAAGAGTCGGTCCTGGGTCCAGTGCTGTTCAATATATTCATCAATGACCTGGACAAAGGGATAGAGTGTACCCTCAGCAAGTCTGCTGATGATACGAAACTGGGAGGAGTGGCTGACACGCCAGAAGGCTGTGCTGCCATCCAGTGTGACCTGAACAGGCTGGAAAGCTGGGAGGGGAGAAATTTAATGAAGTTCAACAAGGGCAAGTGTCAAGTACTGCATCTGGGGAAGAACAACCCCATGTATCAGCACAGGTTGGGGGCTGATCTGTTGGAGAGCAGCTCTGGGGAAAAAGATCTAGGAGTCATGGTGGACAAGAGGATGACCAGGAGCCAACAATGCGCCCTCATGGCCAAGAAGACCAATGGCATCCTGGGATGTATTAAGAAGAGCGTGGCCAGCAGGTCGAGGGAGGTTCTCTTCCCCCTCTACACTGTGCTGGTGAGACCCCACCTGGAGTACTGTGTCCCGCTCTGGGCACCCCAGTTCAAAGAAGGCAGGGAGTTACTGGAGAGAGTCCAGCGCAGAGCCACTAAGATGATTAGGGAAGTGGAGCATCTCCCTTATGAGGAAAGGCTGAGGGAACTGGGTCTCTTTAGCCTGGAGAAAAGGAGACTGAGGGGTGACCTCATTAATGTCTGTAAATACACAAAGGGCAAGTGTTGGGAGGATGGAACCAGGCTCTTCTCAGTGACATCCAGTGATAGGACAAGGGACAATGAGTACATGCTGGAGCATAGGAGGCTTCAGGTAAACATAAGGAAAAACTTTTTCACAGTGAGACAGAGCACTGGAACAGGCTGCCCAGAGAGGTTGTGAAGTCTCCTTCTCTGGAGACATTCAAAACCCGCCTGGATGCATTCATGTGTGACCTGCTCTAGGTGATCCTGCTCTAGCAGGGAGGTTGGACTAGATGATCTCCAGAGGTCCCTCCCAACCCCTAACATTCTGTGATTCTGTGATCTCAGTGGAGATAAATGCTTTTACAAACAGTTTGGCCCTTTGCTCTTTCATCTGCCAGGTCTTTTTGCAAGTTTTTTCTGTGAATTTCAGTTATTCATCTACTTTGGACTGCCAGGAATGGATGAAAGAATACCTTTAATCTATGAGGCTCACAGATAATTAAATTAGAGGTCTTGGTCTGCTCTGGAAAGCTGTTTCATATTTTCATTAACTCAAAAGGGACACTTCAATTACATTCCCTGTTTAGTAAACAAATTATATACTGCCAGCAGACTCCACTGCAGCAAGTATCCAAACTGTGGCCTTTCAAAGAACCACTCTGAAAGTAGTTCACGCTAACCCCCTTTTCCATCACCCTCTCCCAAATCTTGGTGCTACACTATCCCCTCACACAGAGCACAGGAGAAGCAATTAGAAAGAATTTTTGGGAACTTTTTTCCTGCTATTTTTCCTCCTTAAGATCTCTCTTTGCTGACAAGAGCCAGCTTCAACACAGGCTGTGATATGTTCGTATTTCTTGCCTTTTCATTGTCTTTTGATGAAGGGCTAAGTGCATGTTCAGAATAAATTTGATTCATTTACAGAAACCTACTTGTCAGTTCCTGAAAATAACAGCTGGGACTGAAAAGAATTTTTGCAAGACAAACAGCAGTGATGCAGAAATACATCATGCGAACCCCAGCATATGCAACAATGCTGGTATTTCTGTGAGCTCATTTGACAGGAGGCAATTTGCAATGTGGGAGTGGGTGTGAGTGACAGCCGTAGGCAGGGGATATAAACACCTCCCACGCCACACACTGATGAGATGTGTTTTGCTTCTAAACTTGTAGTTTTAAACAGGAAATAACGTGCACATTGTTTAGGAAAAAAAAAAAGCTAATAAAAATGTGTCTGGTTTTGTTCTTCTCCCTCTTTGACCTTGGTGATGGCTCAAAGGTGGCATGTGCCATTATCAGATCTGGATTACAGTCAGTGCATATATTTAAAAAAAACAAACCCCAAAGGGCACCATACTGGCTCCTGTGAGCAGTGAGTGAGCGATGGACACCTTGGCAGTGGTGCTGCGGCTGTGTGAGCAGTCAGAGCCACCCAGGTCAGGTAAGAACCGCAACAGGGACCACGCTGATCCAACCCTTGTGCTATCCTGAGCAGAGCTCAGGGATACACTGGCAGCTACAGTTATGGGCACTGCTGGGCATGGACAGGACACCCATTCTCAAGACAAGTCTGTTCAAGTCTGAATCTCTTCTAAATATCCTTTAAAATGACAAGACAGAAGCCAATTTTGTCAAAATTCACAAAGTCAACCACGCCAGCACGGCAGTACGTTCAAGCCAATGTCCTGACTCTCTGGACTAACAGGATTTTCAAACAGTTCTGGCTCATGTCCAAATACCTCTAAATGTCAGGAGAAGCACCTCAGTCCTCTGAACTCACCCATGCAAGAATAGCAAGTGATCTGAGACCTTTACTACAGCCAAACAAGAATGCCCAATCCCAGTTTCGTAGTGGAGGTTTGCTCCAGAACTTGGTGAAGTCAACCACAGTTTTTCTAGTAACTTTAGATTTTGGACTAGGCTCTTGGGAAACAAGCCTGGAGGGCTGCATGTCTCCCATGCTGCAGAGAAGATAGAGCCAAATTCTTCTTGAAGGTGTACAGTGAGAAGATAGGATTTGATACCCACAAGGCTGAAACAAGGGAAATACTGATTTGATACTCAGAGAAACTTTTTCAGTATGAGATGGTGGTCAAACACTAGAACAGACTGTGAAATGTCCACCCATCGAGATACTCATGACATGTCTGGGCAAGGCCCTAAGCAAGCTGGTCTAGTTGGCTCTGCTTTGAGCAGAAGAATTGAACCACAAGAACTCCCTTCCAAACTGTATTATTCTGTGAGTCTAGGAAACACCAGTAAAAATGAAAGAAGTCCAGATTTGCATCAGCAAGTCATCACTTAGGTTGCCCCTGAGTTAAGGCTGGTTGTATAATTATTTGGTACACATGCAGTTTTTCATGCACATGTTACATGAATGTTGCATCAATATGAATGCAGTAGTCATATAAAATGGTTATCGCAGTTTAAGAGTTTGCAGGATGATTTGTAGGTACCTTGTACTTTAAATCATTTAGAGCTGTATAAAATGTGTATTCTTGATCCTTCTGACTTGCTAGAGTTTAACACTCTGAACTTCCTTTGCAGCAGATTCCTTGCAAAAGATGAGGAATGTAAAGGAGTGGAAAACCCAGCATCACATAAACTTCATTCAATGTACAACATACCTTAAGTAAAAATACATTGCACAAGCAAGAGCATAATAAAGTTTAAAAACCTGATGTGTTTCTGCTCCTGACCCATGAGTCCACAGAAACTAGTTAACTAAATAGACTAAATAAATACTAAATAAATTAAAGAAATCCAATTCCAGGGGAGTCAAAAAGGGAAAAAATGATAATTAATCTATTTTAGAAATCTCTACCATGATCCAGGATAATTTTGCTATGCATGAAGTTGAGGTTTGAAGGTCCATAAGTAAAAGCTCCTTTGCAGTGAGACATGAGCCTCTATCTTTCTGATAATGCCAGGAATGTCTCCAGGGAAGAGCAAACAGGCAGTATGCACAGGAGATTGGAAATGCCCCACAGCATTTGTTAGACCCTGATTGCTTTTCATCTTAGAGAAGGTGAGAGGAACTCCACTGTGTTTTAAGAAGTATTCTTATGCTGAGTAAAACACATTTTCTTCTATAGCACCTTCCTCAGACCATAAAAACACTGTCTGGAATTAAGTAGTGGTAATTTATGAGAGCAAGGCTTTGCAAACAGCAAAGGTCCAATCCTGAAAAGATAGACTGTTGAGCTAAATGATTAATGATTCCTCCAGAAAAACCTGCACTTTGCTACCTTTTTTTTTTTTTTTACTTTTCATTGCTTCTCAGAAATTGCCAGGGGAGAGCAGGGAAAGGAAGAGGACATTTCACCATTCAAGGGCTGTGGAAAGGAAGACCTGTCCAACCTGTAAGTCACAAGGACAGAGACAGAAGACAAGGTCAGAACAGCCCAGCTCAACCAGCCACTGAGGCTCATCAAGAGACACTGGACAGCTACAGTTCAACTGACCTTCAAAGCCAGTTTGACTGGGAACAAACCTGTGCGGCAAGAGGTCACATTTTAAGTATTGATTATAAAAGGCATACGGGAAGGAGGAAAAAAGGGAAGGATAGACCATTAACAACAGGCTTTTCTAATCAGTTGTACTGATTAAACAAATGAATGAAAAGCCTGAAGAGTGGAGGTGACCACAAAGCTGCTATCTAAAAACAAAATCTCTGCAAAAGCAGAGGCAACTACAACTGCCTATCTCCACAGCCTGCCAACAACTGTGTTTGACCTACCAGCGCTGCATTTCCCCCAGCAACCTCTCTCTCTTTCAGCACGCTCACACCACACATTCAGGATAAAAGGGAAGATGCTATTAGCAGACACCTTAGAATCTGTTGTGTGTTCATGCACAGCTTATCTATGAGATGTCTGGGCTTTTCAGATTACAAGTGAGAGGGGCTGTAAGCTTGATTTCTGAAATACTACTCATGAACATATCACCAAAAAAATGGTGATAGCAGCGCCTGAAGTTTAACAAATATTTAAATAACAATCACAGAATTAAAATGTGGGAGGAATGGTACCTCTAAAACACAGCTCAGTTCTGGAAGAGATAAGCAGCCATGTCGTCTCCAAAGTAATCACTGGACCTCAAAGCTGGGGAGACTGGGGGAAAAGCACTGTACTACTTCCCTTGAAAATGGAGAAGTCTCCTTCCTCCAGTAAGCCAGGCTTGCCCTAGGATACACTAAGAAGGACCATGGCATGGTCTTGTACCTTCCTCTTCAGCCCATGGTGCTATTTTGCACATCATGGACAGCCACAGAAGAAAAGGGATCATACATGTGAATGGCTTTGAGTTAGAGGCAAGACAACAGATGGGGAGCTTTGAAAGTTCTACCACGTTCCCTATGCAACTGTTCAAGAACAGATGCTGTAGCTCAGTGGTGGAGAAAACCACTTTCCTCCAGGTATGCTCAAGAGATGCCACGAGCAACCACTATTCTCTGATGCCCTGCAGGTTGCTATATGCCAGGGTTTTGCTGTGAGCAGAGCTTTCTGTTCAAGCCAAAATGAAGCATTTCATAAGGGAGTTCATCATCATCAGTGGGGCATAATGGTAAATGTACAGGAGCAGAATCAATGTAAAGACACCATCGTTTCAATTCGCTGTCCCTGAAGAGTCTATAATTTACAATTGAATCTGACTTCAGCTGATCAAGTGTGCACCACATTAGGATAAATGAGTAATAATGCCCATTACCTCAAAAGGTACATACGTCTCATCTTTCAGTTCAGGAAAAGTGCATGGATTTCTAATCATCAGCTCAAGAACACTTGTCAACAGTGCCCAATGAAACGTGAATGCTTGAGGTGGAGTTCCGATGTGAAAGCAGCTTGCAGTTTTTAATGATAGCTCAGACATGTAAAATGCCATTTGAAATGATTACGGTGTCTGTTTGGTGAAGGACAGATAATCATCAATGTCTATATTAAAACGATAGTGACTGAAATCTGTCCCAGAAGATGTTCTGTGCCTTTCTTTATCACGCTGTCTTTCCTAACACCCAGTCTCAGAAATAACGGTCCATCATGACAGGTACCTGTTGAGGACTGACAGGTTTGACTGCTTTACTGAAGGGTCATTATAAATCACAAGTGCTGGAAGAAAAAATAATAGCGGAGCAATACAGAGAGAACAAGATGTTTCTTTGTCATTGTGATTATGTTGTCTCAAGGACAGTCCAGAATACTTTGTCGTTTCAGTCTATTGTGTCATTGATCAATATTCAGTAATCCTGACGGACTGCCGCGCATCTAATGACCTCAAGCAAATGAGTGAATTCACTGCCCGCCTGGCACACAAATATATTATCTTCAAAAAACATGGGTAAAATCTAGATGTTATGCTTCATGACCTGGAATTTTGAACATGCTGAGAAATATCTGGAAGCATTATTGAAAAAGTAAAAATATGAGTAGAATCCTTAACAATTTGGCTTAATTTTGAGAAAAGGCAGAGCAGCCACTGGTTTCTGAAAAGTTTGGCGAAAATTAGTTACAATTTGGAATCCAAATCTACTTATTTAGATGTCTACGTAAAGAATTATCATTAAAAGTTCCTCTATTTGTCTTTTTAAGATTTGTTTACCTGGCTGTCATTTGCAATGCTATTCAGTTATGTGAGACCATATCTTTTTTCAAACGGATAGAAACAGAAAATCTGTATCTCTGCCAGTACAATGACAGACCCCCACAAGCTAAGATACTCAAGGAATATACCTGCCCTCTTGCTGGTGAAAAACCCAGAACTTAAACATGTAATTTTCATCAGAATTTGTTTATCAAGTTCAAAATATTCTGATGTGGCAGGGTGATTTTGTTTTTCCCCAGAAACCCAACTGAGCTCCAAGAGACCTCTGCCCACCAAACAGATTTTCAGTTTGCTACACCTCGGCAACCAGTATGGAAGACCATCCAGTGGATCTCAGTATTGGTGTATCCCAGAGTGCCAGTAAAGGCAGGAAATGAACAGCTGTTCTATTTAATATCCAATTCACTTTCTTTCATTCCTTAACCAGGACAAAGTTGAATTTTAAAATCTCTGCCCTTTCAGAGAGCTCTGTTTTATTTGGGATTTGTTCATTTCCTAAGGAATGGGTAAAGCAGACAAACAAGATCTAATAAAAAACTGCCACCTGCCCAATGAAAAGCTGAAAATATCCTTTTTTGGCCTTCCAAGGAGGCTTAAACCAGTCACTGGTTCAGAAGTGTGAATGCTTAGATTCATAGAAAGAGGGCTGAAGATGACTGGAAAGATCAACTCATTCAGCCTCTGCTTAGGAAAGGGCAGACTTTGTTCCTAAGGTTTGTCTGGCCTGTTCTGTAAAATCTTCCCTGACAGAAATACCCAGCAACTCTATCATAATCCTTGGCCAGTTTCAACATTAGCAAATTGTTCCCCAGGCTGGAGCATGTGCTACTGGGTCCTGGGGATACTGTAAGGTTAGAATCATAGAATTGTCAGGGTTGGAAGGGACCTCAAAGATCATCTAGTTCCAACCCCCCTGCCATATAATGCCATATAAATGATCCCTGCCATATAAATAATATCTTGTTAGGTATCTTTACATGCCTGGGAGACCAATGGAAAATCCAAATTTTATTTTTTTTAGCTAATTATCTTTGTAAGATGGTATTACTCTAACCCTGGCTAAATAATTTTAGGAGAGTACAGGCACAGAGGAAATAGCTAAGAGGGAATAATACAGGAGAGAAAGATCAGAGCTATAGGATAACTGCAGTTTGCCACTGGTGCTGTGATTTGCTCTATGGCTGTCACCATCACCTCTCTGGTACATGAAGAAACACACAGACATCCCTAACGTTGCAAAAATAACTGACAGGGCAGCTTTAATAGGAAACCAGTACTGCCAACTCTA
>VYZX01031611.1:0-88004 GCA_013401335.1 Brachypteracias leptosomus | reverse complement strand
AGCTCCCCTGAGGATGTCAAGTGAGGCTTGAAAATCAGTCTGAGGTTTGCCTGGTATTTAAAACACATTTTTAATTCTTGCTGATCCATCAAGCCTTTTTGCTTTGCTGACATTCCATAGTTTCAAGCTTTTCTCTGTGGCTAGGAATCTACAATAAAAATGAGAGCTCAGCTTTCATAAAACCTCTTTATTTCAGAAGATGGCAGTAGAAGAAATATCCTTAAAGTACAAGTATTCAAGCTATGAGGTTTGAACCTATGGTCAGGATGTGAGCTGCCACTTCTCAAGACATGTCACCTTCCCAGACCTGATACTGCTTAGATTACAAGATCTGACAAGGTCACAGGGGGTTTATGGCAACAACTTTTTAAATTAATCTACTATCTACAACAAAAACATAGCAAATATTGAAGGGCATGTGTTAATAGAAACTATGAATATTCAACAGAGCCATATGAGGAAGGCAAACATAAAGCACCTTCTACTTGGCACTTTTCTATGCTGAGCTTTAAATTAGCCACACAGGACAAATGGATTTAGTGATGTGCCATGTTATTGCTACTAAAGGATATACAATTAGGGCCATCAATCTACACACCCAAATCCTACAAATATCAGCAAATTACATGCTATAAGCTATGCAATTTTGAAAGCTAATGCTCTTTATCTGGTTCTAATTCTCAGTGTTTCATATTTTTGCAATAATCACAGCATTTAACTACTCATAGGATGATTCTACTGAGAACTGAACATTCCTCTAGTAGAAAAACTTGGGAGGAATAAAGTTAATTTCCAAAGCTAGTATAAACAGATTGCATGCTACAGGTTATCTCCCTGGGGCCAGGATGGGAAACTAAGGTTTCAGATTTAAGAATTATTTCTGAAATACATTATTTAATAAAATAAAGAACTTACTGATAACAGCATTAGACTTTTACATTTCTTAACAAACACATCACATATCCAAAGATAAAGTATTTTTGGCACAAAGGAATATACGATCTCATGAACCAACTGATTTCATCAATGGAAGACTCCTTCCTGCTGCGGGCTAATAAATCACCCCAGCCAGCAAGTGCCAGCCATTCACAGTAAGAACTGGCTGAGGGTAACATGAACCTCATAGAGCTGCCATTACTTCTGCAGCTACAAAAAAGTAAAAACCCCAAGAGGACAAAACCAAATGACTATCAAAGTGACTATTCCTAATTCTACCCTTGATATTAGATACTCATTTGTACTGAAGTCACTGGGAAACTTTACAAATTACTCCTTCCAGTTTTATTCCTATTATAAAGATAAATATTTGGCTTCTCATTGAGATCTCTTTTGTAGTTTGTACTGGCCTAAACATCTTACATATACTGGTATAAAAGGTCTTAAATAACTCAGTTGAGTAACACCAGTATAAAATTGCAAAAAGAAAACTGGAAACCATGTACTTCAGTAAGATTGTGCCTTATGCAACTATTCATATAACCCATTTTAGAAGTATAGCAAATGAGACTGGATATCATACCCGTGGTTTCATACCAAAATTTCTGAATTTTTAGATACCATGTCTTCATTGGCTTTTTTATGTCCTTAGCCTTATAGAAAACAGTTAGGCATAATTAACTATTCGTCAGAAAACAATCTATTAATTAACACCATTCTGTGAGAATGAGCTGAAAATCATGTTCTTTGCTTGCCAAAAAGCTTCCATTTCTGCCTCATGTTTATGCTCAAAACTAAACATAGCTACAGAAACGCTGCTTGACACAACTGACCAAGGGAAAAAAGAACAACTACTGCTGAGGTTTTTCAGAGCCAGCAGCCAAAAGATTTTTCTGAAGATAGGTAGGGGGTCAGCAGGGCTTCACCTCTGCATCTCATAAAATTCCTTCCTGACAGATCTTTGATTAAACTGGGCAGAAATTAGATTACATCCCAATTAAGACATTCATATTTGTGGCAGGTCTTGAAAGAGAAAATAAAGTGAGAGGGGAGAATAAGTTACAGTGTTTTCTAGGCTTAACATTAAAAATATAGGACTTGACTTCAATTACATTTATATTCATTCAATTCTACTGACGTCATTGGATTTACTCCTAAATTATGCCAGATGGAAATCAGGCTAGCTATTACCACATTTCCATGTACATAACCAGCATCCCTTTAAAAGTACTTTTTGTTCCAAAGCACCTCCTCAGACAACATGCATCCTCAGATTACCCAGATGAAATCAGAGGAAGGAGCAATCAGTGATGGGGAATGCCAGGGGAGAACTGCAGACTGATAGAAGAGGAAGGGAAAGAGGACAACTGGAGCAAACTTCCTTTGCTGTTATCTGCACGTGCACATAACCTTCACTGCTGCTGGGTCCTGGTCACTCAACCAATAACCTCTAGGGCTCACACAAGACAACATGGTGGCTATTTGCTTCCCTAGTAGAACAGCAGCCTGTGATCTGTGCTACCTCTAAGATTGGTATTCTTATATTCCATTTTTCAGTAGAGCAGCCTGCAACTGCTGCCTTCAAAACTTTGAAACCCTTCTCAGGTCCATGCAGGGCTACAGGTGCATAACCATTATCACTTAGTGGTTAGCTCCTAGTAACTGTTTTAGACAATCGTTCACTCGCTCAGATGCAATCCTATAACCACAGCCCATTCCTTCTGCTTGTGCTTGCAAATATCCAAGCAGCCGTTCCAAGTTAGTTGAAAGGGCTAGAGACTAAGGTTTTACTTGATGGTGTTCAGGCTAATGGAAACCAATGATGTACACGAGCTGTGACGAGTGCAAACAGCCCCTCTTTTCAATCTGAAGTGAAAGAAGACAGAGAAGCTAGAATTCCTCTCTGTGAGGTCTCCTTGCAGCTGTGAAGACTTAATCTTACAGGGTTATGAAAGGTTCAGAGAAGGCTGGATGTACTCTTGCCAACAGGGGATTCTTCAACACCTTCCAGCGCACTCAACAATAGATATATCTGTCTGAACCCAGCAGTCTCTGCAGCTCATTGGTAAGCTGCTCCTTCCAGTGTCACTTTCCCTCAGGCTCCCACAGCTCAGCTCCATCTCCCAATCTCTTCCAGTGCTGTTCCACTTTTTCCTTCTCCCAGGCTCTATTTGTCTTTCTGCACTCATCCTGTCCCACAGGAACAAAACTCACAGCAGAGACACAACATGTGATATGTGGTTCCATGTTTCCTCCTTCCTCTACCTTGCCTACTTGGATGGTCAGAGTTTGGAGCAGGGTCTGCTTCTACTAGTACTGTTTATGCTGCAATCTTGCACCATGGCATTCCAGGTTTGGCTAGTACCTAGGCCCTCTCATACTAACATTATTATGAATATTATGTTATTAACCACAAAAATCACCACCAGAATCAGTGTTGATCTCTTCCTCATTTCAAACTCTTGCAACAACAAAGCAAGAACCCAATAGTAAGTCAGCTTGTCCTCAACAACCAACTTTCCCCAAAAATGCAAAGCAGGGGGCCTCAAGACAAAATCACCCCATAAAAGGTTCTCACATTAGCCTGTGCAGTTGGACAATCCCTCTTCATGCTGCTCCTCTTTGCAATACCTCCATCTCTTCTATCTCTTCCAGTTGCCTTTGCCTTGTTAACTTCTACCTGCAGTTTTGGGCATGCAGATTTAAACGTTTCTTTTTGAGGTGGGAGAACATTAATGCATTCTTCAACCTTATGATTTAGGGATTCAAAGATCATAGCAAGAATAAGCATTTTTAAAGTGCAACAAACATGAGTGTGTTTAAACCTAAAGTTGTAACATATTCCCCCCTGAAGGGCCTTGGAGAAAGCCTCACAGGATGAGATGAGGCCAGAGAGGACACCGTAAAACACTTATTTTCATAATAATGTACAAGCTTTTCATTCCATAAACAAATAGGTACGATTCTATTTCCATAGCAGGCTTCTCCTCAAAGTGAACTTTTTAGAGCCATTTCCATAAACATCACTGACATTTCCAGTATGAAGCACACAAAAGCAGCTATATCCATACCACACATCGGCAGCCTAGTCTGGCCGATGTCTGCAACTATTTTCAGCACAAGATCAACAAATGAATGTTTGCACAGCAGCATCTGCTCAGCAGAAACGTATAAATAAAAAAAGCCCCAACAATAACACAGTATGTTCACAGAGTTTCAGGAATCTTCACTGTGGCTAACAGTCATTAGTGTCTAGTGACTAAAACCTAGGTGCTTCCTTCCAGCAGGGCTACTGTTACCATAGGAGTACCTGAAACTCAGGGAATCCAAATAATATCTGATAAAAGCTTTGCTAAGTCCATTTGTCTTCAACTGCAACATTACTACATTGGGAACAGCAGGTCTAAACCCCTCCACAGAACCTCCTTCTGATGTACACACAAAGAAACAGCCACTTTGACTCCAGAGCCCCCTTTTATACCCTGACTGTTGAGCAGGTACGCTGTACAAGCCCATACATCCTTCCAACGGAGGGCGTAGAAATCCCTGCACTTAAAAAAAAAAAAAAAAATGTTCTAGGGTATCCATCTAGATCTCTGAAATGGTCCTCAACAGTCTTGCAGCTGGAGCTGGTAAGAAAGGGTGTTTGAACTTTTGCTGAAGTTGCTGACAACTACTCACTTCATAACAGCGTGCCATCTAAATGCTATCACTTTAGCAGCTTCTGACTCTTCTGATCCCTGTCTCCAATAAGTTTAACTTCTATCACTTGTTATACCTGTGACACTACTGCCACTGCCTGACTTTTCTGAAGAAAGACTGAGATGTTAGAGGAGAAAAATACTTAACATCATTATTAGACCAGGAAAAAAAAGTGACTCCATGGGATGTTTCAGCAAGAGCAGCTCTAAAACAAACTGCAGAGTTTTCCATGGATCTTACTGTGTGATTATCACTAAAGATGGTGTACCACATCTCTACTGAAATTGCATTATTTGTGTGTTCTACTAGTGCTGGAAACAATCTAGTGTCATTCCAACAGTTTCTGCCATGAGGTCAGATGTGATACAACAGTATTTCATTTCTCTACCCCTATGGTATGTCTGACAGGATAAGTCCCCAGGGCCTCATGTGAGTGAAAGGCCATTTCACTTTAATGTCAACCCTCTCCAGGCCTTGGTAATGCTGCATGTATGGGGAACTCTACTGGGAATGATGCAAGGATGGGACACTTTCTCATACATCTTAAGAACTTTGCTGTTCCAGAAGATCCTGGTTTGGATTCTCCTAGCTACTGAGCCCCTTCCTCACCCTGTCCCTTTCAGGTTGTTTTTCCTAACTTGCATCCAAATTCTAATGCGAAAACCAAAGACTGCATCTCTTTGTACTTTGGGTTTTTCCATTTGGTTTCACTAGATTTTCTATTTGAAGCAGTAACAGTCCTTCAGCCTTACTGATCAGTTCTCATTGCACAAAGAGGAGGACATAAAACCGTGTGTGACCTGCAGAAATCACATTTATTCTGTCTCTATTTCTCTGTCCCCTGGAGCTGGTTGTTAAGGGCTTACATTAAAAATGGAAATGTTCCTTTCTTACGTAGTCATTGTGCAACTCTTCCTTCCTTTCCTAATCCTTCAAGTGTGTAAAACAGCCAGGAGAAGGATATTGTGCATGTTGGGATTTTTGTGCATCTCTCCATAGGGATTATTAGCTAAACACTGTCTCTCTCTAGATTTACCATTGTAAAATGAGACCAAAATCTGTCCCTTAGAGGGAAGTGTAACTTTTGGAAATGATCAGAAGCAGTTGCTTTCAAAACCAATGATGCTGGCTCTTTGTGGTAATTCAATAATTGGTCTTAGGAATTTTACTCGTGAGGACAGGAGAACTTTGCTGAAGTATTGCTAAATGAGGTATCTACTAATCAAAAAATACGGCAATGCTCCCAAATTCCTTGCAGTGCCATGCTAATCATCAGATGGTCATCTCTGACAAGGTTAAATCTAATGTTATCCAATGGCTGTTCCTCCAAGTAGGTTCCCTTTTGGTAGTAAAATCATTATCTTGCTGTTTAAATATTCAGGCTTTCTTCTCTATTTCACAGTTCATAAAGCACCTTTATAGTATTGAGATTTTTTTTTCCAAACAGACAGAAGACAGTTTGTTTTCCCTGCTTTGATTAAATCCTACATCCCACAAGCAGTGAACCTGTGATGCTGCTCTACTGTTTTTAATTGTCTCCTCCTATTAAGATGCCAGCACTGTATGTCTTCCCTGCAGCCCCAGTGCAATTTTGCTACGTGCCTGTTATTAGCACTGCCAGGTCTGAGGTTAATGTGTACACCGTACAACTCATTAGCTGCACATTACTATCAGAGCCAAAAATCAACATGATTGATCCAACAATATGTTTGGGCTTGGGACCGAGACTCAAATGAGGTCTCACCAAAAACAAAGGTCAGGAACTTGGCACAAATTTTGCTGTGCACAGAGAAAGCTTTTCTTCCAAACTATTCATCAGGGAAGGTACAAATGACAACTAATATGGGCCTCATTAAAAACAAGAGGAGGAAACCCCTTGGAGAGGGCAAGGAGGCTCCCTCGCCATCAATTCTTTTTTCCAGTCCTTTCCTAAAGCTTTTATTTACATTACAGTAAAGACAATGTGGAGCTTAAAGGTAGCCGTGGGGCTTGGGGTTTAGGAGACTCGTTAGACTAATCATCGTGATGCGCACTATCAATTACTGTCCAGTTAAGCAGAGAGGATAACTCTGCAGGCAGAATAAATCTTCAGAACTGAAGGATCTGGGGGAATAGAATAAGAGGATTTTTTTTTTTTTATCAGCACTGTTATTTCTTTCAGCTAAAGCTCCAGTGTCAAAATATTTCCTGTCTTAAAATAACTAAAATAAAACAGACGCTAGTTTAAGAGTGGGAGAGAGGAGAGAAACGATACAAGAAACCTTTTAAATTGTGGATCTGTTTCAAGTACAGTTCTTACAAGGATTTCACTCATAACTCAAGCACTCTCACCAGAGTCAGGCCCTGAAAGCAGTTCTTCAAAATATGCTATTTTACTTATGCTATCATCACGTTCTTTCTTCCCCAGTAACCAAGGGTGTTGAAAATGCTATTGATACAACAATTAGGCTGTACAAGAAATCCTTCCCTGCAGTCTCCAGAGTTGCTGTGTTGCAATATAATTGTCTAATGGCACAGTTTTGTACGGGTTCTCATGGTATTATGGGTATAATTTTATTTTTACAGGATACGATAATAAGGTAAAAGGCTGGTGTTAATAGCCTTAGGAATCTATTACATAAACAGAAGTTTGAGGATTAAAATTGGAGTGGATTTGTAGAGTCTGCATTTAGTAAATGTCTTGCCACACTGCAAATTATAACACATATAACTTTTCTCTCTGCACTATTTTTTTTGAACTCTTCTATTCTTCTAAAAGTCGATTCCTCTTTCCAACACAGAACACAGTTTCTGCTCAAGGTATTTTTAGAAAATATGTTTATTTTTCTCTGTCAACAGTTGTTTCGCAAAACAGGACACAAGACATATATTGCTTCTGTCTGTACCAGCAGCAACAATCTGCTCTTCTGCAACACCCCTCAAATATTAACCAGCTCATTTGGTCCTAAAAGTATTTATGGGTAGAGACAAACACACCTCTGACTGCAAGATGAGTGGATGAGCAGGATGGGGCAACACTATGCAAAAAGATAAGGAAAACCCCATTTTTTTTTCTCTAAATTGGGGCATTTTTACTAGGAATGACTCCACTTTTGCCAAGAGTGTTCTCCATGAGGATCAGCTGAGGATACTAGAGGGAGAAGGACTACAGTACAGAGAGAAGATGGGGTTTTTATGCCCTATTCTGCTGTTTTCTAATCTATTTATTCATGCCTTTAACCAAAAAGTTGAAATGGGAGTACTGTTGTGCTAGAAACACACAAACATACACCCCCCCCCCCCCCCCCCCAATGACTGGGGTGAAAGGAATTCATACTGGGCAAAGCCTGAAGGTCAATGCACCCCTAGTGGGCCCCTCTGTCCTCCTGAAGGTGATTTTGAACTTCAGGAAACAAAACCAGCAAATGAGAACAAGTTAATTTTGAACAGAGAAAACACAGCTCAGTGTTTCGAACTTAGTGTTTCGAAAAGCTAGGATTCTATGATTGACAGTACCCTCCCTTTCAAACTTCTTACATGCAACCAGTAAGCAGAAAAATGCAGATAAATGAGCAAAGAGACACAGTGCAAGGGCATAGCTCTTGCAAAACACTGGATTTCTCAGCACCCATCGTGTCTCAGAGATGTGTAATCAGGGTAGACCAGCCCAGGGGATGTAAGAATAAATCTGTTTGTCCTGTACAAGTGAATTGGGATCAAGGGGCTGGAGGGCGAGCTGGATGTCCACAGCACTGCTCTGGTCAGCACAGTAGATGGGGGAGATGCTGAGGGCTTTCATACTGCTCAGTCTGCATTAGTCTTGCTCTGTGTTTCAGCTGGGTTTACCCCATGGCATTGCCTTAATACCAGTCTCCCCATCCCAGATAACACACGCATCGCTCCATGGTGTCTCTGAACACCCAGGATGAGCTCCACGCCTTCCTCAACCAACAAGCTAGTCTGTTTTCTCCCACCTTTCATCCCACATTTGGGCAAGCACAGGCACTTCCATTTCCTGCCCCATGACTGCTGATGTCCTATTTGGACCAGCAGGAGGAGGCAAAAACACAACAGGGCAGAGGGAGACCGTTTGTGTTGGTGCTTATGCTCTTAAAATAATCGGGAAGGGCATCCTCTCTTCCCCAGTGTCAGCGGGGCTGGATAAGAGTTCAGGAGAGGTCTCTGCTGCTTTATGCAACATGTGTTTTATTAAGGAGAGGCTCTTGTTGCATTTAAATCACATTTCAAAACCAAGGAGCATCACTGTCCCCAGTTCCTTCACTCTCTTCTTGCATCATTTACTGTCAGAGGCTGAAAGAAAAAAGGCCTTTCACCTGCTTCTGAAGGAAGGGGATCAAAGCCTTCCTTCACATCATATATGCCTCTTTCCTGCTTTTTTTTCCAACTGAACTTGACTGCAGATATGTTCAAAACAGGCTTTCAAATCTGTGAAGTCCCCAAAAATGAGTATGACATGCCACATGAGCAAAGGGAGTTGGACCTTATGGACAGATCCAACTGCCCAAGGCAAAAGATAGAGAGGCCCAATACTCTGCAAATTTAGCAAGATCAAGAAAGAAAATCTCTCATCTACCAAAAGTCCCTCATCCAGCAAAATTCAGCCCATCCATGCAGCAGTTCATGTTTGGGTTATGTAGAAGAAAGAGTTAAGCATCCATGCCATGGCAGTCACACCATGAAAAGTGGCCACCACAGTCACCACCCTGCCACATTGGAGGAACTGAGAGAAACAGCTCTCACACCCCAGGGAGGCAGCAAAACCCCCCCATTTCCTTTCGGCATCCTCTTCTCTTTCTCAGCTACATCCCATCATTTCCCCTCTCAAAGCCTACCTGTGTTTGTCTGTGGAACATCTTCAGAGGTCCCTCTAACAGCAGAGCCAGAAGCCACCATGTGGATCCCACCTCTGCTCCGTGTCTCCGGACTCACAATTCCTCGTGATGCAGGAAGGGAGAAGTTAAATAAAATTTCATGATGGGATGACATTAAAAAGGAACTTTCTTGACAATCCTTGAGTTCATAGCGACAGTGATAGCAATATGCTGTATTTTATGGATAAACTTAAGTCAGCCTTTAGGACTGTTAGATCAAAACGGAGCAAAAGCAGGCAGGGTGTGACAAGGATCCAGTCACAACTAACACCACCCTGATGGGAAGGGTGAGGGGACTTGTAGGGCCCCACTCTACACTTCAGCTCAATTTCTGCAAGAATAATTTAACACCTGAAAGCTGCTGCAGGCACAACAGCACTCACTCACTATTTAACTCTGCTCAATAATTATCTGATAGAGGGATTTTTTCTTCCCTACAACAACCAAACTGTCCTGCAGACATATAGACTTTGAAGCTTAGATCATGCATGCTTTTACTATCATATTCCTATAATTTTTCATGGTTTACTTTTAAACTTATCCTTCTTTCCAATCCCCTTGCACTGAGCACTTCTGCCTGATAAATGATTCATCATTTGCTCGGCCCTCACTGGCATGGAAAGAAATAGCATGTGTGTTACAGATAAACACTAGCAAAGTCTCTAAAACATTACAGTGAGTGAAATGGCTGTTTTCAGCTAGAGTTTTCCTTAACATATCCATTTACTGAATGCACCTAAAGCAACAAGAGAATGATGTCACTGCTGAGAAAAGTGGCCTGTGGAGGAACCTCGCTGAAGCTGGGAGAGGAAATTACTCTTCATGCTATTTCAGGTTTACGTCTTTCCTCAGAACAGTCTGATTGTTATCCCAGAAAATGAAGACTGTTAATGTAATTAAGCGCTCTGTTGTGGTGTTTTACAAAGCAAACAAATAAGTTCTGGAATTAATATGCTCCAAGGTGAAGTGACACAGCAAAAGCAGGACTCTTCACTAGGATGTAGGTGCTCCACAGCAAGCAATTAGCTGGGATTTAAAAGTAAACTTTCTAATTTAGGGGACAGAGAAGATTTTCCAATTTGAGGTATGTGTAATCTCCAAAAGGTCAAATCAATTTTAAGATGTGTATTATCAGTATGAGAAATCCTTCTCTAACCACACGAAACAGGAGGCCAGGACCAAATTGCCTTGCTCTTATTCCTAGGCATTATGGGTAGTATTTCCAAACATGCCTAGATAACTAGTAAAGAAAATCCCTGTAGAGACTAGAAACTGCAAAGGAGACCACACTACAGGAATGTCATTTCCTTGCAAAGAAATTAGGCATTTGAGTAATAGTTTTCTTAGCAAACGCCCTTGTTTCTAGCAAGTTATTTATCTGGTTAAATAAGCTCATTTGCACTGGGGGTTAAAAGTCAGCACAGCCCAAAGCTTGCTGCAGTTTCAGCCTAAATATGCACAGGTACTTTCCAGGGCCAGAAGAAAAGACCTGGGGATTATACCAGGTTGTACCAACCTGAATTTTATTCCTGAAAATGCCACTGGTTCAGTCTGCGTAGCCTGATGAGGCAGCTAGCCCAGAAGAACAGTTATACACGGCCTAATGAGGCAGCCTTGTTTCCCAGTCCCTTCCCACGCACCACAGGCTCTCACTACTTCTCTTGCATTGGGATTTGCATTTGCCATAAAATTTACAGAAAGCTAATGCTCCCCCCCCCCACGCACACAAAGTAGTGAGTTTTCTACTAGCATAACTATCTAATCCAGCTCAGGGTCAGACAAGCACTGCCACCACCATGATGGAAGAGCTGGGAGAGTGAAGGGGGATGGTGGCAGCTCCAGCCATGGACACGGCCATGCCAGGGTTTCTGAAACGCTGCCTAGCAGCTGCTGTGCTCCACAGGAAGGTGGTTAAAATCATATATTCACAAGGTTAAATAAAGGCAGAATGTTTTAACCATGTGATGGGTTGGTGGTTTTCTCATACAAAGGCCTTTTAAGTTTGCTTTTACAATTTGGAAATTATATAAAATGCTAAGACTGAAGCTTCTCTCCTGTTCTCTGAAAACTCCTCTGTGATGAGAATAACAAGGTGGTTCTGTTGCTGTCTGTTTTGCTAACCAGTGAACATACTTCCAGAAGAAATGGTAAAACAGAAACGTTTTCATTTCATACTGGGGAAAAAAACAACCTTAAATACACTCTCGTGTCAGTTGCCTAAATCTTATTTGGACAGCTTGCACAGCTCACAATCTTGCTGTTATCACTCCCTCCTCTGAATTAGAGCGAGAGCAGGAAGATAAATATAATACTGCAATATACAGCTCGATACCAAAGCTCATTCTGCTGTGACATGCCTCGCACTTCAGCTCTAACACAATGATACAGTTATCTAAAGTTCGAGGAGACTGAATAGCCTGTAATATATTAATACACTTCTCATTTCAGAGATAGTGTCAGGAGCTGAAAAACAACTCCAATTCCCCGTGCTGCTCTGGTTATTTCCCCTCCGCTCTTGGGTGTTTTCTCCCCTCTGATCCCCACGCCAGACTAGTGGGAGCAGTGACACACTTGCCCTACTCAAGAGAGCAACGTGATGACAAACCAAGAGCTTGGGCTAAGATCTAGTGAGAAAAGCCCAGAAAGGCACTTTTTCTGCAGCTTCAAATATTAACATTATAAAAGACAACTCTTATTTTTAAGTTTCTCAAAGGAGTTTGAGATCCTTTTAAGAAGTTCAGTGCCTGTTAAGACATTTGACATCCTGAAAGGAAAACAGTTTCTGACTGTAGAACCGCTTTTTCTTTCATCCAAGCCTACATTTAAAGTGTCACTGGCAGAGCAAGGACAGGGAGAGACATAGAGCTTGGGGTTTCACTTAGGGTTTGTTTTTTTTAGCTGACCCAGCTAGAAGCCTGGTGCCTTGCTACAGCTTGAGCCTCCCTCAAAACCAGTCATGCTTTTGCTTGTGCTGCCAACTGCTGAATTGGCAAAAGCTACCTTTTGAAACCCACATTTGCCAGAACACCTTGTTGTGTTTGCATTAAAGAGGCAAAAAGGTAGATAAAGCTTTTGCCAGCAATTTCTTGGCCTATTGGAACAGATGTTATGAAGTGATAAAATAAACTACCATCTCTTCACTGGTTTAGCTCTCCAGTGCAAGAGCCAAATTTGCTCCTCACAAAGGAACTCAACAGTAGGTGGACAAGTGTGAGGAGAAAAGCAGGGATCCTTGTTTCAGCTTCTCTATAAGCCACAGGATGTACAGAGCTATAAAAGAGTGGTGAAAAAGAGATGGAAAAATAATTTCTACACAGATTGAAAGGATTCCTGGAAAAAGAGAGGCAATTAACACACACATGGAAAAGCTCCTCAGTTAGGATGACATTACTAACCTATTTTTTGTCTTTGGTCACTGAAAGCATCTCTACAGGGAGCATTAAAAAAAGGAGAGACCTATAAAGATTAAAACCCACATGTAGTGGTTCCCTCCCGCTTAGCACACTTACTAATCCCACAGGTTTTGCTGAAGTGAAAACACAAATACAAGAAAGAAAAGGTAATGAGGAGCACACACACTTCATTACAAACCAGTACTTGACATCTCTCTTAGTTATAGAAAAGTTTTAAGATGCTTTTGACTAATACAACTCCCTAATACTTGGCTGGTTTCAGAAACCCTTCCCATAAGGTCAAGGTCAGGACAAGGTTAGTGCCTTAATAAAAGAGGGAATATGGCATCTCTAATGATTGCTTCTGGCTGTTTTCCTCCTTAGCTATAATAATGCCAGAGTGGTTGTTCACTTTCTTAAAGTGATGCAGAGCTCTTTGCTTTACCTGCAGACAGACCCTTTCTGCCCACCCTTGGGTACAGCCAGGCACCTGATGGTGGACCTGCGAGATGGATGTTTCATGATGAAGACCACAAATTTAGGGCTGTTTTCACAGGGAAGTTCAGTGAAGGTGGTAGAATCCTGTTAACATGCAACTGCTTTGTACCTTAGATAACCTACTGTTTATTTTAATGTTATACCCACCTGAGGGAGGCTCCGCTAATGAATCTATTTTTGTAGTACCATAAAGGTTGAAGTTTAGATCTAAGTTTAGAGCAGAGACATATAAAAAATGTCAAACCAGGAAATAGCTTAATGAAAGCAGAGAGTAATCACAGCAAATTACAGTGAAATTTCTATGGGATTACATTTTGCATTCCCAAAAAAAGCAGAGGAATTAATCTCACTTAGTGTCATTCCATTTTGCTGAGAATTCACTGTAAGGTTATGCTATTTACATAACATAATGCAATGTCATAATATCTGTCTTAAGTTACAGTCTAAGATGCTTTTCAAAGCAGAGTTCAGATTTCTTCCCACTGGAGTCCATAGAAAAATAGCAAGATATGCCACCAGATATCACAGACAAAAAAAAATTAATGCTAAATTAGGAGGAATAAAAGGCACATACTTTGTTTTGTGGCTACTACTAATAAAGTCCTTTTCTAAACTCCAATGTTTACAAATCAACCAGCAGTGGATGTGGTAGGGAAGCTCACCTCAGGAGAAGAAAGCTGGTATTCCCAGTGTACTTTCAAAAATCACCCCAGAACTTAATCTCTCCCAACCACCAAACCCAGGTTTTGCACAAGGAGCATCTAGGAAATATCCTGTGGTCAGCACCTCACCTTGCTGCCTTTAACACCTCCTTTAAAAAAGTATATACACAGTTTGCATATATATAGTATATATACTTTCCCACCCTGCAGGCATCGTTTTTTTACCTAGGCTTTACAGCCCACAGTCCGGTAACGAAATAAAAACAATTTCACATCACTTTTTACCATATGTAGTGAGTTCCTCTACTTTTCAATAGGTCTCCAACACGAGAAGCAGCTCAGTACTTGCGACCTCACTCCATTACTATAGCACAGCTCTGGATGGCTAGTTTAGTGAAAAAAACATGTTGACTTTTGGGTAACAATGTCACTGCAAATCTCCCAAGGCTAATTCTTGATGACAGCCACTGTAAATACACTGGAACGCGCACAGAGCCACAGCCTGGCCCTATTAAAAGCAACACAAGTTTCACCACTAAATTCAGCAGGACCTTGAACCAGTCCATAATGAGTAACATGAAAGATCTCAGTCCATATGGAAAAAAAAAAAGAGGAGAAAGAAACATGTGAGCAGGATATTGTGTATTTACTGTAAGGCGAGGAAATTCATAAACCAGAAGTGTGCCACGTGTCCACTTAAAATGACCTGTGAATGTTTAACATGTACGGTCTACATGATCTGCTACAGAGCAGTTACCCTTTCAGAGAAGAGTGTTTTGTAACAGAAAAAGCCTCTTCTATTCAGCTTTTCATAAGTTTATAGAAACAGATAAGAAAGGGAAAACAAGATTAAAGACCCCAAGGCTGTACAGTTTAAGACTGTTAACATTTACTTACCAATACTTTGGTGGTTTAACCCCAAATTATTCCCTCAAACTTTTATATTTTCTACAGCATCAAGTCAGAGAGTGGTGCAGTCCTTTCCACTCTGCAACCTTGGAAGGAGGGACAGAAAAGCACACAAAATCTGCCTGAAAGGTTTTGCAATCTTTGCCTTACTACAAATGTCATGGAGTGACCCACGTTTGCTAAAAATTAATGGTGTGCCTTCTTAAAGCACGCTAGATAGAAATAAGTCACTTGTGCCTGTGTCTTATATGTTTTCATCGATAGAATTTCAGATAGAGCTAAAATGCACAGTATTTTTTTCAGGGCAATCGCAGTCAGCTTTCCACACCAGTGCTGGATGCACAGCTTGAAAGGGCAGTGTGTACATAGTGGCCATTTTTCCACATTTTTCTCCCAGCTGGAGAGGCAGAGCTGCTGTGAATAGCTGCCCAGGCAATATCTGGATGGGAGGTATTTCTAGGCACAATCCTAATGCTGTTGCCGTAGCAAATCCACTCTTACCAGTTGGCACAGTGCCTATCATAAATTCTGAGACTAATGATTTAAACTCAGATCATCTTATATTGATACCATCCCTGTGCATTTACGGGTTGGCTTTACACTGGTCAATAGATCCCAAATTATTTTCAAACTCAACACCAGCTTTCTCCTGTAGCATAAAATATTTTGAGACCCAAACTGTGCAAGACACAGGCTGAGTTGCAATTGCAAGGTCAGCCTTCAAAGAAGATCAGCTGAAACGCAGGGTTACAATTAAAGAACAAAACCCCAGGCACAGTGGGGACACCACCTCATGCTCCACACCATGGCAAGCTCCTGCAGCCAGGCACAGTGAAGGGGAGGACCAAGTAACTGGTTACTTCCAAAGCTGGGAGTGGGAAGGAGACATCTCACCTGTGTGAACAGGAGACTTAACAACAGCAGAGCTCAGGGCTGGTGTCAGTTTTTGTGTCTCATGTCCCATGCCTGAGCTTGGCAGATCATGAGACTTTTTATCTCCCAGGGAAGTCTTTGCTAATTGGCATATAGAAGCGAGGACTCAAGATATCTTCTAGTTTTTGGGGTTTTTTTTAAAGCACAAAAATTGGCACATGAAGAAAAGAAAGGTCTTCATGGAAAAGTAAATCAAAACCCAGAAACTCATTTAGCCTCTCCACTTCCAGACAAGGCTGAATTCAAGAACAAAGAGTGAGAAAGAGAGAGCTTAGAAATGAAAATAAGGATGTTTTCATTACCTTTTCTGCAAGCCAGCCTAGATGCCTAATCTCTCGACTTCCAGCAATCCCTGTTTTTCCCAGCTGGTCTCTGACCTCTGCAATCACCCTAGGGATGAGCTCATTGACACTGGAGTGGATGGCATTGAACCAGGCCTGGGCTGTAGCCGAATCCTTACTCCTGAGCACCACGGTGTGCTTGGCATCAGGTGAATGAACTTCAATAAGTCTAGAAAAACAGGAGGGAAAAAGATTATGATCCTTACCTTACCGTTAGGTGACTAAATTTATTACCTCACTTAGGGTTAGCAATGAGTTAAAAAGGATACTAACATCAAGACCTAGCATTAAAAACTTACCCTTACAATGTATGAATAGAATAGGATCATCTTAACTGAAGCCAGGTCTGCACCATTATTATGCTAAAATCCTTGAGAAGAGGATTTGCTGCTGCTGATGCAACCCCACATCCAGCATGTCAATAGGAGTTTCAAACGTAAAGGCAAGAGGAGCATTCACCCATTAACATTCACCGACAAGGCAACCACCCAGAACTGCATGGGAGATGCCTGTGGAGAAGTCAGGGATAAGGTGCTGCCTTCTTTAGCTGGATATCACAGCACACCCAGTGTTTCTCAATGTGTTTATTTTACACATACAGAGGTAAATGAAAACCACCTTCATGCCAAACAGAGGAGTTTTCTTAGGATTGCTCTGTGGTTTCAGTGACAGCACTAAGCATCAACCAGAAGCCCACCACAACAGGCCTTCTCCAGGAGTTACCAACATCCTCAATGCTCCATTTAGACCCTGCTAATAGCAGTGGCAATAAAGTGCTAACTGCAACTGTATGATTGCTGCTGGCAGGCATCTTTTACAGTTTTCGAAACTCCTGTGGAGACAGATGGGGTTTTTTCCAAAAAAACATGCTTACTAGACCATCCTGTGAGCTCCCACCCCACCACTGTGGTTTGGAAAGCACAAATGAACACAGTTTTCAGGAAAAGGAATACTGTCCATTATTATTATGGGACTTGTGCCAACACCTTTCTAACAACAAGAACAAAAATGCTTTGAGAGGCAGCTGTAGCTATTTCAGCTCTGTTCTCATTGAAGTTACTAGTTATTAGGGGCTTTGTGTGC
The DNA here is from genome assembly GCA_013401335.1 of Brachypteracias leptosomus. Lineage (NCBI taxonomy): Eukaryota > Metazoa > Chordata > Aves > Coraciiformes > Brachypteraciidae > Brachypteracias > Brachypteracias leptosomus. The sequence goes on along the minus strand of VYZX01031611.1, from coordinate 70,677 downwards.
TCTTTATAGCTTGGTGGGGCACTTTTACTTGAACATTTGTTAAATAACCCACAAAATAATAGTCTGGTTTATCTTTATGAAGCAATTATACAACCAAGCCCTGGTCATTGCCCAAATGATGTGCTTTTTCATTATACATGTACAGTGACTGCCTCTGAACGTGACCCACACAAATTCGACCTGGGATCTGAGCCCAAGCATGTACTTCTGTCCTGTGCATTGCTGCCTGATCTCTGGGACACACAACAACTCCTTTCTGCAGCAGAAAAGTAATTAGCTCAGAGGAACTCATTCAGATTGAGGTTCGAAACAGTACTGTAATGCAAATATTTGTTATGCAATTACAAAATCCTGCAATTTGGAGCTTAACTAATAATTAAGAGGTTTTAATTAATTGGTTAAACCAGAGCAGAATCCAGAACAGAGAGCAACTTGATCTGTGCAGCTCTCTGATGCTCAGAGAGTGAAGACCGCTGGTCTCATGTTTGTCCATTTTGGGAAGGGGAGGTCTCCACGTAGACGTTGCTCTAAAGATAGAAAAGGTCATGATTTTCCAAACTCAGCAGCTGAACTGTTCAGGGTCCTAAATCACTGTTTGGATAGATTAAAAAGTGGGTTGATTTTTCAGAAAGCACTGAGCCAACATAGTAATGCATGTTTCCTCAGTAAAGCTGCTGGAATTCAGCACTGTCTGAAAATAAAGGCTCATATTTACCCTCTCCGGGATACATGGAGGATTCGACTTCAGGTACTGAAAGGAAAATCCCTTGCCAGATGATGCAGGTCTGGTGAATAAGAAAACTGTTTACAGATAGGCATGTTCCCAATCACAGTCTCATTTTTTCTGAGCTGCAAGAAAAAACTGTCTCCCTGACAGTTCTGATGTAGCCACTTGTGCCCCATGATGATTACAATCACGCACAGCTACCACACCTCAGTCATCTCTCCATGGGAAACCCTGCTCTGCTCTCCCACTGCTCTGTGAACCTGAGTTTGAACTTGTTCTCGTAGGCAGCTATCAATGGAAACAAACTATACAGACTTGGGTTTTCAAAGTACATTGTGCTAATCTGTGACACGTTGCTTATTACTTACAGAGCACTTTTTGGCAGGAGATCTCACAGCATTTTACAAATGAGGTCAGTGACATCATCCCCATTTCACCACCAAAAAAGTGGAAAGGTGCATAACCCAGACAAGGCAGGGAACAAGCCAGGAGCCGCACTCAGGATTTTCTGCACTCTACCTCCTATTTCAATACTTCTTTTAAAGACAAAAATATTTGGACAGCACAGCAATATTGTGCTGGTTTTGAAAACTGTTAAAGCACCGTATGGGTTGTGTGTAACAACGCTCTTCACAAAGCTTGTGGTTTCTGTATGGGATTTCCCACCTCCAAAGTCACTGCATATCGTGCAGTAAACAAAGTGCTGACAAGGACTGTAAAAACTCAGAAGAACGTGCTGTTTTTTCAGTTGCAAAGGAACAGCAGCAAACTTGTGCAATTTCTTTTTAAGTTAGGGTTGTAGAAGGCTTTGGTTTAAAAATAAATTGTCTAGACCTGAAAGAGCTTCCAAATGGCAACTCACTTCCCTCCAATTTGGAAAACACTTAAATTCCTACTTAAAGCAAGTGGGTTAACATACAACCAAGTACTTTGCTACTTGGGCCTTCAAAGTGACCCTTGATGGTGGCTATTTAAACAAGAGTTCTGTCCCCTAAAATAATGAACATTTAGACAGCTCTTAGGGTTCTAAACAATGCATATTCTAATATATACACATTCTACTATGATATCGGTGTATATATTGCAGTGTACATATGCAAACACACATACTGAGCCATGCTTGCAAAAATTGTCTTAAAATATCATCCCTTAGTCAATTCGAATGGGGCTATTTTGGGGACTGCTTGTCAGTCATCAAAGTTTGATGGTGATGCACTAACTGTAGAAAATCTACCTTGTTCCCTAAGCTGAGTGACAGCACGACTGGACAATATATGCTACACTTCTCAAAAGTGAGCTCAAAAGGGGAATAAATGATGCTTTGACAATCCTGAGGCTGAATCCTTTTATCCATGTCACTGGTCTAGCCCAAGGAATACATCTGCAAGCACCGTTCTTGTGCAAGCTGGTAGACAGGGCACCTTTTTTTATTCATACCTTAGGGATGAAAGTCTAAATCCTCAACTGCTTGAACTCTGCTACTGGCTACTGCTAAAAGATCTGTGCATTAAACTATCCTTAGGAAACAAAGCTTGCAGATTTCCATTAAAGATCCAGGACTTTTGTCTCTGGATAGAGATATTAAAAGAAACTTAAAATCTTCCCAGAAACCCATGGATTCTGATCACAACCTGATACTGAAAGTGCTACATCCCTATAAACTCTTCCCTTTTCTGCCTTTCAGCCAACGCTGCTTTGATTCATCAGTCCGTTTGGATGATGCTCTTCATGTAACAGCTGACTGATGGCATTTCCATATTTTCTGAAAAGCACAAAAATACCAGTGACCTTAGTAAGCTCCAACACTAAAGCAGTTAAATGTTTCCAGCAGTCCAGCCATTGTAGCTTTGATTTGTTCCTTGGCTAAACTGACCACTGCTTACCGACTTCTGTTTATCTGCAATTTAGTGATAAAGTTCCCTTAATTCCCCACTGAATTGAAATATTTAGGGCAATGCCACAGCTGTGTTTATTCTCACACTCCACCACAGTTATGTAAATACTGCATATGGAGCTGTTTCTGATAAAGCCCATCCCAACCCAAAGGAATTATATGTTAGCTCTAGATGGCTGCCAAGATGCGCGGCATCTCTCCAGCTTGGCAATGCATATGAATGATATCACATTTTCTCAGAGATCATTTGGCGAATCTTATAATAGAAGAGTAATTTTCTCTCTCCTTCTCAAAGAGTCCCACTGAGCCAAGGAGTGTTTCCAGCATTCCCTTCTCCACTCACAGAACACAGGGGTGACAAAACCTGGCGCCTCCAAATGCTGTAACCTTGCACATAAGAGGCCAAAACTCACTCCCTTGCTTCATCCAGAGTTTTCACTTTACAGAGGATCAGAAGTTGAAAGCAAATCTTTGATAGTCCATACTCACTCCATATTTGATAAAGCCTCTTTCTGTAGGAGTGTTCATTATCTAAGAAATACCTTTTATCAAATCTATTGAAAGCACTTCTCCCACCAGCATTTGCTCAGGACCAAATCAGGCACTGATTTACACTTCATGCCTCTTCCCAGGTCAGATTATGCATTCAGTGACTGATTAAAGTGTGGAGTAAATCCCTTGAAGTTAATGATAAGCTGGAGCCAGAATTATTTGAGTCCATCACGCTACTTTGATTTTGCACTGGAATAGCCAGGAACAAAATACTCTGCCACTGACTCTGCAAACTTAAAAATTAATCAAGGGCCAAACTGCTCACTTCATCTCCTCCATCATTGTCTGTACATGAAACCATGGTAAGTAATTCTGTGAATTTCCAAGTGTACGAACACAGGAGCCTTTCCAGCCTAAGAGGGGACTTAGAGGAACACAATCAGAGATTATATTTAAGTAGTTGTAGGTATTGTTATCAAAGTAGTAAAAAACCCTGTTAAGATTCTTTTTCAATTCTACATGTGGCATGAGAAGATGAAACAGGAATAAAACACATTAAAATTAACAATCGAAACTTTGGGTTTAGTCTGCAAGGAAAATATTCCACAGAGAGGCTGTTTGACTTGCAACAAATTCCCCAGCATACACTGAAGAAGCATCTTCATTTGATGCACCTAAATGGAAATGAAAGCAATTTTATCAAGCAAGTGCTGTTTTGGTAATCAAGTGGAATTTTTCTATGTGAAAGTCTCTTGGTCCCCTCGCTGTCACCAGGGTACCCACTATATTGACAGTTATTTGCTGACTTTCAACTTACAGTGGTAAAAATGATGTAGATACTTGTTTCTTGGGAGCTGGACTAGACTGATGTCCAGAGGGTGTGTATATCACTAATGAGCTGTCACAGCTGATTTCATTTCTATTTGCTACCAGCTGGGCTTTAATAAAAGGCGTATCAGCAGAGCTGTGCCACATGCAAGTAAGGAAAGGCTTTGGTTCTGTAACAGACTTGCTCGCACCGCCGTGTGCCGATGCTGATGGATCTGCAGAGCTCATAACATGCTGCTTTCTCTACCCAGAACAGCTACAAAAGTCATTTAATAGTTTTTGAATGTCTATGGATGTTAAGGAGCAGAATTTTTTCCCCGCATTGCCCAAAAGACCTCTTATCTTTTTCTTTCTTGATTTTTTCTTTTATATTCTGGTTGTAACAGTGCTGAATATTGGTTACACAGGAATACACAATCAATCCAGCCTTCTTCACAGTGGATTCAGCACCAAACAATGGCAAAACTGCTGTTTCAAGGAGAAGTGGGGTCAGTTACTTAGGAAAAAACCCAGATTATTTCAGAGTCATGGTAGATTTTGATTTACCTTTAAAAGATGCTGCCTGAAACTTTAAGACCAGAAGATGTTTTGATTGGTGTGGTCAACATGTTGACCACAGCACCGTGAAGACTTTCACAGCAAGATGGAAAGTGTACTAATTCTAGGAAAAAAAAACATTTCTGCCACAAAAGCTGCACCTCTAGCAAAGCCACAGCCAATCTCAAAGCACCTTCTGCAGCTGTGTCTGGGCTAAGCAAAGAGCACCTGATTGTATCTGCTAGTAGTGGTAATTGACCCCTCCAGATTGAGATGAGGGTGCTGCATAAATAAGAGACCATGGGCTTGGAGAAGAATTAGGTGTCTTCTGAGAAGGAACACCACTGTTGTTGTTCAAGGTAGGCAGTAGGACCCAGGGAAAAGAAGGGGACATGATCTACAAGCAAGACAAAAATTACTAGGGAAACGGGACAAAGGAGCAGGGCTGCTGATAGATCTGCTCTGTCTCGCAGATGAATTGCCAAGGGAGAGTGTTGCTCAAAGAGGCAAATAGCAGGTCCACCTCATCTAGTAGGACGTGTCTTAATGTCTCACTATTTTGTACACCTATTTTTTATCTGCCATGATCATCAAATGCCAGAGATCACTGCTTAGTTGTCAAGTGAAGCATAACAGAAGTCAGACTGTTCAACAACCATGACAACAAAACCACAAATTCCCTCTGGATCAACTATTGGCCTCTGGGTGCTAGGGAGAGAGCACCACCTGGGAGCCATCCTCCCAGAGATACTGGTGGCCTCTTTGGGAAAGCGGGCATGGGTCACCTCCCACACTTTCTCCACTGGTACTAAACTCATCTTTCCATTGAATAGACTCAGAGATTGATGGAAAAGATATATATAAGTGATGAGAAGATGTAACAACTTCAGCATAACTCTCCCCAATTCCTGCTATAGGGAAACAGGAATTTCCATCAGTAGAAATGCATGTGAAAGCTAGAAGTGACCACAAGGTATTAAAATAGCAATGTCTGCATGTACAACTTAAGCAATAAAGCTCAGTCTCAGCTCTTATAACACTGAGCTGGGGCACCTACAATTGCAGCCCACCATCCGAGACTCATGCTGTGGCTGTAATGTGCAGGCTGCTGACTACACAAGGTGCAGGAGGGAGCAGCTTCAGATACACCAGCTGAAAATCCTGTTCTTTGATTAACAGCAGGTCAGGCCAGATCAGAGCTGTAAGACAGAAATCCAATTTGCAAACCCGCTGATTAGCCCAGCGCAGAGCACAGGACAACAGCTAGGCAGGAAAAAGGGTCTCAGGGTTGTCACTGACTCCAAGCCATAGCACAAAGACTGTGGGGACCACGAGCATGGCAAGAAACCGCTGCATATCAACTTCCTTTCTTTGGCAGATCGCTGGAGTATTAAAATTGCTCTCCAGCATTTAGCGGCAGCACAGATGTCAGCACTTACATACAGACGTATATAAAACATGTTTAACTGTTTGCCCTCCTCTGTCCTGCCCTGCAGCACTCGCATTGCTCTTCCTTTCCCTTTAATCTATGACACATTTCTCAGAGCATTTTTCTTTCTCCCCGTCTTCAGTGCTTCAATTTTTTTCTTATTTGCAAAAATGTTGACTAAGCAAAGTCCGTTGCAGTTTTTGCTCTCTTGGTTCATCGTTTCACCTTGTTGGTTGGCTTCTTTCTCCATCATCTTTTCTTAATTTGTTCTCCTCCCTCCCTCCATGCATTCCTCAAGGCAGTTTCTTCTTGTTCCCTCTCCCCTCATCCTTTTCCAGTTCCTTTGCTTGTATTTCTATTACTCATCTCAATCCTCAACAGTTGGAGCTGGCTGGAAAAATCAAATTTCTTTGACTTTTTCAAAACCCCCCTGACTGAAGCAGTGGTTGAAAAAAAGCCCCAAAATACAGCACAAAAACCCATCAGCACGTCTTCTTTTTCTCCATTAACTCATTATTTAAATATTTGCACAGAAAAGAAAAACTTTGGTTAAAATAAAAAATCCAGCTGAAAGCTTTCTGCCAGCCTCGGTTACTGCCACCTCCACACCATGCGCATCCTTCCTCACCACCCACTCACCATGACACATTTTATTCCTATCAGGTCATATTCAGTCCTCTTTACACAGACACACACACACACTCACACATAGATTTTTATTTACAGTCACATATTTGCATGCAGGCACAGATACTTTCTTGAGTAACATGGGTAGGAGCTTTGCCCATTCCAATTTGATTTGTGCTGAGAAGGGCACCAGGAGCTCCCCTGTCCGTTCCAGAAGGTTGGAGAGCCCCATGTCATGTCAGGTGAAAAGATGTGACTTGTTTTTCAAGAAAATGAGACATGACTAATCCCAGATTCATCAGGACTGGCACAGATTAAAGGTCAGTCAAAACACACCATAACTATTCCAGTTCTACACTGGTATCTTGAACACACTGCAGGAAAGCTCACAGGTTTCCACTGTGTCCCCAAATCCTGGCACACTCCCCCAGCAATTCACTACTCAAACTGTTGCCCAGAGACTATAGCTTTAAAGACTATAGGTCCTTAGGACATTATAAAGCTATTTTAATATAATTTAACAGAACAAAAATTAAACCTCAAGTAAATAGAAGTAAATGAACATTCAAAGTTCAACCTAGTCAATGTGTTTGTGTAAATGAATACCCCTGAGGCTGCTCTGCAGAAAACAGCCTTTGGGTTGTTTGGTAGTTTGGGTTTTTTTCCAAAAAGCTTAGTCGGTAATTTGACCTAAAAGAGACCAAAACACTCATCTCTACAGAAGGGACAGTCCTACAGAAGTGTCTGATCTCAGCAGTCTTCCAATAAGGTTGAGAAGAAACTGAGGATAAGAAGTAAGTTTATATGACCCTGAGCAAAACCAGTGACCTGTTTGGCTGGTGGAAAGTTTCACAAATGATGGAAAATATTCCTAATAATGAAAAACAAAATAAAAAATGTCCCCCTTTCTGCCTAGAGGCTTCAGAGCTCCAGCTCCTATAAGGTTGGAAAATTGCCCCTTATCAAGACAGATGATTACAGCTTCCAAAATGCACCAGAAATTGCAGAGCTGCCCAAAAAGCAGATGATGTCGATATCAGAGGACTGTCAGACAGCCCAGCCTGAACCAATTACTAATTCCAGCAATTCATAATTTCCCCCAAATTCTGTTATAAGAGAAGAAAGGCAATCTTATAGGTCTCTCATCTAACAATCCTAGACCTGAATGCATTGACCCTAGCTACCAAGGAGGGTCTCACAGCCATGACACTCTTAAAGAGGACAAGTATCAAAGAGAAGGAGGAAGCCTTCCCCATCACCCAGCCATTCATCCATCCCCCACTCTACTCTTCTCCCCCACACTCCAACTTCCTCCCTCTCCTGCCCTCAGGCTATTGAGGAGGATGCTGCCTTTTAAGCTAAATCACCAAACTTCTCTCAGCTTGAAAAGAGAGAACAGTAGATAAATCTCAAATGCTGCCTACTTGTTCATCCCTCCCATTTAAGAGCAGATTCTGGGGGCAGATTAGCAGTTAAGGTACTATAAACAAACAAGAACAAGACAAGAAACATCCAACTTTACACAAAAGGAAGATTTGGATTCATAAGAATAAAATAGCTGGGAGCTAAGGTTAAAAACCCATGTTCATTTTGATCTTAAATTCATGACCCTTTGTGGGCAAGACTGTAAAGGGCTTCACAGTGGGACATGATACTTCTATAACAGACTGTGCACACTGCAATAGCATAGCACAACATGGTGGTTTAAAGATGAGGAGAGACTCAGAGTTTCACCCTGATTATCATAATTTTTGTTCTTTTTTGGATTTGATTTACATCCTTTCAAGTTGCTTTACTTTAATGTTGTATTGTTGATTTCTTCCCTAGTTTAACAGTAATCTAAATAGATAATAAACACAGCCTACCAGGAGAAAAAAAACAGTAACAAAAATTCTTGATATAAATCAAGAATGTGACTCTAGCAGGCTCAATGACTTCTTCAAAGGACTTATTGATATTCAAATAGTAAAACATGTCTGTACCAATAATGATAATTAAGTGCTATATGCCTTTCATCCAAGGATCTCAAGCTGTAGCTCACAACAACACTGCGAATTAAGTACGGTCTCTCCACTTCACAGAGATTTTGTCTGCAGCCAGAGAGCAGCTCAATAACAGTACAAGGAGCAAGGCACAAATTCCTCAGGGAGGCGTGGAGGGGGATTTTTTTATACTGGTAACTTGCTCATTATAGTATCTTTACATTTGCCTTATGTCCCACAGATACATAAGTCCTGTCTCTTTCTCTTGCCTACACATAGTAAGAAAAAAAGGCCCATGCTTCCTAAACCAGAAGCTAGTTCTGCTAAATTTGTACTCTCCATTAGGAAAAGATTTCCACCTCTCCAGGAAGCCCCACAGAACCGCTGGTGTCCCCTCAGGGCTGACAGCTCCAGCGTGCTGCAGCAGTGCCAGCACGGGGATGGAAGCGGTCCCTCACCTCCTTAGTCCTGGGTTCAAGGCTCAGCCTTTGCCCAGCACCTCACCCCATCTGTGCTTATGCAGGTAGCCAGTGACACCGGCTGAGCCTAGTGTTATCAAACTACCCCTTAAGAGACAAGAGGCAAAATCCAAGACAAATGGATCCTATCCTCTACAAGAGCAGATGTAACATTCTTGGTACTATGGTCACTCTCTGTGGCAGTGCCACAGATACCAGCCAATTCCTCTGCCACCTTTAAAACATACCTGCTCATAATTCTCAGTCCAACTTTGAAATGAACAACAGATAAAGGAGGTTCCTTATCTATTTCTCTGCATGTCCTCAGTGTGAAGTCTACGAACTGCATCAGCACTTGCTGCAGCGCTGCCCCGGTGTGCAGCTGGCAGCCAGCCCCTGGCTGCTGGGAACCTCTCTTGGCTTTTCTTCCCAGCTCCAGAACCAAAGCAAACCTTTCTCATCAGAGGGCCAAATCCTGCCAATGAGTAACTCGATCCTGAAGACCGGATCCCTGCTGAAGTTCTCTGTAAGGATCACACTGTTCTGGACTCCTGCCACTGGAAAAACGTGATCTGTGCACACTGAGTGCTGGCAGGGTCAGGCCCACACCTCTTGGGTTTGGCTGAATGCAGTGCAAGCGGGATATCAGGGTGATTTAAAAAGCAGATGACAAAACATTTACAGTCCGCATAAGACAGCCTCATTCCTCCAGGGAATGTCACACCTGCTGTGCTGTGTGTAGAAGTACCTTTGTATTATATCCAAGACTTTAAAAGCACCAACAGAACAAATTTCACCTCAGATACCTACTTGCTTTTTTTTTTTCCTCCTATTACCTAATATCATCACCAGAAATTGATGAAAAGCTTTTTAAACTGCAATAAGTTTACTGCTTATTGGTCTTACTAGCTGTCACCATTCCCACATGTCCCTTCATTGGCAGGGGCCGCTCCTCTATGAGGCCTGACATTAACCTTTAATGCTGCCACCAAGAAGGACACTTATCAGTAAAAACACATGCAATTAACATATTTAAGTAGTAATTATATTAACCTAGTTTCTTCTATCCTGAAATATAACAATGGCCTCTGTGTCTAGAGGAGAATGACATAAATGCCACTGAGATGCTCTGCATCTTTCCTCCTGTTGCCATGCTTTTACTATTAAAAAAAAAATTTTCCTAAATGCCAAGTTTAGAATTTGTTTGTATTAAAGATCTTCTCTTCGGTGTCTCACAGCTTTTTAAATCAGGTAACACAGCAAACAATTCTCTACCTCCTTCAGAATCAACCCACAGGCAGCTTAGCTGAAGGAGACATCTGAGAATCGCTGGCTCTAAAAGCGCCACATTTCACTCCTGCTCTGAAAGAACTGGCTCACCAAAACATCTGGGAGTAGACACAGACTTAGTAATCTCTTAACTGGGGCCAGTCATCAAGGGGAAGCAGAAATCCCATGCAGGGCAACCAGCTCTAGTGGGAAAACGGTACATGTAACTATCTCTGTGCCCGTTAAACCCACATTTGACCCCAGCTTTCTAAGAACTGGAGATGATTCAGTGCCAATAAGCAGGTACTTCCTTCTGGTCCTTTAACATAAGTATCTTCTCATGCTGAACATCAAACCAGTTCAGCCTGGTCTCAAAATCCTGCTATGATATGATCTCCAGCCTGCAATGGAGAAATAGCTGCACTGAGAAACTCATGGTTTTTATGTCCATGCTTGGTCTTAGATGAAAATTAGCTCAGCTATGGTCTAAAGGACCCCTTTTATGGCTAGCATATGCTTTGGCAGACTGCCAGCAGTGCTCTTCTAAAACCATCCAGCAAAGTGACACCATCAGTTATAAGACCTACGTATGTCAGGTCACTGGGTTATGAAACAGAAGTGTCATAAGCATGTAAGGACATGGTTTGGGTTCTGCTATAAACAAAGATCAAATTATTTTTGTGGAATCAGATTACTACCCTGGGATATATTCCAGTGGGACAGGGTCGCTGCACTGCAATAGCATTTCTACTGGGAAATATAATTTCCAGTATTCAGAATTGTTAAAAAACCCTGAAATAGGTGAAGATGTGAATTGATGGGATGATACTGCACTGCAGCTAGCATGATGGTGAGGTACGGTGTGCTTGGATGGAAAAATCCAGCTTAGACTGTATATTGCACAGTGTTGGACTACAGTAAAAATCAGAAGTCACTCTTTCCACAGGAAATGACAACAGTGCAAATTTAGAACCGTGATAACAAGCAATGACTCTCCCACGCGCTACTTCCTAGTAACACCTAAGAACACACACATTTGTAGCACACTGAAAAAGTCAGCTCCATTGCACAAGGATCATGAGCAGCAAGTGTGTTCTCCTCTGAATCAGTCCTCCTGGCCTTCAAACAAAACTGAGGACCAGGAGAGTGACAGAAGCTGAAAACTACAATACAGTAAAAAAACACAAAGCAAAACAAAACACACACATACAGAAAAATGCTGAAAGAATGAAGTCAAAAAGTGAAGCATCCTTAAATTGTGTGGACTGAAACAATGCGACTTGCATGGATATTTTTGAAATACCTCCATAGCAGAGAGAACGATGAACTCTCAGACTAGTGACACAGCTGTCAAATCTCAACATACAAAACTGTGCAGTCTTATATGAAAAAAAGTGGCCGATATCAATAACCATCTTGATTTAAACTTGAGAAAGACTGCTAGCGTAATTGCTGGTTTACAGTTTCACTTCTACAGTGGTCAGTTAGTGTTGACTATGGTGAAAACCACTTGGTGAGATGAAAGCAAAGTAAAGCAATACTAAACAATAAAAAGCATTGGGTTGGGAAAAACCTCCAACCTTAAAAGGTCAGACAAATAAAAAAAAAAAAACAAAAACAAAAAAAAGAAGGAAAATTAAATAGATTAAATTTCTGAATTGCAGTGCAAGAGATTATAGGGGAACCCATCTTCCCCAAATCCCCTTCTATTCTCCCCTTTTTTCCTTCCCCTTCTCTACAAATGAAAATGTAATTTTTATTTATGTCTAAATGTAAGTGCTGAGAACAAAAGCCATTACACTCGACTTCTGGGCAAGCCAGCACGTTGCAGAAAATAAAAAGGCCGTTATCTGGATAGAAGAATCAGTCTGTATTACTGACTTGACTGGTCCCTTTTTTATTAGCAGCTGTTACAGTAAGGATCAGAGAGTGTGCTGGTGTGGTGCAGCTGCTCCACATATGTTATAAATAAGGGCTGGTAAAAGCTCATTCTATTTTTAACGTTATGAAAAAAACAAAGAAGTCACAGAAATTCCACATTAATGCCTTGTAAGTGGAACTTTGCTCCTGTTCTTGACTTTAATGTCCATAACTGAATGGACAAAACAGGCCATTCTTAAAATAATATTCATTAAAAATAAAAGAAAATGCAATTTAGTGGAATTAGATTAAGTCAGCCTGGAAGATGTAACCAATTCGTGGACAGTGTCTTTTCCTTCAAGAGCAGACAATCAGGATGAAAACAAAGCCCTGAGATTCTATTTCTAATAAAAATGTTGGATTACCACACACAGAAGAGTTTCTCAAGCACAACCCAAAAGCTGAACCCAGCACCACATGGCTCAGACACCACCACCCACCTTTCCCAAACCAGTGCTCGCTTGCCCCTTGCCAGGTTTCTGTGTGCGGCCAGAGCCCATGGCCAGCTCCTGCTCACCAACCCAAGCACTTAAGAGGTCAATGACGATTCAACACTAAGGCAAAAACCCGTTCCCGGGCCGAACTCCTGCTCACCTGTTTTCAGGGTCTGACACTGTCATGTTGCGCGTCACGTAGCACATCTTGAGTGGTATTGTCTTCTTGTCTCTGTGGATGGAGAGCGAAAGCTGCGACAGGGGGTCAGCAGAGGCACAACCCAAGCGAGGAGATTCGGGTGGAGGCGTCTCCCACCCAATTTCTGAAACTGGGGAGCCTTTCTTCACATAGGGGGTTGCTTCTCTCATGTATTTCACTATGGAAAAAGAGAGAAAAAGAAAAAGGAAAGCATTAAATAAATGGATACTTAGCAGTTGCATCCCACATGAGTTCGTTATTCCTACTCGTTCAGCATCACGGCGCTGGAAGCTGTGCAAATACAGGCAATGGAGACCTGACTGCTGCCAGGCTCCATATGGTGCAATGAGTAAAATTAGGGAAAAGAATAGAATAAGAACACATAGTGTAAGGCCAGGAGAGCCATCTGACCTCTACTTATGAGGCTTTAAGTGCTCTTGTAGCAATTCCTACGTACAGCAGCTGTGAGCTGACTGAGCTATAGGGAAGTTTTTAAGACATTCAACCATGTGACAGTGAATATATTATTCCCCTATCTAAAATGTTCCAATGATACTTCCAGTGCTGCAAACACATCTTGCTTCTGGTTTATGCTTGTCAGTGTCCTGCCACTGATCTCAACAGCTTTTTTTGCTTGCTGGGAAGCAGTTTTAGCTGATCTACTTGTACATACGGAGTAAACAAATACGAATTCACCTCTTAGCCTTCTCTTGGGGAAATAAAATTGAGTTCAAGCCCTTCGTGAGAGTAGAGACGTCAGATTAGATCTCTTCTCAGTCTCTTCCAATGCTAGGATTAGAATGGATAGGAAAGGAATGGATATAAAAAGTGAATATATAGATTTCCAAATATCCTTACCGTATGCAAAAATCAGTACTTCTTTTATACCTACACATCATATTCCTCTCTTTATGCAGGTAGATATCACAACATTTTCCCTGTTTTTTAGTTCTTTTGGCAGTTCAAAGTGATTTCTGCTCTTGCTTTTCATGTGCTTGGCAAATTTGGTGGCAACAGCGTCCTCTTTTACAAACCTGATGGATCTCAACCAAGAAAAGACCTCACATTTAAGCACCCTGGTTAAATGTATATATCCAAGGTATACGGCTGTGGCTGCCTAATGGGCTATTGCCACTTGATTGTACCTATGACTCAAACAGTGATGACACAAGCCAAAAGGGCAGGAGCACCATGAACTTATTTGGGGAACTTATTAAAATGCTGTGAGAGAAAGTTTCAAGGAGACAATACAGATCATCATGTCAGCTCGACTGAAGAGGCTGGAAATGATTGAATAACAAAGAGATGGGTAATTACAAAAGGGCATTGTGGTGAAGGAAGTTAAATTAGGGGAAGCAGACTGAAGTTTTTAAGTTCAAATTGAAAGGAAGGTAAGTATTCAGAGTGGAGAACAACAACGGTGTTTCTGCCAAAAACACTGATAAGGTAAGTTATTTCAGTAGCACTATTTTCAAGGGACTTCAGAACAGCTTTACGAGGAGAGATACCTGGGCAAAACTAGAGTCCAGGCTCTGTGAGCATTTACTGCCATCTTCTCTCTAAAACACCCTACNGGGGTTGTTCTTGCCCAGATGCCATTGCTCTCTTGCTTTTTTAACAAATCCGTTAACTTCATTTATAAGGATACATGTGTTTAGGTGTTTTGCAGGATATACCTCCTTGACCCTAGGCTAGTCTCTTTTACCCACCCCTCTAGCTATCTAGGTGTCAGACTTTATGCATTTGCTTTCATGAATGTGGGCATCTACATATTTCACTGGCCAAGTTTTTCTGTGTCTGCTTGCTTTGTGTTTATGCACATACCCATGCTTTGGATTCACCCATGACACTCCATGAGAAGCATCACTTGTGGCTGTTAAGAACAATGTCCTATCCAACACACTGTTTTGATTTCTTTGCCCCCATACTATTCTAAGCAATTTTTGAAATTCTTTTTCTCCCTACTCAGGGAAGTGCTGGCATGAGGTTCTACTAGGCTTCCAGAAACTACTGAAGGCCAAAAGTTTTGAGATCAATTTGTTGACCTTTTTCATAGACATGTACCTGAAGTTCATTATCTAAAAGCATGTGTCACCTAACTCTCAAAACCAATGCTCATCCTTGGGTACTCCATAAATTCCCCGATTTTCAAAGGTGTTGAAAATAACCAGCTTTAGCCACTGTCATGCAGATATTGGTTTTAGCAGTCATTATCTCAGTTCGATGTACTCATAGCCTTTGGGAAACAGGGAGACTGAAAACATACATGTGGTGAATCTATTCCTGTTTACACAGAACAAATATGACTTTGTCATTAACTGAGATGGGAGGAGCAGTTGAAGCTGTAAAAATCATGTTTCATGCAAACAAAATTTTGTTTCCTTTAAAATTAGAGATTATCAATTAACGTGTTGAAAAAAGTATTCCAGTCAGCTTTTGAACTCCATTACAGTGACATGCCAGCAAATGCGATGCTAAATAAAGGTCTGGGTCTCAGTAATATAGCTACTTCATCTGTGCTATTTTCATCCCCTTTCAGCTGCAGCTATATGCATTAAGCCTGAGCATCTTTTAATGAAGGAAAGGGGAGCGGGACAGGGAGCGGAAGGAAGCCAAAGTGAAAAATTTGGCTCTAAATCTAAGCAGCAACACAGAATGTGAATGCAATTTCCCAGAGACGGCGCAGAAGAGCTGTCCCTTCCATTTGCCAAGAAGCCAAGTTTCCATGCAGCACACCAGTGAATCCGTGGCAGGCAGCTGCACTGTTTCAGCAACTCCTGTAAAGAGGAAGCAGGAGCAGGAGGAGAGAGCAGAAACACAACCCTCTTTCCACAGAGTCTCAAACACAGCAAAAGCCAAGAAAATTACCTTGAGGAAAAATGTCCTATGAAAACTCCTGCCAACTTCTGAACTCCCAGACATCTAGTTTCTACTAACTCTCAACAGAAGATGGATACTCAGCCCCAGAGACTTTGATGAACAAAGATGATTAATATATTGGTAAACTGCTAGACACCTTCCTTCTACAAAATTCTACACGACGATTAAAAAATAAAGTGAATATAGGTTTTCTGACAAAAAAAAAAATAGACTTTAATGGTTTTCTACAAATTAATTCCTACTGCCCACTAAATACAAGCACAGCTTTCTAGATTTTGTCTGAATTCTGCTGGGTTTTACAAGCCAGACTTTATGAGTCTTGCATATTCAAATGTATTTTACATGTTAAAAGCCCCCAAATGGATACATATAAATGCACAAATGGAATATGGGAGTGGAACAGGTGGCAGAACTTCATCCATTTATACAATTTTTTTTGCATTATTTAAATTTCAGAGCCACCATTTTCCATTTGCCCTATCAACAACCTTAATTACATGCCTATAACCAAAGATCAGCTTATGAATTTAGCTGAAATAAGGCACAAGCTGTTCAGATGGTTCACAAGATTTATCAGCAATTATTTCTCATTTACCTCTAAACTCTGGATGCAAATACTGCAGAACACTCTGGTTTATACCAATGGATGCAAATACTGCAGAATGTGCTGTTTTATACCAAATGCACCAGTTCTTAATCCACCTAGTAGAAAACAAGTTGATACCAGTATGTATTATAGGAATACTTCTATTCCACACTGCACTATCTGAGAATCTTGAATGGAGCAGTGTGAATGTGTAACTGAAGTTATACAATTCACTTCCATCATCAAGTTTTGAAACCAGAAAAAATATGATACAGACTATTGGATATTAAAGTAATAATGTGGATAATATTCTGTTCTCAGACCATTACACTCAAGAGCTAGATTTCCCTTTGGACACAGTAGCACTAATCCAGCTATCAAATGAAAAAGAAAGAGGTTGTAGAGAATATTGTTTTTAGATACTGCCAATGAAACTATCTAATGGATTAAAATCCCCAAACATTTAATAACATTAAAGAAGGCATGCCTTATTACTTATTACTTACAACAACTCTGAATTATGCATACCTATTCTACAGGCATGTGTATATGCATTCAGAATAGATACATATTTATATATTAGACATATGTATTAAATGATTTGTATATATTTAAATGTTGCATTCTTTAAGACCATCAGAATATATTCTGCAAATACAGAAAACAACACACAGGGACTGAGAAAAAAGTCTAATGGTTTCATTATTGTAACTCAGTTTACTGATAGACTGTAATTTCAGTCGAGAGTTGTCTAAACTCATCCATTTGATGCTATAGCACAACCTCAGAGATCCTTATATTCAGTACTAATTAATGACCCGTACCCTTTTAGTGCACCATTAATTAGAAACTTTGGTCAAGCAATTAAAATTCCAATCTCCGGAACACCCCTCCCCACAAAGAAGAAGGGAAGTGGCAATCAAATGAATTAATCCACTGATAGACATTGAAATCTTTTGCATTTATTTTTTGATCTGCAGGACAGGCAATGTAGCTTCCAAAAAAGCATTTCATTTATACACATTTCTGCCAAGTCCCAAGTCTACACAATTAATCCTTTGTTACTGTTCAGAGATGACTTTTGGGAGGGGAAAGAAGCAGGCTTTTAATGAGAGAAATACTACAGACCAACTTGGTCAGGTTCTTGGCCAGACACTGTTCTGAGGAACTGGGGCTGTTCTTACATATTCAAGCTGTTTCCTAGGAGGGAAGACAAAGACCACTGAAGAGAAGCCAGCACTCCCAAGCAAAGCTCTTTCATTACTATAGGAATGAGGACAGGATGTGTGCATTTACAGTATGAAAGCAAAAGGAATGACATGCCTGAATCTGCTCGAAGATGATGATCAAGGAATTCCCCTCTGCAGGGGAAAATACAGAAAATCCTCTTTATGCATTCAGTCTCTCCTAAGTAAGTACTCAGAGACAACTACCAAAGGTAAGTAGAAAACATCACCCAGAAAACTCTTGAGGCTATCTTCAAAGGATGCACTGATATCTATACTTAAAAAATGTTTTTCAAAGTTCCCATAAATCCATCTTCATCTGGTCTGGTTTCCGTCAGGGTGAAAAATGGTCCAGAGAAGGGGAACTAGGCAAGTCCTCCACATACCTAAGATGTTTTAAGACTGCATGTAGGGATCAACCTTTGGAGTCACTCAAGCCCTCATCATGTTCAGTTTGTGATCAACTGCTTTTATCAGTTTATTGAGTATGAAGGGGCTGTTTGACTCATCTTCTGGTGAGGTACACTAGACCATCTCCAAGAATACTGTGGGCAGCAAGGTATAGAAAAACTTTTCTTGCAAAAATTATTCTTAATTAATTTGAGAAGAGCTGCTAATGCAGAACTAGAGGAGGCCTGACCTGCAGGTACACAGTTCCCACCTGGAAAGGAGGAAACAAATGAAGACAATCACTTCTGAGGTTGTAGACAGCACCACTACAAGTCTAAGCTAACAACTCAGAGTCATCTAACAGCTGCTGAAGTGGTACTGTCCCAAGGAAAAAAAGTGGACAGTAGCAAAGCCTAGAAGTAATCACTGTGGGTATGTGGCCTTCAGAAGGGCAGATCAGCCAAGCAAGTCAATCACTCAGTACAGTCGTGTCATTTTGCTTGATGAAACGCTGAAACACAGAATTTGCAGTCTAGCAGTTTTGGAAGGGCACAAACCAAAATGCCACAAATGTTTCCAAAGCTAGTCGTAACTGAAAGAAGTCTTGCTGTAAAATTTATAAACTGTGCCAACACAAATGCAGAGTATTGTACACTATAGTCAACGGAACTGAGATTAACAGAGTTGGAGAAAGGTCTACTGTATTAAAATTAATTCTGTATTATGATACCAGAATTTGTCTGCTAGGTTTTATGTCAGAGCTCAAATTTCCACTAAACTCAAGCAAACCACAAGCCCTACAATAACAACACATGTATAAAAACAAGATGACAATCTGTCCAGCTACTAATGCCGTCATCGAAACTAAGACTCAAATACTTAAAGAAAAGAGTTTATGAATCAGCTCATCTATGAAGATGCGTTGCATGACCCTTTCAGCTGCTTTAATGTGGGCATAAACCAAAAACCAGGCAACAGGCCTGCTTGTGATTGTTTCCACTCCATTTCCTACAGAAACATCTGTTAATACATTCAGACGAGTAACATCCATTAACATCATCTGCTTTTCCCCATGCTGAAAGGGATTTGAAAGAATAAACCTCTTGATCTGCCAACAGCATCAGATCTCCACCTCTGGGAGATGACATAAATTAGTTAAAATAAACACCTTGTGAGAATACAAATCCCCTTTATGCTTTGGCCATTTCTCATACTGTAGTGAGACTAAGCTGAATTTACCATTTTCTGCTGGTTTTAAATTAATTCAGCTGAATTCAGTGTACATTGTTTCATGCCTCAAAGAGACAGGCTTGGATCTAAATTGGAAGCGGTTGTTTTTAAAATACATTAAATTTATTACACTTTCTATATGGAAGACATGAATGAGTGTTTTGAAAGAGTAACTTCAAAAAGATCCAGGAGACAAACACACCTTTATGTAAAGTTTACCTGAAGGGAGGGCATTAGCAATTGGTGCCAAAAGGCTGCTGGTAAGCAATGAAGCTTCAAGTTCAAGCTTCCAGTGGGCTACAAACAGTCTGGGTGAAAAAGATCAACAACTGCATTTTAAAAATATAAAGAATACCTCACAATGTATCTTTAAATTAGCAGCTGCTTTCTTAAAAAAGGTTGAGCAATGTTAAGCAGTGCTGTAGGCACCATCGCACATTGCACCCAAAAAACCAAAAGCAACTTGCAATCAGCAATTTCGTGTGCTTAAGAAAATTTCTTTATCAATGAGTTCAAAAGACTCGTGGTCCAGACAGCAGATCAAGGGATCAGCATGTCCAGATGACCATCAAATGGGAGAAAATGGGCTGCTCGCAGAAAGACATCCATGTAAGGGTGCAATTTGTGAAACCTGATGGTTTTGATGATTACATTTCTGGGTCATCTTATGCTTCTGTGTATTACCAAAAATTCTTCAGAGTTACTTTTTCTCAGATTCCCTTCCTGAGACTTTGCCTGTGAGGGGGCTGATTCAGCCACTGATTCTCTAGGCCTGACACTCCCCTTTAGTAAACGCTTCAACGCTTTCTAAGTTTCCTCAGTGTAAATGTTTCCAGGGACTGAAGGCTTTAAATGTCTTCTTACCTTATGCAGCGTATCAATTTTGTTAATTGCAAAATCTAGTGAGTATTCATCCATTTTCATTCCTCCACAAAGCCATAGTTTTATACTCCACGTAGAGCAAGCAGGAGCAAAGCACACAATGTAGTCCCCTGCAGTCTACATCATGCAGCCTAAAAGCTTTGCTTTTGGCCAGCATTCCCACCCACTTCTCCCTGATGTCACTCATAGCTGGTCACTGCTAACCATCCCCTCTGTGAGTTACCTACCAGGTTCTAATAGGGAAGTCCATGTTTGAGGCTTACAGCACACGTGCTCAAGGAAGCAGGACTAGTTTCAGTGTCAGGGTGAGATTTTTGTGTTTATGTTCAAGATAGATTAACGGAAACTAAACGGACACAAAATTGCGTCATACAGAATCACAATGAAACCTGAGGCTGGATCAGCGGCTTGGTTCAAAGCTCTAAATACATGACACTTGGTAGCACTTGTGCTGATGGAGTGATCAAAAGCTGTCACAGATTGTCTGTAACCTCGTACACCCAAATATCAAACTGGTAAATTAATAATAAACTAAAGACAGACTCTTTACAGTTGATATTGCTCAATACTTCCATATAATTTCCATTATTCATACCTATGACCTAAATGTGTTACAGTTTCCTTCAAGTGATTTAGTTTATTCAAAATTTTGAAGTTTCTGTTTCAATAAATAGGATGTATTCAGTTCTGGTTTTTGATATGTCACTCATGATAAATGCATGAATTCTAGGGGCAAGGTCCCATAAGCTATTCATCTGCCTTCCAAAAACTTCACATACTTGCCCAAAACAAATGCAGACATATCTATCTTCATAATCAGAAAAACAAATTTTAGCTTGTAAGTATTCTGTAAATCCCAGTAGTACCAATGTTTAGTTAAAAAGGAGATGCTCACAGCCTGATCTAGAAGCAGACACTGATGTTACCATGAGGAGCTTGTATTCAAAAGAAACATGATGCAGTGGAGAAGGAGCAGCTACATCGCATAAGTGTCCCTTATCTAATAAACTAAAAATTGAAAATGACTACTGTCAAACTCCTGCAAGCAGTAGCTATATAACTTACTACATTTTTATGTAAAATGTGACACAGCTCATTTGCTACATTGTTATGTGACATTATGAACTCTACAATTAGAACTACGCAAATCTTTCATAATGGAAGTGGAAAACGTCTGAAACAGGCAATTTGGGAGCTGAATATGGAAATTAACAGTCACATTTTGAGAAAAAGCACTGTGGGACCTGTGAGTCACTCACTGATAATCAAACTGGAGCTTCTGCTTGTCTCCAAGACAGAATGCTTCTAAGTTAAAAAATAAAAAAGAGGGCTTAGGCCCATGATATTAGGTCTAGGTCACCATACTCCTTGTAACTCTACTCAGTGTACAACAGAAAAATGTGGCTTTACCTAAAGCAGGGAAATGGCGTAAAATACATTTCTTTGGTGGACTTGCAGTACTCAGGTTCCTAATGACCATCTCTTACCCAATACTGACATTTTAAAATCTGTTATCTAAATCTCAGGAATAAGCTGATACAGAACTTCTCATGTGCTGCTCATCCTTGTTGTTTCTCCCTCTCTGTTAGTATTTATAGATCCCTCTCCAATCACCCACACGCTCAGATGGAATTCGAGGTGTCTGGCATCACCAGCATGCTATAATTTTTCTATTTACATGAGTAATCTCAAGTGTCAGAACAAATATTTCAACTACTAGTGATTATGTGAAAAATACATAAGGGCATTACAGTTTTAGAGCATGCTGTTATTTCAGCAGTCACACAAATCGTTAAGTCGTACAGGATAGACTGAAAATGGCACTCACTGAGGGAAATTATTATGCTGTGTGTGATTGTACCTATTTTACAGATGGCTAAACTGACACTAGCAAGTTAAAACGCGTTCTTCAAAGTCATGCAGTAAGTCAGTGACAGAGTTCTCAGCACTAAACTGAATTTCTACCCCTTCAAAACTTTTCTTTTTTAAACAACCCAAAGGGATCCCAGTGGCAGTGAAAACTGGATTCACAATGACTACAATCTTCTCCCTACAGGAAGATCTTTAAGACCTTCCACGATCCCCAGGATTTATTTTGAAGAGCAGGGTGCAATCACTTCTAAAATTTCAAAGCTCACCATTTTCATTCTTCACTGGCAACATCAAGAGCTCTAAAAACAAACAAACTCAGGGCACTCGTTCAACTAAGACCTTGCCATATCTCCTGTGGCTGGACTATCCATTGAAAGGCATGCAAGTCCTTATTTTGGGGAATTCTTTAGTTTGCAGTCTTCCCAACAGGAGAGACCAATGGCCACATCCAGAACACTCAAGCAGCAGTGATTATAAATACTTGTATCTATATGCATAAAGGTATAAAATACAGACAGATAGCTGGATATAAAAATATAGCATGAACACTAAGGTTTAGTGACTTGGACTGAAAATTCCTATGAATGCCCGTGTGCCTGCCTACCTCTCTCTCATTTTCTAATTTAAAATGGGAATAACAAAGTTTGGTAAATTTGGAGAAGCCGCCAGTCAGTTCTATGCTGTGAGCCCACAGGAATCACTGCTCCATCAAGAACTACCACTCCAGGCTGCCGTGCCATCCACAGTTCAACAGGAGAAGCACAACAGCTCCTTTGACAAGACATAAGAAAATCTTAAGACTTCTATATAGCTAAGAAAAGAAAAAAAGAAACAGAAATCCAAAGAGGTTCACAAAGCGATCATGGGAAACTGGGATAAGTTTTCCTGATCAGAGGTGGGCATAACGTAGCAACTTTAATTTTATTTCTTTCAGTGTGGCACAATGATAGCTCAAGACCACACTTGCCCAATTCTAAAGTCCAAGCACAGTCTCAAACTACCTCTTCTCCACCTAAAGACATCCACAAGATGACTCAGTGGGCAAGCGGCAGACCCGGAATGAGGTTTGGCTCTACATCTATCTCCTTGCTGGTTTACATGCTTGCTGAGGCACTGGAAGGGAGATGAGAACTCACATAGACGAATCAATACTGCATGTCCAGCAAGGGCCATGAAAAGAGAAGGATAATTAAGCCACATCCTTGTACCTCAGTACTTGGGTGTCCATTTGGATGAA
The DNA here is from genome assembly GCA_013401335.1 of Brachypteracias leptosomus. NCBI lineage: Eukaryota > Metazoa > Chordata > Aves > Coraciiformes > Brachypteraciidae > Brachypteracias > Brachypteracias leptosomus. The sequence goes on along the minus strand of VYZX01031611.1, from coordinate 47,578 downwards.
GACCTTTCTTCCCAGGGATTTCCTCTCCAAATAAGACACCAAAACCCTAACAACAAACTACTACAATTAAAGAATAAGCACAGTAGTCATTAACACTGGCTAAAGCATATTCAGAAAGCACAAGCACATTGCGCACAGGAAATTCTCAGAACTGCAGAACCCAAAGTGACCACGACCGAAACCCAACTGTGCTATGATAGGACCATGGCATCATGTGCTGCTCTTCACAGCTCAAAGTCCCTTGCCAAGATGACAGCTCTTCTACTCTCATTTTCAATGAGTTGTAGATAGGGTATCTTAAAAAATGCCAATGATCTCCAATGGAATATGGTCCTCCTGGAACTCCAGTGCATAATGCCATTTGGGGGTGAAAAGAGACCTTTTTATTGGTCAGGTTTATTATATTTAAATAGCTTCATTTAAAACTCTTCTGCAGATAGGATCTTAGAAATGAATGGGTGAACACAGGGAACAAGGGAAGCACTGAAAATTCTCACAGAAATCCTGAATTCAGAAACTGAATCTTTTTCCATGGAATGGTTTTGTGAGGTGCCCTGAAAAATACATTCTCATTTCAAATTAATTTCTTTCTCTATAAACAAAATAGTACTTTGAATTGACATTTTGATTTAAAATGTCTTTTTAAGATTAAACTCCTTTTCTAATAAATATTGCATGGAGTGTCCCCCAGAATCCACTTTGTCAGATGGAAAATTCATATAGTTATGATTCCATTAAGTTCTTGCAGTAGACTGGGCATTTAATCAATAAGAGCAAAGAGCATCTAAATAGGGTTAGGCTTCAAATTCCTTTCAGTGAGAAGTTAAATCCCCATTAGCTTTGAGCCATAAGCCCCCATGGGTTTAGCACGAAGCTTAAAAGATAACTCTGTGAGGGGTCATGGCTCTTTACTGTGGTACAGAAAGCCTATTTCACAGATTGTCCTGCAATAATAATGTAAATATAATCCTGTTTCAGTGGACACTTTATCCTTCCAGAAAACAAGCAATGTTTTCTGTCCCAGAAAAAAATCACATTAATCTTCACTTTAAGGGCAAAGTAATTCCCTGCTTCATTACAGAGAATTACTGATACTTGCTGGGTACCACGGCAATGCTGGGGCCAGCGTGGTCCCTCCATCTTTCTGCAGGACAAGACAGACACAGGTTGTTCTCAGCCGCTGCTGAAGACCAAGCGCACATCAAAACACATTTGCTCACTACACCAAATGCCAGTTTTGACTGTTCCAGGCTAGGTCAAAGCCAGGTTAAAATAGTACAACCTATTATTTTTCAGAGTCTGCAAACTGCCTGCCAAGTACTTTATGGTCAACTAGTACAGGAGACTGATAACAGAGGCTGGAAAAGAAACTGGCAATTCCCAGATGAGTTTCAAAGGGCTGTATTGAAATGCAACCCCATTTCAAATTATCAGAGAAAACCATTTGTTTAATCAGTGAGAAGAATGCTAATTTGTTTTGTATCTCAAATTTATTTGCCATTTGTACTACTGGAGCACTTACCAGGATTAATGAAGAACCGGTGCACGACAAGCCCAGATGCTGTGCAAGCACAGAACAAAAAGCTGGTCCCCTCCCAAGGAGCATAGAAATCAAGTACAAGTTAAGAGACAATAGGGACATGACAAGGAAATAAGCAGGCAGAAGAGCCTACGGTAAAAATCATGCATATATCTCCCAGTGTTGTTACAGGTCTATTGTATTCCCCTGCAACAGAGACAGCTGTAGCAGGTGCTGTTTGTAAAAACACTGGAAAAACATGAGTAAGAAAAGGAAATATGAGTAGGGTGATACAGTTGCTAGGATGCATTCGCAATTAATACTGTCAAGAATTTTCTTTGTTGTTATCACTGCTGCTTCCCATGCAGGGATTCCATCAAGACCTAAACTTTCAGCACAACCTCAGGCATAAAAGGTTTTTGCACTGGAGTTGTTGCTTGAAAGCAAAGGATGGTGCATGTGCATGCTTGCCATTAGCATAACTGGTTTTCTTTATGCTCCAGTGTGGGAGTACTGTTGAAAAGAGGAGCTGAAAGCACAGCTTTCACATCCAGGTCATCTCTGCTTTTACAGAGGCTTGGGGATACACAACAGGGATAACTATCTGCTTGAGGCTTGTTTGCTTTATCTAGTTCAAGGGCAGGTCTGTCTTGCTACTTGCAGAGAGCACAATCAGATGGTATCAGTGTTGCTTTTTTTTTTTTTTAACAGCTGCACTGATGGGCACAGCAAGAAAAAAAACACCAACCAAAGACATCGAGAACAGTTTCTGTTTCAAAGAGCTTCTAATCTCAGGGTCATGTACAACTTCTGCCAAAGTCATTGGGTTCATCTTCCATGGGAATTAGCTCCAGTCCAATGGCCAAAGCAATATGAAGAGTCTATAAAGAGGGAAAGAATGGGAAGTGGGAGGAAAGCTAACCCTGGCAGGTAGCTGCCTGAGTAGCAGTTCACCAAGGTCCAGTTCACCAAGATACCCCAAATGGGACTATCAGCCAAACAGAGCCATGCCTCCGTGCAGATCACAAGCACCGTCCGTGTCCTCACTGTCAGGGTGACTCTCCTCTCATCTTGCACATCAAAGGCTGTCAGAATATTATCAATGTACCTCTAAAGAGATCACTCATGTAAGTAAGCTGACCTTTGGCCATAGTAGGTTTTAAAGGACAACTTTGAAATTCTAGATTTCAGCAAATGTCAGAAACCGATAAACAATTCGGTATTTATACCATGAACATCTCCAACCCTTTAAAGACCACTTCTGCAGTTGCTCCCCTTGCAGAGGCTGTAAGAGACTGAAGGGGCTGTAAGAGACTGAAGTAAAGTTGGTGGGATATTGAGAGCCTAAAGCAAAACTTCTGAGGAACCCTAAGACCAATCTGCCTGGTTGGTTATTGCATTTAAGAATAGAAGATGGGGAGCTGGAAGAGAATTTTAGGCTAGCTGATGACAGAGGTATGCCTGTGATATTTACAACTCTTCCACCATAGAAGTGTCAGAAGCTTATTCCCTGAGTGGCCAAGTAATGGCCCACCAGTTACCAGAAATTAAGAGCTGAAAATATAGGAGTGCTGTATACACTCTTTGTTTAACCAAGAGTTATTCTGTAACTCTTCTATTAACAAACCTATTAACTGCAAAGAAGGCAGACTAGTTCAGAAGTATGTGCCAGTAAATACAGCGCTTCTAGGTCACTTCAGCTTCCTCAAGACTGTTTTTCACACCATTTATATTGCACTGCTTTGCCTCAGCCCACCAAAGGGCCAAATCATTGTCTCTGAACTTCACAGGCAGAATGAATGGGATTCTTCCAAATGCTTCCAGATCGACAGCACAATCCCCACACCTCAGTTTAGCTTACAGCCACTAGACGCGGCTCACACTCTGCTGCTTACAGGATTTGTGCTTAGCAAGCAGCGACATTAATGATCAATGATCAGAAAGCCCTTTTCAACAAAAGTGTTAAGAAAATTTAGTAGCAACTATATATACACAATCCAATATAGTGATATATAGACCTTTGTAAATATATGCATCTATACATGCATCTCCTCAACATATGCCATGTCCCAGGATGCTGTTACACAGCTAGAGACTTCTGGCTCCCGCTCCTCCAGAAGCTGTTACCTGAACACAGTGGCCCTATCCCCTCCAACCACGAGACCAAATCTGGATTTGTTCCTCTGCCAGGACCTGCTCAGCAGCAGTCTCCCCTTCACAACACCATCAACCCCAGCCCCTTCTTTGCCTCCCTCCCATCAGCACACTCTACACATCCCTCTCTCACCCACCCACCCTCTCTCCCTACCCCAGACACTTCGCCTTCCCTTTTACCCTTTCCCTCCCACAGCAGCAGCCTCTAGACTCTGCTGCAAAGGAGAGGAAGGAGCGAAAAGTGGAGGCACAGAACAAACCACTGCTGCTGGGTCAGCCTGCCCTCGCCTGCTCCCCTCTGCTCCCTGTGCTGGGGCAAGAGCTGGAAGAAGCTCCTGGGCTGCACTTTGCAGCTTGCAGAGCTGTCCCCATGGGGAAGTGCAGCAGCAAGGGCAGAAGCATCCCATGAGCCATGTGTTGAACTATGAGGAATGATGCCAACACATTCATGTCAGAAATTCTATCTACTATTACACAGAAGTATCTCCTCCCTGACAAAATCTCTTTACAGTATTCAGAGCATTTGTTATGTGTCAGTATTTTCAGATCACTTCACAGCAGCTCAGCACCCACCACAGCCAGATCAAGTTGCAGCAGCAGGTTTGTGCCACTCCATGACCCCTTCATGTGAAGGGAAGACTCTGATAAAATGGCAATGAGGTGCCTGTGCCAGACCATGGCATGGCCCACCATCACCCCTCTGTCATGCATTGGGAGCTAGAAGAAAGTTAAAGACAAAATATATTTAATAAAATACAGTTGAATTATTTTGAGAAAAAGATTGTGGATTTAATGGAAAAGAAATCTTTATCAAATGAAGGACATCATATCCTAAAAAAAAAACCAAAACAAAAAAACCAGAACACCCAAACCAAAAAGTCTAGAAAAAAACCCCAAACCCAGAACAAACAGAATGATTATTGGGGCTGTTACTGAGATGTTACCTAACAGGATGAGCAAACTCATTACAGCCTGGCTGCCTCCTTGATATTCTCCACTTTCTTAGAGTCTATAGTGCATTGCCAGAGCATTAGCTGCAACAGTGAATTCCAGCTATATTCAATACAGGATGTAATTAAATGGTTATAAAAATGTGAAGCTGGAATGCTGACAAGCTGTACGAGTGGCATTATAGGCAGTGACAGTCGGGGAGTCAATCTGCTGCACTTCTTCTATGGCTTAAACAATGTTTGCCAGGATCCCCCAGTCGACGCTTTCTCCCCCCCCGTCTCTTTGCATCACAACGCAGTAATTGCACAGATGCCTGCTGTGCTCAGAGGATGGAAAGTTTGAGAGGCTTTTCAGGAGAAGAAAAAAAACCAACAGAAAACCTCATGTAATTAAGCCACATTTCACCTTCCAGCAAGACTAACCCAAGAGCCACCAAGAGCTCCTCTCCTAGACGTGCATCCCCCCACTCCTATGGCACCTCTAATGATCTTGCTACTTCCTTCTTATGATCAGAAATACTTAAACTATATACCAGGAATGTGTGGCTGATACCTGCCCGTTAGGCTCAAGAATGAGCAGGTATTTTTATGACAAAATTTGTGACCAGAGTCGTCTTGGTAGACAAGATCCTCCTGAACAACAGGGCTGAGAGGAAAATGGGCTGTGCTATCATCTCAACCCTAGCCTCTGACTAAAAGCCTCTGACTTTCCAAATCTCCTAAAATGTTTTTGCGGCACCAGGGCTGCTCCAGAGAAGTGGTGAGGAAGGAAAGCCCAAGCACATAGGTACTGGGTGGTCCTGCTCCGCTGTCCCAGTCTCCCCTCACCCCTGTGCTGTAGTCACAGCTGTCTGAAGTTCTGAAGTCAAGCATCTGAATCCACACTGTGACAAAAAGCAGGCTCCTTTGGCATGGGCTATTGCATTTAGAAGCATCATTGTTTTTCTTTAAATTCAATAGCTGCTCCTCAAGAAGGAGTGAACGTGCATGCCTCACTTCCCAGGTCCACTCAGACCCTCCTGCTCACTGCACTGGGCACCACTGAGAGAAGCCCCAACTACTCACACAATAGCAACACGTCCATTAATGCTGTGTGTTCCAGTCATCTGTCACATATAGAATATCAGGTCAGAAATACACACAAACATTTTTTTTCCTATTTATTCTACTACACAATGCAGTATTTCATACTCTACAGTCCTTCAGCAGCCTCAAAGCAGCATTTGATTTAAATGGTCTTTTCCTACCATCCTCTGATTATGGTGCCCTGACTATATTCCTTTTTAAGGACACCCCTTTGTGCCTTTGCTCTGCTTCTAACACATAATCTACAGAGCTCTCCCAATGGATAACTGCTAAGGAGGGGAAGAACAGAGATTAGCTCTATTTTACTATCTGATTTGTTGCCTACGATCAACCAATTAGGTAGGTCAGGGCTGAGCAATTCCACAAAACTAAGTCTATGTAATTGCTTGCTCATTGTCTTCCACTATTAGTCTCACCTTTCATCCCTATTTTATTCCCATTAACAGTTACACCTGCTTGTCACACCTCATCTTTAAATGCTGATCTCTTCAAGCAAAGCACTGTTTCCTCTGGCTTCCTTCTGCATTGCCCAGCATTGCACGGATATAACCCTGATATTTGCTATGATGAAAAAAAGTCTGTTTTGCTTTTGTGTTGCAAGCACTACAGCTGTCCAAGCAACCCCATTGAAAGCTGGAGAGGCAGGTGGATGGAAAACACACTTCAAGCCTTGGACAATATATTGTACCTCCTTGGAAAAAGCCATCAGGAGGCCTGATTTAACCACAATGCACCACACAGCAAACACAGCAGAGGCTCCAGACACGCTCTGCAAACCTTGCTTTTCCTCCAGTGGAAGTGCAGTACAGTCAGTCTGTCACCAGGCAATGCCCATACAGTGTGATTTGGCCTCCAACACAGATGATATTGACACCATCACTGTTATACCTGGCCAGTTTCCTTCGTGCTCTTCCTTGAGCATTTCCATGGGATACTATGTGTATTCCAGACAGCTGAGTAAAAGAAGAATAAATGAGAACAAGCAGAAGCTTGAATAATATGGCATTCAATTTACAGGTATCAATTTACACTTCATAAAGTCAACTGCCACACAGTCCATCACACAATTCAGACTATTAATTTTAGGCTACCTGTTCTTGCTGTGATAAATATCAGAGGATAAAGTTTGCTCCTGCCTGATGAAGGGGTCTAATTCCCACCGCAGTGAATGAAACTAGCTAAACCAGAGCAAAATCTGATCTAAATCTAACGAAAGTAAATTTGGAGGAAGGAGCAGGAGAGGAAAAGGACATGAGGAGAAGACTTTTGTGAGTTTATGTTCTCAGTTTTGATTCACTGAGGAAAAAACAAATGTCTGAATTCAAATTCATCACAGTATTAATTATAGAACTTGTTTCTCCTAGAAAAGCCCAATAAGCACACAGAGGTTCCAAATATTTTGCAGTATAAAAAGTTTAGATCATCACTTCTCAGTGTGTTACAGAAAAATTACACTACCAAATTCTGCTAGCATATTCCCACGTGTGTTTCTACTCATCATCAAAATAAATAAATCAATATATCCATAATATTTAAAGACCTCAGACATAGTTTATAAACCTGGAATCTCAGTCATTGGAAACATATTCATCAGCTTTTACCCTGAGAATAATCAGATCAAAAAATTGAAAAGTCTATGCAAAAATAATTACATCCTTGTAAATGCACTCCATTTTAGGAATACACTATTTCAAACTGTACCTTCTACTTAAAGATGAGAAAGTACAGAATTGCAGCCTCTACACTACAGCGTGTACCTCCAACACACACAGTTGAAAAGCAAATATTAAATGAAGAAAGCTACAGAACTGTGGCACACTATGAGATGGTTCAGGTAGGACTTTGATTCCTATCTTGAAAGGTGAGACCTTTATCTCCATCTGAAAAAGTGATTGTCCATTTATGAAGTTAGAAATTAAGCATATTCTATATGAGGAATACTGATATATGCAACATTTTATTTCTGTGAAAACTTATAAATTGCTAGTGTTAGGAAATGCCAGGAGACCTCCCCTTCCCACCCAATTCCCCTTGCTACATGGTTCATTCCCCTACCTATCAGCGTCTCTGTTATTTACAAAGTGAACCAGAAAACTTCTGCCATGATAAGGGAAGTATTCTAATTCTTCTCACTCCCCATGTATGTAAACCACCACACACAGCTCAAAGAAGAATATATATATTATTGAAACCACTTTGTCATGGAAACTTAATCTGATATTCAAAACAGTATCGACTTTCTTCTTACAGCACAGAGATGTAGATTTTTAGGAATAGTTTGAGATTTGTTCCTAAATTGCATTTGTATTCCCTATGCAAACGCTCAGATTAAACAAAATTGTTATGTAATTTTGAAAAACATTTTAAAATAATTTTCAGAATAATATTAAATATTTCAGAATAATTTTAAAACAATAAAACCCCCAGGTTTAAAACAGAAAACAGCCTTCTAACTTGTTTATACTAAAAATAAAGAGGCACAAACCTATATGGTCACCAGAAATACAATTAGCAGTAAAGGAGAAGTCAGGGCCCATAGTGCAAAGTCAAGACACACCATAATGCAAAGGCTTCTTTTAAGCTCATGAAGTGCTGAGTTGTGGGCCCCGAGCTGGATTTGACCTGTGGGTGAGTCACAACCCAGCAGAATGTTTTGTTTCCCCCACTGGCTTCAGGTTCCAGAGGCAGAACCTGCCCCACCTGTGTTTCTGTGGCTCTGTCCTCACCCAGGTGGTCCTGGTCAGGGTGGTAGGTGAGGTCAGGGCTACTGTCACCAGAAGCCAACCAGAGGAGCTTCCTGTTGGGTGTGGCTTCTGTTGGGACTGGTCACACCTTGCTGAGCTCTCTTGGTGGTGTCCTTCCATATGAAGGGCCACTGAGGGAGCCACCTCTGTCTGTTGTGCCCAGCAGGCAATGCTGGCACCACAGCGGGCAGCAGAGGCGCCGGGCCCACAGGAACCCATGGCAGGATTGTTTGAAAGAAGACTTCCAAGGGTACGTTACTGAGTTCAGTGTTGGCCTGTGTGATCAGGCAACTGATGGCAGCATAAAATGGTGATAGCTGAATGTGCACAACAGCTCAGCTTCAATGTCTTTCATCCCTTACCCTCTCAGACAGAGCTCCTACTTCACTGATTACATCAGCATAAATCCTGTGGGATGGTGGGAATCACAGCATGGAACTCAAATCCAGTTCACTTCAGTTGGCTGATAAGAACAAACCTGCAAACCGTATGCAAACAAGCAGTAGCTTCTACTCAGTTATACAGCTGCCATCTGATTTTTAACAGTTAAAAATAACACGTTTTGATGTGATATTTGTTACAGTGACAGCAAAAGGGATATTGGAGACAAATCGTACCAACACTGGTGCTACAGAAACGTTCCATTACCTGAGGCAATCTGAGCCTTGCTCTAAAATTGTCCCTGAAATCAAGTCCTGTCTTGGATACTCAGGATGCTGGGAAGTCTTAGGTATACAACCCAAACTCCAGAGACTTAATGCAATCAGTGTGAAAGTCAAACTTTAAGAAGTCCAACAGAGATGCAAGGTGCTTCTGGTGAAGATTTCTAAGCCTTGGGAAAAACAGAGAGGAGAAACTGTAGGGTTTCTTTATGACATACTCTCTTGGGAGAACACTTGCCAGTGGAAAGATTGAATTAAAACCCTAAACCCACCTGCTCTCACCAGAAATAATGACTTTTGACTCACAAGCAGAGAGTAGGTGAGGTGCTAGAGAAGTAATGACAGAGAATGGTATGAAGTATTTTCTCCTCTGTGCAGATTCTTCTGTAAAGAGATATAAGGGCTCAACAAAACTTTTCTTATGTTAGGACATTAAGAATGTCACTCTTGCTCCTGGACTCTGATGTTTACAAGACATGAGTTCCCATCACAGTCTTATAATATTTCTGGTTGATTAATTAGATTAAGAAGTCAATCAACCACAAAACAGGATTCACTGGAAGCCAGGCTCCATTAACTCTGGCTTAGGGTTTTTTGCAAATAACCAGGAAGTCCAATTACAAGACCAGAACAAAAACCAGAACATTGGATTCCTCAAAGAATTAACAGAGAGAGCCCCAGCCCCCAAAAATGGTTTATCTAAGCAAAAGCCTGCTCCCTCACAATGGAAAGAGCCTGACTTGTCTAAGACATGTTGCTGCCTTCAGCCTGTATCAAGTCCTCGCCAGAAGTACCCATAAACAGAGAGCCATCCTCACTTAGCAATGCTACAGACAGGGCCAGATAGAGTCCTTGATGGAAGCTGAGTAATTAACTGAGACCTGAAGAGCCATAAAAACCCCTTCTGCCTACAAGAGCCCTTCAAATCAGAGGCATGGAAATAGATGGGCATCACAAGCACCCAACGCAGCAGCTCACCCTAACATGCTACAGGATCCAAGTCACCAACGTAATCAATCCCCACGCTTAATCAAGCATGGTGACATTGGTCTTTAAGATGAAAAATACAAGGAAGTCTTCTTGTACAGCAGACACCAGGCACTGGCTGAGCTCCCAAGACTTCAGAAGATGATTTAATTGTCTCTGCTGCTTTGGCACAGTTAGCTTTTGGTAGACACATGCTGCTGCTATTCCCTTGGTGATCAAGTTGGCAAAATCAAATGACTGAAAATGAGAAGTCTGGGGGGAGAAGGAGGCCTTTAATGTGATCTAACACAATTTAAAATCTGAAATGCAGAGAACAACCAACAATGTGGCATAAAGGGAGGCATCTACTGAGTTTAAATTACTATGTTAGAAACTGACAATCTCTATATAGGTTTAGAGATAAATAGACCTCTCAAGAGGGCAATTTATGCAGCAGTTATTGTAAAGTGGAAGAAATCAGCTTTTGGAGCTGCCAGATTTTCTCTTTTCTCTGTTAATGTCAGGGAAGAGTCAATTTCTTGTCTTAGCTAGCTGTCAAGCACTTAGCTAAAGTTCAGAGGGATGAACTGCACCCAGAAGACCAAGAGACTCCACTTCAGCAACCTGTATTTTATTTTGCATCAAATCCAGTATTTTAAATCCAAGGTCACATCATCCAATTATAATTTGTAAATGCTGAAGTGGTGCTGTAAACACTTGGGAGACAGGAAAATAAGAGTAAATTAAATGCTCTGGAGTTTCCATGAGGTTTTTTTGATTACATTACCATAACCAAATCACATGCATATACATTATTCTTTTAACTGCAAACCATAATCAGAGATGGCAAGGCAGTTCATTACGTTTCACAAGTCCCAGCTAATGGATCTTAAAAAAAGGTAGCTGGAACCCATCCATCCCTCCTTTGCCCATCCCTCCCCAAGTCTACTCCAAATCAAAGGTGCCAATTACCCTGTCTCCAACACAGAGTCTGGGTTAACAGAGAAAGGACAGAGACATTCAGAAATTCTTTTGGGTAGGTTTATTTTGATGACATCTTGCACAGAAAATGAGGGACGGATGATTTAAAAAAAAAATACTTTTCTCAGCAGGTGTGAAATTGAATAATCTTTTAAAGTAACTATCTATGTGAGGCAAAACTAAATAGAAAGATAAATTTAAAAGATTATGAGCAGAAAGGAACAAACTGTGCATTTTCCTTTTTCATACAGAGTTACACAACACTTTATTCCTATCACCAAGCAATATACTACACCACCCAACAGGCATCTAGCTGGTCCAGGAATCACCATGTCACATACATCCCCCCGAGCAATGCCTTCTCCTTGGAAATCTCTGATGGAAGCCTGGGAGTGTCTTGCTTTTTATCTTCACAAATCAAAGATCGTAAGTGATGCACCAGCAATGCACTATTTACACCCGATAACCTGAGAGCTGAACAGGCAAAACACAACTGCTGGGCAGTCTCACCAGTCCAGGGGTGGATGTCCAGTTTTCAGCCTCTGATGGCCTTCACTGCACTGCTCTGCTCAGTGACACTTCCCAACGAAATTACCAAGAGTTAAAACTAAAGTCTGAGCTTTCAAAACACGTTGTAGACAAACACAACTCTGCAAATTTAACAAAGTTAACTTCTGTTATTATTGCTACCAATATTTATTGCAAAGAGCTTTACTGCTGAAACTGATGAACTCATGCATTTGCACTAGACAGTGAGGAGTCTCTTCAGGGAAGAATTAAACTCAGAACCTAATACTACCAAAGAAAAGAAAAGAAAAGAAAAAAGTTTACAGGAATTAGATGTGTTGTCTGTGTATTAAATGATGTTCTCTTCTGTTTAAACAAATAAAGAGATTTTATTTATACAACTAAAACCTGAACTGTACTCAAAACTCTCTTCCATCACTGAACCAGCTACCATCTCACTCCATTTTTATGGTAAAATGACAATAATTAGTCTTAACTGGACAGGTGAAACCAAACAACCTTATTTCCTACTCAAAAATATTATAAATTAACTTTCTCTAGTGCAAGCACTTGTCTGGAATACAATTATTTCAGAGTTTAGTCTGAACTGGTATTCAAGCACAATAACTTGTATCCTCAAAGCAGAGTCAACTCATTTACTCCTTGAAAAACTCAAGTGTCCACATGGGAAGCTTGTTCTGAACAGCCACATTAGACAATAGGCCCTTTTGTCCGAAGTCTTCACCACATTTAAATTCCTCAGGCTCACATTGCTGCATGTTTTCCAGTTCAATATGCACAATTTCAAGGTACAAGCCAAAAGTTAAAGTTATGTGTTGAGGTCTTTCAGAACTTGCTTCCTGCAGGCAAGGTACATTTATGTCGATTGTCATCCAACAGTTGTTTTGGGGCTCTTCATTTCCAAATGTTAAAAAGTGTATGTGGAAGGGGAGAGAATAGAACTCGACTTTTGAAATGTCAGATTTACATGGGTGTCTAACAAATAAAAGATCTGAAGTTACAGGAAAAAATACACAGAAGATTTACTTCATAGAATGTAAGGCATCACTTAAACCAAAAGAAAATCCCCAAGTTCCTGGAAGTAAAACGGGACACTGACCTCTCTGCCATAATCTCAGTCAAGGATTGGTGGCAAAAATAATGGTCAGAAACTCAGAGCTCCAAGGAATTTATCTAGTAGCTGCAGGGGAGGGACTCAGGGGCCGAAAGCTGTTCCAACAACGAAGCAAATGTGCTCTGCACCCAGACAGCCCCTCTATTGAGACAGTCTCTTGGTCACAATAGAAACAAGATCACAGTTAATCTCCAGCAGAGAGCTACATGCCTTGGCTAAATCAAAACGCAAACCCCTTCCTGGTGCTCTCTCCAAAAGCCCTGCTGACAACGGCAGAGCTGACCAGGCGTTAGTTATGAGGACGCAATAGGGCTGCTGAGGTTGAATCAAAATTAATTCATCCTCTCCGATTTGGTTGGCTTTTTTACTCACAGATGCAGTGCCATGTTATAGGGACATGTTTATTTTTGCAGCTGTGAGGAGTTGATTATAGACAGCCTGTGCTCTGCTCCTGGGTTCCCTTCCACTTTGTTCCAACACCTGCAGCCACCCAGAGTTACATAGCTAGTTAGCATGGGCATCTGAGCTGTCCTTGATTAGCCATTTGTCATTTAACAACTGATCAGTCAACACGCAACTGAATTTTGCCCACTCCTCCACTTATGGGATTTAAGAGAGAAAGGCCAAATTCAGTTCCAGATTTAATGAAGACTTTATCACCAGGTCCAGGTGGAAGAAAGAAGGTACTATTATAACTTCCATATGGTCTGCTTTTGATTCCTTCCTTAAACTTTTTAGATTAAGAACATTACACTGAATCTGTACAAAGGCAATAACATGAAACTGGTGCACATAGAGAAAAAAAAAATCACTAATCCCACAGAAGGTCACAGAATAGCCATATATGTTTCTAATAGGAAGAACTTTGTCACAGCCAGATCTGAAAGGAGAACTCAGCTGAGCTGCCATGAACAAATGAGCCTGCAGGGAAGTGCTGCCATTTCACGCAGGAATTCTTGGGCATGCATTTGTAAGCTGCTTTTTTACAAGATTAAAGACTTTTAATATCCTCTTGATACCAGCTTTGCTAGCACATACAATGGGCAGGCTGCTGCCAGGCATGGGCTTGCTTACCAAAATCAGAGACAGAGAGAACAGTCTGGACATACAGAATCTAATTACAGGAACACCTCCAGTCCCAAGAAAAAAATGCATAAAATGAGCAAATATAAGCTCCTCTAGGAAGACAATTCACCTTTTTCCCCTGTTTTACACTATTTGCAGTAATATTCTGTGGTTACCAGCAAATAACCAAAAGAAAAACCTTGTCTTCTAGCAATTTCTACCTTCTTCATGTTTCATGCATAATCCTTTGAAAAATCCTTCTCTGACTAGTAGTAAGATGCTCAATTTTTTATAAAAGTATTTATAAATTAATCCAAAGAATCTACATTTACCTTCCTTATCCTGGACTCACTTTGCCAATCTTCAGAAGACTGTAATTAATCACTGAACAAAAAGTTACAAAGTTGTAGGTTGGAAGGAATCTCTCGAGGTCACCTGGTCCAGCCCCCACTCAGAGTTGGGCCAACCTCAAACTCAAAAGCGAGCTGCTCAGGGCCTTGCCCAGGCAAGTTTTGAATTCCTCCAGAGACTGCGATTATACAGACTCTTCGGGCAACTTGTCTCGGTGTTTGACCTCACATTCTGAAGATTTTCTGCCTTATATTGAATTGGAATTTCCCTTGTTTCAACTTGCAAAATTAAAAAATATCAACCATGGTTGATATGAAGCCTTAAGAGCTGCAAGTGTTGGCAAATCCCAACTCCTCAGCACAGAGACAAGAAAGTAGAACTCAGGAAAAAAAGGAACTTAGGTCAAGTCTACATCCACCAGCTACTAAGGTAAGTAGAGGAGAGACACACAAATGGTCATTCCCACTTTTCCCACAGACGATCCAGGCATTTCAGCCAAAGGCATGGGGAGCTTCTGATCATGGCTCCAACCTGGAGCCTGGGTCAGTGGCATGAGGAGTGTCTGCTTTGTGTTTTTATCAAATTCTGCCACTAATCCACTCTTTAGGAAATTTTTAAGTTTCACACACTGTGGATTTTGAAGATTAAAGGCTCAAAACATGTTGCCTGGATACCACTGGTTAGATAAGATTTCTGAAGAGAAGATTATACAAAGAATTACCAGATGTAACAAAATAGCTCAGGAAATGCTTTTGCATCACTTGCGCCATTAAATTTGTCCCTGATGTTTCTCTTTTCTTCTGCAGAACTTTCTTGTTTTAAAAAGACAAATTTAAAAGGAAAGCAAATAAACTCTGGCCAATAGCATGACAGACAGAAAAAATGTTTGAGTTGGTCTGAACATTTTCAAAAGTTTTGTTGAATTATGCAGGCTGCAGGACAAGTGCTTCCTGAATATCAGAAGGTATCAGGTCTACAGCTTGCTGGTAACTTCTAGTGTAACACTAACACAAGTAAAATATGCCAGTATATTTTTAACTCAAGACAATGCCTGTTGACAATTCTATTTCTTAAAAAAACTGAAAGACTTTGTCTTCATTGCAATAAGGACAAGAATAAGCAAGACAACCTTAAAAGTTATTTCCCAAAGCAGGAAGAATGTCAGATGTATAAACTGTATATACCAGTTTGTATAAGTCAGCTGTAGAAAGTTTGTTCCTTTTCCTATTTCCATAAGAAAAGTCTAGTACAAGTCTTGTATCATATATTTAGGTTATATGTGATAGAATATTTTTTTTCAGTTGTCTCTGTTAGAGATCAGTCAGACCAGACAGTCATTTTTAGAACAAACTTTAAATAGATCAGTCAGCTCAGTCACACTTTGTTTACTGAAGCAAAAATGGCAACTACATTCACCTACAAAACAAGAATCAAACCCCCAAAGCCTCCTATTCATTACTTACCTGATTCAGTCTGATCAGGTCACCCTGGCAGCTCAGTAGAGGACACAGTCTCCTCTCTATAACAGCATAAGGATGTTTGCTCTTCCACAGGGAAGTTATTTGCCAGTTTGTGCAAGTCCTGCCATTTGTTTCATCAGGGGACTCCAACAATGCCAACACAACAGTACCAACCTGTCTCTGGCCTGCAAAGGTATCACTGCCTAAGTCTACATTTCTTACTCTGGTTAAGATGTGTCTGTAAACAAATGTGATTTTAAATGCTGACAAGTCAACAAGTTCACCCTTAAGGTGAAACTGAAGTACAGAAGGATGTGCAGAATAAACAGACATACTGAAGACCTTCCTTGAAACTTCTGCAGCCAAGACACAGAAGTTTTCCAGAAAACTTCTCAGGTTTTTGATATATACAAATATGAACAGCAAAACACATTCTTCAGGATGAAAACATGCTGAATACTGGCTTTTGGTGGTCTAATTCTTGAGATCTCTTGAATTGTTCTTTATGATATCAAACTTCACTACAGTTACATTGATGAATCTTCACATCAAGACAGATGGACAAACTGGAATATTACAAGGCCAACTAAATAATAATCTGAACTAATAAATAATCTGAAGTCACAAAATAAGACTGATAGGGAACAGGAATCATGGATTTGCGGGTTGCTGTTCTTATCCTTATGAAAAATTCACCTCAGGATATCAGATTATTGAGGTACCCAAAGTACACAAAGGTTATGACAGATCTAGAGCAACCATTAGGTGGTAAAATGACAAACAAAACTGCTAAATTTTATCAGCACTAAGTTGCCAGAACATGCAGCAAATCTGTTCAGATAAGGTTCTTCTCTCTGAACCTACATCTCACTAGCATGAACAGAAAAGCAGGAAAGAGGGAGAAACGAGCATTCCCAAGTAATACAGGCAAAACACAACTTCCATGCAGCACACAACCCCTTGACTTCTTCATCCCTCAATCACATTGAGGGACAATCACAACTGTGTTTTGTCATCCACCAAAACCTACAAATTTGCAGGGCACAGCAGTGATTTTGAAAATCTATGACCACAACAGACACTTTGGCCTGATGTTTACTGTTCATCATGCCCATCTGGCCTCGTACTGCTGACAAAAAGATGCCTGCAATGCAGCCTGTAGGAATCGAACCATTTTGACACATAGCTTGATGCTCTCTTACTATTACTAGCTCATAGGAAAACCCTTAGGACTATATATGAAAAAGTGATAGAAGACCCCAAAATCCAACACAGTTTAATTTGCCAAGCCAAGGCATGAGCATAATCACCTGCTACTTGAGAAAGGAAGACAGTGCATAAGAAATGAATAAAACATTAAAAACACAGCAGGTAATCAAATGACTAAAACAGTTTTGAAGGGCATTATTTTATTATTATTATTGTTATTATTATTATTATTGGGAGGTGGTACTAAAGTAGCCTATCTGCTCCTAAACCTGTGCGTCTCAGCTGGAAGCACAACATGCAGTACTTGTGCCGCAAGGCTGAATTAAACCACATTTTAAATTCTATACCCAGATAAAAAACTTCCTACAAAACTTTATGGGCAAAAGAAAAGAATAATTAGTTCTTATTAATTTTTACATTTTCAGTTCTGCCTCAAAAAAGAAATACTAAAAATCTGTGAACCCATTCCAGATCTAAGTGGTTCATGTCCCAGTTATCCAGGATCTGTAATAGGACTGATCTCTGGTTTTTTTATATGAAACAACTGATCAATGCAGCAGAAAGAGCCTGGCCACTCACCTTTTGGGAGGGCAGAACATAATGTTACCAGGGATCTTACCTTTTCGTATACAAAAGACTCTGGCAGAAAAACCCAGCAAGCCTGTAATTTATTTTTTTTTTAAACACTTGAAAGACTTTAAGTGCTAGAGGATGTGCTTTCAAAACCCTTACATAACCTGTTACGCTTTGACAACAGGGCTTTTCTGTGCTCTTCTGTGCTCTGAATAATCACAGTCTAGGAGCAGGGATCTGGTTCTGGCAGCAGACAGGCTGCAAACAGCACTGGAAGAGGAATTGCACATCTGGCCACCCTCTGGGCTCAAAAGGCAAGAAAAAAGCTGCATGTCTGCAACTGGCAGGAAAAAGGGCATGAGAATCAAATCCTCTGTGTGGTCCTGTCCAAGAAAAAGAAAAAAAATCACCCTCTCTGTCTGACACAGCCCACTTTATCATCCTCTAAGCCAGCACAGAGTATTTGACCATAAACCAACTCCTCCCTACTAACCTATCCAGCATTTCAGCAAGCCCTGGCTATGGCTCCATGCATATAGAGAGGCCATTCCTAAAACTGGATTCAATGATCACTTCTCTCCAGAAGAACAAAACAGGTAATATCTCTCAGGGAGGAGAAAGAAAACCAAAACATACACCCCAGCACCCCGAGACAAATCAGAAATGTATCATAAATGAGCAGCTTCTGTAACGTAGGTATTTATCCACCAAGAACTACAAACAATCCAAACAAGCTATTAATTTGCAAAGGTCACTGAACAACCATCAGATAACAGGATTCAGTCACTACTGACATGGACTGAATTTCAAACACCAGTGGAAGGCTTTATTTTTGTATTCTTAATTTCATGACCAAACCACTGAACACTCTCAAGGTTGCTGGCACGCTGAGAACTCAACAGGGGATAGAGTTAGGATTAGGGGACGTGAGATCTGCAGTACATTAAAGAGAAAATCTGAAGACTGTACCATAAAATACCATTTCTTGGGGTAAAAGTTCTCATCTTCTGTGGCTGTCAAATCAGCACTGTTTGCAAGCACAGACACTTTTAGTCCAAGTCCTCTGCTCAATCAGGCTTTGCATTCACCCTCACAAGTCTTCTGGGAATGAGGATGGGGCAATGCACCATCCTTGTAACACCCAAATTTCTCTTTTTGACAGACCTTCCCAAAAGAGCCATGGTCACCAGCACAGCAGGATTCTCACGAAGAAAAAAATAATTGCCAGTTGTGAGCAAAAGCAGTATTAGATGAATTAATAGAGAGAGAAATACGAGTAAAGGTGCAAGTTTTACCTTATTCAGTGCCCAAGAGTGCATCTGAAGAGTTTATTTACATGCTACAATTGCAGCAAGTCCTGGGAGCAGGGATTTGAGTGTTTATTTCCAAGTTTCTCTCATTAGCATTTTTACAAAGAAAAGGGCTGCTTTCAGGAGACACAATTTTCAAACTGATTACTTTGTAATCACTAAAAAGGGGAAAAGGGGGAAGAAAAACCAACCCAGAGATAATTCCACCACAGGCATTTGATCTGCCCAGTAATGAGCCCATATGCCTTGAACAGAAATGGAAGCATCTGGTTCTTCTGCAAAGTCCCAGGCACTGCAAGCAGAGATGTGCTGTGTGCATCAGCCAAAGGAGAAGAAGGGTGACTGTTCCTGGTTTGCAGGCACTGCTCTACCTGTGGCCTTACCTGCTCCCAGAAAAGCTGGAGCACCGGCTGCTACATGGGCTCCTGCAGTCTGTTACTTCAAGGGCAAGGACATAAAATGAGGACTTAAAAAATAAAGTCAAAGTTGTACAGCTAACACAGTGGAAGCATATACTGCTTCACTTGTGCATATGCTGTGTTCCTTTCCACTCTCCCTTACTGATCTTGTCTAAATTATTTAGACTACATGTACTTTGAAGAAGGGACACTCTTCCTCCCTATATTTGGATGCCAACACTCCAGCCTTCACTGGGTACTTTAGGCAGGTGCCATAACCCAACCAGGACAGGCCACGCTGCCAAACAGGGGCAGAAGTAAGGCAGCAGATAAGCTACTGAGTCTCTCCAAAGAGCTGATTTGTTAATTAAAGGTTGTTACTAAACAACAAAACCAAACTAGTCCAAGCCAGTGAGAGCTTGCAAATAAATAAATAGCACAGTTTGTTCACAAACTTAAAAGATTATTACCCTCAACTGGCTGAGAAGACAGGAAGAGGCTGGCATAGGTGCTGGTGCAAAGAAGGCAGGGGGAAGCCTTGATTTAAATGAACATCACATTTTTATCCTATTTGGCATTTTTTTTCTTTCAAGCTGTAAATTACTTTCTTAAAGAAAGTTGTCTATCAGGGAGCATTAGATTATCAAAATATATTGACATGCAACTTCAGCTGCAATGTCACATACTGTGACATTGCATTTTGTACATTTCTCCTTGTAAGAAGATATAGGATAAATACTCTAATTATTAAAATTCATTATTTGCGTCACTCTTGCTTGAATGGCAATGAGGATCCAAGGACAAATGGAAAAGCAGGGCTTCATACAGTGCAGCCACCCTAAAAGTGACATGTTCTCATCATCTGATTAATGTATGTTTTCTAAGCCAGCAACCACCACTTCAGCAGGCTGAGTTTCCTTAAAACTTCTGCAGAAAATATACACTGACAACTTTGGAGACTCCTATTTTAATTCTGTGTTTTCAAAAGAAGCTTAATTAAAAGAAGAAAAAATCCTGTTCTAACTAAACAATGAGCAACTTCACATAACCAGCCTCTGCACACACCCGTGCCTCCAGAGAGGCCATCCTGCTCCTCCCTTTCAACTCCTGGCCCTGTATCTCCTCCTCCTCCCTTCACTTAGATTACGAGATTAATTAAAAATCTTAAATTATAGGAGGCTTGAAGAAAACACCCTTAGAGTCACTGAACTAGGGGTTGCACTTGAAAATCAGCTGGAAGGTTAAAGCAGACAGTAGCCCTCATGACCTGACCTTCAAATCAGAGGGTTTCTATTTGTCTGCTGAAGAATTTCACCTCATCTCAGATCCCTCTTACTCTAACCTGGTCCCTCATGAAATTCAGACACAGAAGGTGAAATTGTGCCATGCAACTCAATGAATTCAAGAGCAGTTTCCTATTGGTGTAATTTAGATGCTCAAATACAGCTGAAGGACAAATGTACCGCCACATCATCAGGGAATGGGTTTGTGTCAAGGTTTAAGGATCTGGTCAGAGACAGAACAGCTGAGCTGGGGAATCACTGACAGAAGTACATCAGGGAGCCACAGAGAACTACTAAAACTTCCCACACACATTACATCATGGTCACTGAAGTTACTCCAGGGTTGAAGTGAAAAAATTTATTGTTTTGGGCATGTCTATCAGAGCTGGCAGCAGTTCTTCATAGGACAGTCAAATTCACTCACTGACTCTTAATCCTCCCTGCTTTCCTTCTGTCAGAGACTCTGGTGTTTTCAGCTCTTCATGAAGATGCTATCTGCCTCCCAGTCCTATGCCAGACAAAAAGTCTTTCAAGGTTATTTTAAACCAATCTGGATGGTCATCAAGATAGTCCTGTAAGGGATTACTGATGAGATTAGTATTAACTATGACAACTCAGTGAAGAAATCTAAATATGATAGTGGAAAGAGTTCATAGAACATCAGAACCAGGGACTGCAAGAGAGAGAAATACATCGATTGTACACTCACATCTCCAACACTGCATTCAATCTTGGTCACCCCATCTCAAGAAGGATTTGGAAAAACAAGAAAAGGCACTGAGAAGGATAAAAAGGACGCCTGTAAGTGTGTGCCAGCTTCCAGACATATCAGGAGACTAAATACACCAGAACATGTTGAAAAAATGCGTCTGATGATAGAAGGACATGCTGTGAAATTATCAGCTAGTCTGCTTAAAGAAGTATTTTTTCCATGCAATACGTTTGCTTGCTGCAGGCATAGCTTTGGGTATTCCAAGACTTCAGACACATCCATGGGGGTTAGGTCAGTGGTGTCTGTGACATGTAGTGGCTGGGGCATAATACTTGGCTCCAGAAGTCCCAAGCTGCCAATTGCTTGGAGGCAGAATAGGGTACAAAGAGAAGGAGCAACTCACCTTCAGGCATATTTTTATATTTCTCCCCTTAAATACCAGTTTACTGGCCAGCGTAAGATGGAGGACCCGAGGTGGAAGACATTCAGCTATATCCATACGGATGTTTACGTTGATGCATGGGAACAAATATGTAACAAGGTTTATCTAAGGGTGATCCCAGTCCAGTGAGAGCTGCAGGACGAGGACACCTTCACTGCAGCTTTGGAAAATGGCTTCCTTGTCAGCAGCATCCCTGTACACTCCCTACACACCGCCAATACAAGTCGTCCAGAAAGTGTCCAGCAGCTGGAGATGTGCTCACCATCCCATCCCAGGCCAGGGGTGAAGCCTTTACTCACTGATATTCTTCAGGGATGCTCGCCGACTGCTGTCCCCCTAGAAAGATGTGATGCCAACAGCCAGCAAAGCTGTAGCAGGAGACCTCCTCTCCCCCAAAGACCTATGCTTTGGTAGTGGCCTGACCCAGCCACCATTTTCTAGATTGACACAGGCATGGTCCTCAATCTCCATCCTCCAGCTCCACATGGAACAGCAGTAAAAGCAGCCTTGCACACAGCAGTCAAGCCCTCCTCCTTCCTAGTCAAGGTAGGAATAAAAAGAGTTAAAGGTGGAAAGGCATGGTGAGAGGAGGGGCTCAGGAAGCCAGGCTGGAAAAAGAGCACAGACTTGCTGTGATAACTTGGGGAAACAGGATGTCAAAATGCAAGGAGGCCAAATGCCCACGCTGTTCCCACACCCTGATGCGATGCTGTCCAGACTCCTGGCCCCCCTGAGGTTTGTCTTTATTTTTAACAAGTGCAAAAAAAATCCCCAAGGCAACACTGTACTGACAAATATAAATGACTCAGCTGGAGATAGACTGGCTAAGAAGCCCCAAGACTAATTTTCTCTCTAGCTCTCCTCCTCTCAGAGGTAATCTCATACCTTCACAATAACGAGATCAAGACAAAATACATCTCTGGTCTGCTGGGCTGGGTCAACAAAACACTCTGAATCTCCCAGCAGCATCAAAAACTACTGCAAGGCAGGACATTTTTCTCTTAGTCCATCTACAATCCTAAACAAGCCTTTGTTACTTCAAGTAATGAAAAAGTATTGACAAAATCAATCAAATTGGTCCTGCAATTAGTATTCTACTAGACACCATAAAGATGATTGAAATATCAATACCCCCAGTAGACCCACATAAAGATAGGCTACTTCTCCAAAAAGCTTTTCTTGAGTAAATAGAGGAAGTTTGTAAAAGTCCAACTGTTCAAAACTTGCTTCAATTTAAGAGCTGCACAAATGAGGAAGAGTCTCACAAGGTCTTTTAGGTCGATTAGAAGCTCAGAGCACTCAACCTGCCACGGAACTGGGGTGTCATGCTTCCAGCAGTCCATTTGGAGGCCATAGAATAAAATGTACAAAATCCTATTCACTAGCAAAGGTACCTGCCTGAAGAGTGCACATGTTTTCACACAATTAAATCATACTTGTCTCCTAACCACCCAAATAAAAATCAAAATGTTTTTAAAAATATAGGCATAAATCCAATTCCATACATTACTTATGTTTTTTCTTCTGAACACTCATCCAAAGAGACCTGAAGCCAATGAAAAGACTCCTTATCAAATTAAGAAAGCTTTGGACTAGGTTCCAATATTTGATTGACACTCAAGAAAACACATATACTCTCTTTTATTTTTAATCTCCTACAGCCTTAGTGCATTCAAAGGAGTCCAACTGATCTTCTGCTAAAGATGCAACCAAAAAATCATTCTTACAGCAAATAAAGTACATTGAAACTAATCACATTTAAAGATTCTATGGAAATGAGCCATATTTATTTCCTTGCCATTTAAGAAAGAATCATTTAATTATTAAAAACTCCGTTTTGCCAGAACAACTTCTGCAGACTTTTTTTGCTTCCATTTTCAACCAGAGAACTCCAATGTGCTTCGCTGCTATTAAAACCACATCTTCAAAAGCTACTGCTGATTTTAAAAGGGGGAAAATTTCTGTTGCTCAGATTCAAAGATGTTAAACTGCACAGAGATATACAAACACCTGCATGAACAACCTTGGCCTTCAATGAGTACTGTCTTTGACAGAGACATTCTCCCCATTTTGTTCAGCAACTGAGATACTAGGGGGGAAAAAAAGTAGAAAATACCATTGCTCTGACTATGAGGACAGTTTTCTTAGTCTGTTTGTAACAGACTAAATCCTCTAACATGGACTGGGTCCTGAAGTTGCACTTTTTGTAGGTTTGTGAAAGGCAAAGATGACCACCTATTTAAGTGTGAAACAAATATAAAATGGAAGTAGCAAGAAAATTCATAAGTTAAAGTGTATGGGTAAAATAACAGGTGTTTTAAGTAGTTCAACTTCTGAGTAAATAAAAACTCAGCAGTTCCAACGCATTTATGCAGACAACTTGCCCAAACTCCAGAGGCTGCTTAGGGCTTGCTGCAATGAGGACACTGCACCAGGCAACACGTAGGAGAGGGAACCAGAAACAAACACATGAACAATGGTGACTCAAGAGACATGAAGGCAGAGAGAAAAGACAAACAGAGAATTGTTGGGCTTCTCTTGCACATGGATGAAGGCTCACTTCACAGAGTGTTTCACAGATGCAGACAGATCAAATGAAAGCACCTCTACGCCAGCCTGACTGCACACCCTTGCCACCAAACTCTCTGGGCATTGGTCTCATTATATTATGCAAAGAACATGCTTTGGCTGCTTTGTTTCCTGTTCACCCTCTCTACTGCTTTGGTTTGTGAAGCCAAAACCTCTGATCAAGCATCAGATTAAGAGAATGCACATTAGAAGAGTGTTTTTTATTCCCTCATTTGAACAAAGCTGACATTTCACATACATTCATAAAACTGATCAGCTCCAAGGGTTTGCAGGGCAGATCTGCTCCCCCAGGCTATCCGTTTCCATAATGGATTCTTTACTAAATCTGTAAGGCAGGAAAGGATGGATTGTAGATATTTAAACAGCAAAACTAATTAACTAAACATAACTACTTTCTTTGAAGCTTTAGTAGACGGTAAAAATTTCCATTTATCTATTCTTATATGTGAATTGGAAACATTTCTGAAACTCAGTATTCTTCTGTCATGGAAATTAAGAATGGTATTTTCAGGCAAAAATAATCAGAAATTCTGAACTGAAGTGAGAGCCACTAGCTTCACCACTGTGCTCTGGCAGATGCCCAGGAGTAGATGGCAGATGACTCCTCATCTCTTAATTTCTATTGGTTTTGGAGATGTGTTTTTCACTTTCTCAAAGATGCTTCTCTGTATAAAGAGCTCACCTCTCCACCTGCACCTTCATTTAAGGAGATTTCTAGATTTATCAGCAGAAGTAAGCATCAATATTTACAAAGATTTCAATACTGTATACATTTATTAGCATATCTGCTAAGCTTGCTCATCCCAAAACTGAATGATTCAAATTGCTATGGCACATGAAAACATATTTTCTGAGGTGCATGCTGTTTCTCCAGGAACATTCCTGGTGTAAGGAAGGCTTACACTTTTGCCGAAATAACTTAAGGCAGACTAATGCCTTGATTCCTTTCCAGACTCAGCTTATTTAATTTCAAGATAAATTAAAAAATGTTTTGAGTCTCCAACTCACGTTTTGCACCTCCTGCTACCTTTGCTGTTGCAAGAAAGATGCCAAATCCTCCCACCTCCTCTGTCCTGTGCAAAACTCACCGACTCTGAGTGTTGAACTTTCAATGGCATTATCCTCTCTGAAGAGCTGAGAAAGGTGAAGCTGAGACCTGGGTTTGTCCCATCACTAAAACTGGGTGAGGAGCTTCTGTAACTAATGCACAAAGTTCACAAGCCAAGAAAGGCTTTGCCAAAGGGCTGTTCCTGCTCCAGGAAAGGGCACAGACCTCAGTCAGCCCAAGTCTCTTTTCAGGGAAGGTACAATTTCAGGAAAGTAAAGAAAAGAAAGATTTGTATTGAAAATTGCTGCATAGGCACCTGGTCTTGATGCTGGCTTAAAGGGAAGAAAAAGAAAGAAAAAAGCAAAGTTTAAGGGAGAGTGAGGGATGACAGATAAATGCTCGTGAGGTCTAGAGAAATTAGCATGCAGAGCCAGGTAAATAGGCTTGGAAGAGCAATAACAACTACAGCAATACGTGTAGAGATGCAGTATGAAAGATTTGATGATAACATAAAAAAAAAAGAGAGAATGAAAGAGAAAAAAATCATCCTTATGGGCGCATCAAGCACATCCATACAGTCTGGTCTTCTACATTAACCCTGTGCCATAATCTCCATCCCAGTGTCACCAGCACCCCACAGCATCTCTGAAAAAAGGGACACTGGCAGCTTATACCAGCTACTGAGAGCCAGGGAGAGGAGGAGAAGGCAAGGAGAGAAAGGAAGGGAAAACAAGGTGATTTTACTGCATCAGTTGTTAAGATAAACTGACCCAGTGACACCATTCATCTCCTCTAAACCCAAAGCTCCCTGAAGGTTTTCTGACTGCCTCCACTTCGTATTTTCTTGTAGGCACTTGGGCTAACACTGTTTAGGGATATTTAAAAGGTAACCTGAAGCCCAGGAACTCATGTACCCATATTGCTCTCCAGGCTTGCTGCCCTCACCATTGGCTGTGTCTTCACAGAAAAACTCAGAAAATGGCCAGTTCCACACTAGGGCCATCTCTGAAAAGGGCTGATGCACTTCAGTCCTCTCCGAAAGGGGAAGCTTTTGTACATATTTCTCAAAAATCATGTTAAAATAGCCTGGAAAGGGACACATGAGGTGTCACAGTCCGCCTGCCCACATGGTGAGTTTGAAGAAATGTCATCTGGGCTACTGACAGCAAGGGGTTTCCATGGACAGCCCATTTTAATGCCTTTCAGTTATGTCTACTAATTCAAATAACCTCCCAAAAAAAGAAGTTAGTCACTATTGCAGACACAATGGTTCCTATTCCTCGTACCTTCCCAGAATTTGAAAGTTTCAGATAAATTGCTATTATGCTAAAATTTATCAGTTAAGGAGAAAGAAAAAAAACCAACAAACCAGAACAATGTATTAGTACATGGAGAAGGCTGCTGCCACCAAAAGCAAGGGGCTCAGTGGCTGCTCACAAACCATGCTTTCCAGCTGCAGCCTGAAACTGATTACCTTGTAATCATCATTTCTCTAGCAGGTTTAAGAAATGCCAGCCCAACTTCTAGTCCTGTCCATGAGTCACTGTTTGCTACCCGCTCTGCTGTGCTGAGGGCACTACAGTGGGGGAGAAACTATAAAAGGGAACGTACAAACCTGCCCAAGTCTAAGCAATGCAGTCTGGTGCCAACCAGAAACTGACCACAGAGCAAGCAGGGCTGGAGCTAGCAAAGGGATCAGAATTGATGCTCAGGTAGGGAATCTTTTTCACTGTGTTGATGAAACAACATGAAAACACGATCCTCATGTTTAGGTGGGTGAACCAACTCCCTGCCTGACTGCAAAAACACCGGCATTTATGTAAGGGACAGTTCAAAGCTGCATGGCCAGTGTGACAGCTCCAATTTAATTCTCTGAACCAGATCCCTAGAACCTCAGGTAAATGTCTGAGCCACACAAAGAAGGGTCAGAAACACACAGCTTAGGGTGGAAGGAGGTCAGCACCTCAGCAGCAACTGTGTAGAGAAGTTTTAAGTGTAATGCAACCACATCCCAAGTTCTCCAATGTGCTTTAATTCACCCCAGATCAACACACTAATGTCTCCAAATCATTCAAAATTGCACTTCCACGCTGCAGCACTTGGTCTCCTGGAAGAGCCAGAGCAAAGACCTGGAAAAGAGCCTTATGCTAAGGAGTAAGTTGTAACTCCTGAACAAGAAAAGGCCAAACCACCCTGAAGGCATGAGGCAGTCAGTCTTACAACCAAACCTAAAGGTCGCTACTCCTTTGCACAGAGTAGTGAGTCAAGTTCCCATGATCCTTTCAGAGCCTGCTAATCCCAGTTTTTTCTGGTTTTTGTTTTGTTTTTCTCGTATCTTTGCAACGTTTGACAATTTTCTAATTTAGCTAATGAAGATAAACTTCTTACAGTTATGGTGATGATTTCTTAAGTTTTTGTTTTAAATAAAATATTTTTTCCAAGAAAGGAAGTCTTCAAGCATTCAAACACTTGGTATTGTGAGTGGCACTGCTAGATTAATTAATATGTTGGAAGAGCAATAGAGCGAGATACTGGTGGAGGTGCAAAGAACCAGCACATGCATGTTGGAGTCACCAAGACTCTGAAGGAAGAACATGTAAACAACAGCAGTGATAAGCAACAAGTTAAAAAAAACAAACTAACAGGACAAGGACCAAATACAGAAGGAAACAGCATACTAAAAAAAAATATTATATAAACTAGAGCATTTGGAAAGGTTGCAAAGCTCAGAAAGCAACTCAGCTAAAAGCTCTGTGAAATAGGTAGGAAAGTCAATGTAATTGAACGGCCTCAAGGCAGAGTAACACAGTGTGGCTGGGTTTAGCAGAGAACAAGTAACCTAGATCTGAGACCCATGCAAGCATTAAAAAAATCACAGGATTCCCACATTTAAAGCCTGATCAGACACACACTGTGGACCAAATTTAGCATCCCCAGGAACACAGTGAATTTGAAACTTTTAAGACATGTCTATGCGTGGCTAGTTAGAACATGAAACTAAGGGATTATCTGCACATAAACTCATTAATGACTAAAATGTATTTATTCCCTAAGCAAGGTGTATACAAGTAAAGCTGCTGCCCTTCAGTCTCTCTTCTTGTCTGAATCCAAATCAACACTTAAACATGCACAGCTCTGGAGCCTGAGTTGAGTCTGTGCTTTGCTCCTGGGGACCACAACTCGGCTGTCCCTCTTCTTGCCCATCAGAGGTAGTGATGGATATCTAACTTTCTGGCTCTTGCTCCTCACTTCAGCTGTAAGATCATCACTCTTGCTATCAAATCAACCCAGCCTTTGTTCAGAACAAGTACTTTTAACTTCTGCAGAATTTCCCACTCCCACACACAATCCAGGAGACAGCCTGTATAAAAGATTTATATCAAACCTTTATGCAGCAACACGAGGTTATATAAAAGCTGGAATATGCAGAATACAAAGCAGGTAAGAAGCACACTTTAACTTGCAGGTGACACAATTAACACTGAAAGTTCAAGATTGTCACACAGAGGCTAGTGCTTTCCAGAAAAAAAAAAGGTGTTTTTTTTTCTCAACTGTGGCACAATTTGCAACACTAAGAGAGATCCTGGCCCTGCTCCATCACTGAGTGTTTGAAGTTGGTTTAACCAGGGCCAGATTTCATCCACTGCATGTTGACAATAACAAGACAAGCCTCGGCACGATGGATGCAGTTTCACAATGGCTTTACATGGGTCTTAAACATGTGCCATCCCCCAAAAGGGACCTGTAATGACTTAAGCTTCCCCTGACCTTGCTGACACCCAGGCCCAGAGCACGCCAACGCACAGCATGGCCACAGGCAAGCCGTTGTCAGAGCTTGGGTGGAGGAGCATGAATGAGTTGCTGTCCCAATCAGCTCAGGCTGCAGTTTCACAACACACTGGCTTCAGCGACAAAACCTCCTCACTGAGTTCATCCTCTGGACTCAGCACTTCTCTTGCCTTGTGCTGGAGTCCACAGCTCCCTTCTGCCAGCACAACCACTTTCGAGTCTGCCCTGTAAACTCCATCACTGAAAAACAAGCATTAGACATGACATCTTTTCTGGAGCATACCTTTAGCCCATGTAATTTAAAAAAAAAAAAATCTTCTGGCGTGGCATTGCACACAGTTAAACCAGTGCAAACACAAAGAGGTGCACTGCAGCACAGGGATGGGTGCTGCAAGTTTCTTGCTGAGGCCAACACACAATGCAATTACAAGCTAATATAAAAGCCCAATTCTAGAGAGCAATGTAACTGAGTGGAAACTGAGAAATAAAGAACTGTCCTCAGGTTACAAAGAAAAAGCTGGAAAAACATAAGGGAGGGATCTATGTCACATAACTTTAATCACCTAAGAGGTGTAACTGGAAACTAAGCTGTATCCCTGTAGTAAGTGAGAAAGGAGAGTGATATATCCCAAGGACCAGTCAGCCTGTTTCTCTCTCTGCTGCAATCCTGAGAGCAGGGATGCTCAGTGTAGCACAACATAAAAGGAATCCTCTCCGAAGGTCTGAATACCCCTAAGATAGGAGAAAACAAAAGCAAAATCACAAGAACCCTTCGCTGCCTATTACCCTCTAATGCTTAGAATTAGAAATTAAGATTTTGCAGATGGCAAAAATCACTACACAAGCAGTAAAGAAGCAGAGTATAAAGCCAGTAAAAGGAAGCACTAAAAATACAAGGAAGTTCATTTTATAAATAAAAAAAAAATTAAAAAGAGGAAAAGAGAAAATGATTTATCCTTTTAACTAAAAGGCCAAACCAATTAGAAAGTGTTTTTTAAGAGCAAAGACTGTATCCCATACATTACCCCACAAAACAGTCAAATGCCTTTCTACAGCTTGACAGGAGCCTAGATTAAATTTTCATTTCACGTGGCCTCTAGCTCTGCATCCTTGTTAAAACACATTCCCTGTTAACATATCTCACAATTACTCAAGAATGACAAAAATTTAGGAGGTAAAGGGCTCTTTTATGCACTCTGAGTGCTAAAACAATGATATTCCCCTCATAGCTCCTTTAAAAAAAAAATTAAGCCACTAATATGATAGTTCTTGATAGCAAATTACATTCTATGTAGAATCCTGGGCTGCAGAATGCTGTCGGGGACCCCAGCAAGGTCTGAAACTACTGAGGAGAGAGATTTCTCTGGCACTTGAGGTACAGGGATGGTATCAGCAGGGAATTTTCCACCCTGCCCTATGGGATATAATAAACATCAGTGGTTGATGATAACATCCCAGCCACAATTCAGTCTCACGGTCTGCTGTCTCGGTACCCCTCTGCCTCAGAGGGAAGACACTAAACCAGGACCCTGCATGTCAAGGTATCATGATCACATTTCCCCTCTGTTGTTACCTCTACAGCATGAACATCAAATCCATGTCCCAGAAGGGAACATACCAGCTAACCAGGCCTGAAAAGACAAGTTTTGCTTGGCTTTATTTGCTGAACCCCAGCCCAGACCACAACCACACAGAAGAAGAACAGTATCAGTCTATAACAAGTGAGCTAGAGGAACAAAGAATGGACTTTGGCTCCAGCACAAAGCTTCTTCAGCACTCGGTTTCTAATCAGTGTTACTAGACATTAATAACACTGTCTACACTGGCAGCCAGCCACTGGGCCCACCTCTCACAGTCCATCACCACAGCTGCAAATACAAAGACAGAACATTTGGAGGTGATGTACACATTTCCTGTAGGCTTCAACTTCACGTCTGCCCAGGCCTCAAGCCCAGCTCCATGCCATTAACTGAAGCAGAGGGATCTGGAGCACAACCAGCAAACACAGAAATCAGAACATGCTCTCTACCTGGCAGGTAGGATGTGAAAATCATTGGCCCTGGTGATGCAAACACTCCATGCTTTGCTACAGATTGGTTCTGCCTGCTTAACTTCAGCAGCTTACAGTGTGCCAGGCATGGAGGATGGTGGTGATGATCCCAGCTGCTGCAGCAGCTGAGCAGTGCTCTGGATAGCAATGGCTTTTAGGTGTCTTCCTCCTCCTCCCACTCTGACGGGTAACTGAGATAAAGCCAAAGGAGTCACACCAACAACACTGGCAAAGCCTGAACTACAGTCCCAGACATCCCACCCCTCTACTGTTGACAGTAAGAGGTGCTGCAAGCAACACCATGCTCAGGAAAAACAGTGAAGAGCTCTTGGGCTCTGGGAAATAACTTAAGTCAAACAGAGTCTACTTAGGACTAGTCAAAATACCAAGCAATTGAATAGTATCAGTGTAAGGCATCATACAAGCTAAAAGGGCAGAATCAGACTGTTTACATCAACTCTAGATCTCCTAAATTTCACAAGGGCATACCTTCATGAAGTAACAAACAATGGCAGAGATTATTACTGGCTTTCGTCACTGAAAACTTGTTCCCACAAGAGTTATTCCCACTAAACACTTGAAGACTTAAGCCTCCAAAAAAAGAAACAACCAGTAACAACTTTGCTGAGCACCACTGCCCCTCTGCCCTGCTCGGTGCTCCAGGGCAGTGAACCAGCTCTGAACCTCTAATAGGAGGAGAAAACCTCTGCAGAGCAACTTGGGCAGTCTTGTGACACAGCTGAAATACCTTATGGCCGATGTTAAACTTTGGCTTATAAAGATTCGAACTGTTTAACTGCCTGCTTGACAGTTTGCTCTGCAGCAGCGCTTTAATGAGGACACAGAGGAGGCACTTTCTCTCCTGATGATGGACAAGCCACAAACAGCCGGTCGCGCTGGGTCAGAACCAGTTTTGTCCATTCCCTCAGAAAGAAGAGGGACATTTGTGCTGGGGACACAAAGGCTGATCTGTTCAGAGCTGGCCACAGTCCTCCCGCCTAGCTCCCATCACTGGCCTGACACAGGCTGGCGTCGAAGGGGGAAGGGTAAAAACGCACGCACTGTCCCATGTCCCCAATGACTGTTCCTAGCAAATGTCATTATTTCAAAGTGTTGCACCTTAAGAATACTTGTGCGAAGCGCTCATGAAAATCTCAACTGTGTAAATTGGAGTTTAATTTGTCTATTCAACATTGCCACTCTTCAAAAAGAAGTCAAACATGGCTACATTTTTTTCCAGTAAAAAAAGCTATGATCTGCAAAGCAGTTCTCTCCTTGGCAATCACTACTGTTTGCTTGTTTTGATGCAGCGTAGGTTGGGAGGGAGGGATGATAATAAAAACAAGAACTCTTTTTCTCCTCACCTTGAATGGTGACAGGTTCAACAGCAAACAGCTTTACATAGTGCAGCGCCCACAGGAGAGGAAAAACAAAACCACTAGTCTTAGTCTTTCATAACCTCACCCAGTAAAATCAATTAAGACACGTTATGTATGCAAAGGTCATGCTCATCTATGTAGCCACAGGATCAGGGCATAGACACAAAAACCTGTGCACACTAAACTTCAGCTGATATGCACACTCCACAGAGAGCTGGACAGGGCATTCTGCCTGACCTTGGACCTGCTCACCCCACTTCAGCCTGCAAAGTGGAGTGCTTTCATCTATTTTCATAAATTGTTATTTATTAGACAGTATTTATTTAAAGGCTTAAGAGACAGTGTGATCTTCTTTTGCTTTGCAAGCACTTTCAGGGAGTACCTGTGCATAGTAGTCATGGGTTCAGCCATGTGCATCGCCCAGCATGAGGCACTGGTTGAGGAAGGCTGGTCTGGGGGGGCTGCCAGTGCCCCACACAGCTCAGTCTCCTTTACTATCTCCCATACTAAACAGCAACATGGTAAGAGGTGCTTCTGGGACAAAAGCAAGCTTCTCCCTGGAGCAAGCTGAGATTAACAGGTCCTTTTACCTCCAGCCTCCTTGGCCACTGTGGCTCACACACAATGTCCTTCAGCAGGACTGTTCAGGGGGCTCAGGCTGCACCACAGGAGTCCTTCAGCCAGAACTGAACCCCAGAGGAGGCAATGCCAGGGGCACTGCACCTGAAGCATCTGTTGAATCAGATTCACTTTTTTTTTTCCCTAGCATTTATCAAGGAAATAATGTGCAAAAAGCATGGACAACTTATTGCAGAGCTGTGTCTCACTTGACTCTCCTGAATCAGCTCTTACACTTTAACTGGGTATTCCTTACGTAACATACTGTAAGAGCTTTCTTTGCAACACTCTTCTGAAGCTATGATTACAGGTTTAAAACTAGGAGTTAGTTTCAATTCACTGTATTTTCTAATGATGCCCGTATTTAAAAGAAAACAAACACAAGGTAATTGGGTTGTATTCCAGGCCTGGAAACCTCAGGGCTAATCCAAATTCTCCCAAGACCTCAGACATGAAATACAGCAGACTTCCAGTTTATGTACCATCTTGTGATTATACAAATTCTGTCACTTTTCAATCATCCTTAAACTACAGCTGCAACTTTGCACCTCTTTAGAGGTAAGAAAACCATCAGGCTTGGACGTTAGCCAGGTGGCCATCCGCAGTCGATGGAGCCTGCCTGGACACAGGGTTCATCCCCAGCAGGGATCTGCCAGTGTTCAGATACACAAAGCAGCCAGCCGGGCTAAAGTCAGCAAGCTAACATTTTGATTATGCAACTACTTGTTCAGCTACAACTGCAGGTTTTCCTGCATAATAAGGCTGATAAACATCAAACTCTTTCTGATGCTGCCTTGCATCCTAAATGATGCAGTCAGAAGCCAGAAAGGAGGTGAATGATATCCAGAAAAATCAGGGGGAGAGAAGAGTGTTGTGTTGTCAGGTCAGGGGCAAAACATGCAGAGACTCTGGGCCTGGTGTACTCTGCAAAGTCCAAATATCTCTGGTAACTGTCACAATCTAGCATTATACACTGCAGTGGCACCAAGGTAGGAGCAAACTCCAATTTTTTCTGGAGAACCATCTATGCATTGACAGTGCTACAGAGAGAGTGAGAGGGCACTTACAAACCTCCTGTTAAACAGGAAAGAGGTCAAATTTCTGCTAGATGTAGCTTTTTGGAGAAAACATAACTCTACAAAGCAGCCTTCACCTGAAACTACATTTTTGTTGTCTCCAAAAACAATGACTGCTTCCTGCTCCTGTTAAATGTTATTTTTAGTGTGTCTCTGCTGTTGCAGAGGTCAGAGCTTAGGTCTGAACAAGAAAGAAAACCTGAAACATCCTTTGCAAAACTGTCAATACAGTATCTGTCAACCTGGAATTTAAAGTTTGCAGAAGTAAGGTTTTGATTCTTTGCTAGTTTGAGACAAGGATTCACAGCTTAGGCACAGATCCAACTGTGCCGAAATATTCAAACTTTGTGATTAGCACTGAAGAGCAGATTAAGAAATAGCAATTATTTAATCAATTATTATTGCACGAGATGACTGAACTGCCACATCTATTTTACAGTGCTTTTACTCAATGGTCTTTGGGGGATTGGGAAGGGAAGAAGGACAAGCCAAAAGGGTTGCAGAAGGGCAGTACAGAGTCAGGTTTCCTAAGCACAGGAAAGAAGCATGTTACCCCAGAGCCTCAACTGAGAAACTTGTGAGCAGGTCTTTTCAGCCACACAGGAAGCCAGTGAAGTGAATCACCCATTAAGGAACAAAACTATGTTCATATTATTTTAAAGGATAAGTAATGTAGTAGGTATCAGAGACAGGATAAAGCTGTATCAGCATCTTTTTTTTTCCCCATCAGTGATTCATGTCAATATTACTTGCTAAAAAATATCTTAATCTCACTGAAATCAATGGGAATATTCGTCAGCGCGAAGATGAGGCAGCTTTTGCTCTCCCACCTTCTGCTCCATGTTCATTCCCTTTTCTTGGCACTCTCCAGCAGACGGCAGGTTGTCCCCATCAGCCTGGCCATTGCCCACTCAGCACTGGAGGCTTGGATGCAGACAGATGGACACAGACAGTGGGGTCCAGGTGGAGAACACAGACCCTGAGAAAAACCAAAATTGCAGGTGCAGCCTCTTATGAAGCGCTCCAGCAAATGAATCAACCCAGAGACTCCTTCAGGGCAGGTATAATCAAGACTCTACTTATCTCCATTTTCACAGAACAATTAACTTAATCTACATAGCACTGACAACAAACAAATTCTGTCTTGGATATGAGCAAATGCATGTACAACACGCATGCAAGCTCACAGCCTATGCTGTATGTGTGTACCCACTTGTACCCCGTGTCCATGTAATATTGCTGATAGACATTTATAGCTGTGCCCACATCAAGGA
Source organism: Brachypteracias leptosomus (assembly GCA_013401335.1). NCBI lineage: Eukaryota > Metazoa > Chordata > Aves > Coraciiformes > Brachypteraciidae > Brachypteracias > Brachypteracias leptosomus. The sequence continues at coordinate 12,248 of VYZX01031611.1, read as the reverse complement.
TAGGTCAGCTCTGGAATTAAAGAGCTACATTGAAAGGCATTCCTAAACCAACATCAGCCTACACAGTAGTGAACAGAAAGCAAGCAAAGGGAAAATAAAGAAGCAAAATAATGCATTGCATATTCCCCCACAGAAATAATTTCCCACACTTTATGATTTCATGAACACTTCTTGGTTCCTTCATACACATACAGTTCTACACAAAGCCTGTCATAGAGCAAAAGTTAAAAAGGTAATGGGCCAATTTAATTTGCAGCTGCATTGAGGTGATATTAAAATTACACCTAGAAGAGCTATTTTAGGCAAGCTTTAGAAACTAGCGAAGTTTCTTCCTCATTTTCCTCTGTATTCAAGGTTTCTACTGTGAGTTTCACAAAAACAAGGAAATGGACCCCCAGAACTATTACTAGCTGAAAAGATCAAACATAAATGCCTTACAGGAATTCATGTAATATATCACTTGTGACTTCTCCGCTGGAAGCATATCTGCCTTGGCTTGTTCCAGATATACATCCTTATCCACTTCGTACAACATGTGGATTGGTAGAAAAGTAACAGAACAAAGTGATTAAGGAGAACAGCATGTCTAAAGTTTCCAAGAAACAGAATAAATACCTGCACTTATAGAAATGAACTATGTATTTTAACAAGATGGGAAAAAAATATTTCATTGAGCTGGTCAAAACCTTTTGGCCATGAAAATTTCCTGTTGATAAATGTGACATAATTGTAAAGATTTTCCACGAGGAGAAGGTACTTTGGGTAATTCTGTTATTCCACATGAAAAATTCAACTTAGAAAAGTTTTTAAAAACAAATTCAAATCAGCCTTTGGAAAGTAAATTGCTTCCTTTTTAAATATAAAATGCCATTTCAAATTAAAACATCATAGATTACCACAAAAACTTGTGTGTTTTCAAGTCAACCCTTCCTTTCCTCCCTCAAAAACCAAAAGGTATTTGTTCCTCAATATTTTGTTAAGAGAGTGAACCTTGAAACCTTTGTAAGATCTTAACACTATTTATGCATATAGTCTGAAAGCCCTGGCAGTACTTGAATGAAAACTCAAGCATTAAATAGTAACATTTCAAGGTATGCCTAGCAGGAAAGTTCAATATATATAAAACAAGATCAACACAGAATGACCCTAGTATAGCAGTCCTTACACAGGCAAAGCCCAGAATCAATTTAAGTTTATTTTTACTAGAAGAAATATATAATATGCCCAGACTCACTATTTATTTCCTCAAGGCTTCACAGACAAAGTGCTGTTCTTCTGATAGTCTATCCCACATGTTTATTAAAATAGATATAACACAGTGAAAGGAAAACATAAAACTGCCAGAGGATCATTTTTAGTTTCAGAGATATTTTATACACCATCTCTCAGAACTTCTATTTATGGGTTTCCTTAATGGAGCCTTTCAGGGTTGATTTTAATGTGTTAAGTGGAAATTCCTTTAGTGTGTTACTGCAGTGTTTTCTTTATGACCTGCCCTCGTACATCACTTAGGTCTGGCTTATTACAGACAGCTGTTCACTGAATGGATGAAGAACTTCTCAAAACTAGTTGCTTTTTCTTACATTCTTCCTGAATTAAAATGCTGCTTTCTTTTAGTGCCTTTTTAGTCAGACACTTCTCCAGTGGTCCACAAACATGAAGGCTGAAGATACTATGATTTTTTTACCTTTTTTTGACATTTTTCTCCCCAGGGCTAGACAAGAGCCATGTGTACAAACATCCTGGCATCAGCCTGAAACCCAACCACTACCCCTGTAAAGATGGCAGCAAAAGCCATGAGAGCGACAGTGGCTTCAAGCAGATTAGCTGTGGCATCTGCAGCACCTGGAGGCTTGTCAGCAGGTTTAGCGTTGCTTCTGTCTCTCTCTGCCAGTGTGCTCAGGACTTCCTCAGCTGTTTAAAAATTTGAGCTATGTTAACTCTTGGACCAGCCATTTACCTGAGCCTTCAAAATCCAGATGGGTTTAATTTAGGCAAAGTACAGTAATAACACCTGGAGCTCTTCATGAAGAGCCTGCTGTCATCCTCCAAGTCATTCTGGCTTGAAGCTTGCTCCCCTGTTCTTGCAGTTAGCACATCTTCTTGACTAAGAGACAGAGCTCACAATCAGCCTCAGCCTCTGCCTCTGCTCTAGAAGATGCCCTCCAGCAGTGTGACATAGAAAGCCTTTCTGTGCTGTGTTGAGCCAGGACAGCCCACCACACTGCCCTTCCAGCAGAGACTGCATAGGTAACAAAGGCATCAGCTCAGCCTCTCCAGACCTGGTAGAGACCCAGCAGCCTAAAGGTGGTACAACCATGTTGGCCTCAAGCACATTTGAAGGTCAAGCCCCAAACAAGGAATGTCTGTTGATGGGGCTATTCATCACAGAAGTATGTATATAAGGACATCTTACAATGTGTGTTTTTGTGCCTAGGTATGTATTTATAGAGTAGGTAATCCTACAGGAATCCTACTTATTCCCTGGAGACACCCCTCCATCCCAGTCACACATGACTGGTGGAGAAGGCTGAGTACCAGGAAAGTCTGCCACTGCATGAGACAGGGCAAGTAAGTCAAAAGGGGCAGATAGTCACATTAACGTGTTCTTTGGGAAGCAATGGTAATTTGGAAGCATTTTTTTCTGTCCACAGCATGCCAAACAGGAAAAAAAAAACCAACAAACCACCACAAAACCAAAGAACCCCTGAAATCAACAAGAAAAAAACCCCACAAAGAATTCAAGCAGCAAGTACTGAAGGCAAATCCTGCTCACCTCATTCCTGGAAAATACTCCTAAGCATCCAATAATTAAATCCCTCCTTTGGCTTCACATCAGCAAGAGAAAAACCCTGCTGGATCCTGCCCAGCAGGACTTACTCTTGTAAGACCAATGGGAAGCCGCCTGGTATGAGGGAAATCATGCCTGCCACTGGTGTCCTGCCAGCCCCACTACCAGCTCTGTCCTTCCAGGATCTTTTGCAGTGACTAAAGCCCAAACTCTGGGATAAACAGATAAACTCTTACCATCTGCATTAAAACTATTAGCTTAAAGCAGTCTCTCAAGCTACATGCTGGGTAATACTAAACCTCTCCAGCACCTTCACCTTCACACAGCTGCCTCTTGCTCCCCTTGCAGAATCAGAGCCAATGGCAGTTAAACCACACATGTTCGTATAGTAAATCATCCTGGAAACAGCTATTACTGAAATACCTCAGACAAAAGTGGAGATATGTTATTTCCATGGTATAGATTCCAATATTCTCTCATAAGTATTTGATTACGTTACAAGTCAAATAGGTATCACACCAGCAGAATACGCTTATGGCAAATGTAATATAAAGCTTAACTAATGGCCCTATTTCCCTGAAAGAGCACATGAGGCTGATAAATAGTCTCATGAGGTCACGTTATCTGTTGGAGTAAATCAGTTAAGTTGTGTCTCCCTTGCCAAAAGAGAATTTATATTCTGATACTGTCCTTAAAAAAAAAAAGTTTATTATTTTTATGTTATATGTCTCTAACTTTCAGACACCTGGAAGAAGGACCCCGTTTCTCAGATACTTGCACCATACCAGGAATTTACCATTTTTTAGCATGTTATTAAAGAGAACAGAAGCTTTTCAAACTGATGCACAAACAAAAGCTACAAACCTATGTGCTGCCTGAAGCAGACTCACTATGCGAATACACGTCATCTTTAGATGGAAAGGCCCCTGAGCAGTGAGGAACAAACATGGCCACAGCCTTAGTTTCAATGACTTTTAGAGCCGTGCCAACAAGTGCGACTTCCAACAGTTCAGCAAAAAGTTGACATTTTTAAAAGGGGTGTGCCGTATGTTAATCATTTCTAACCAGAGACAGTTTCTCCACATCTACTGTTCTGGCTCATTTCCTTACAATTAAGGACTCCATTTTACCCAACAGCTACAATACAGATGTGATGCTTTGGCAGTGACCTACTCTGTCATGCCCTTTCTGTATGCGCAGTGAAAGCCGTAACCAGTCCAGCAGTTCAAGATCCAGATAGACAAAATTAAAGCCAGACTGTAACAGAAGTGCACAGTAGAAGCAGTTGGAAATTCAAGTCTGCCAAAGAGCTATACAGAAATTACGTCCCTTGATTTAATTTACACTAAAGAACAAACTTAACCAAACAGCAAGGCAATATCGAGTGGTGAAGCAATTTGAAGGACTAGTCACAGTTGATTAAACCTCTTGTAAGCGAGTTTTGTTAACTTATGTTCTGGAGAAAAGTACATTTTGGTAGCTAAGTGGACGATGGACAAACCAATTTTGCCTTTTACCAACTTCTCCTGCAAGTAGGGTTAGGTAAAAAACTTTTATGTTCTAGTTCATTACTCAGAGTTGCTGGACTCTGAGACATTGCAAGATGCTGGATTCCATAATTTCACTGAAACTTCCAGAAATACAAGACATAGAAGGCAGGGCTATTAGACACCTTTTAAAGCATGGAGTTGTTGTGTCCCCAACACAAGAAGGACATGGACCTGTTGGAGCAGGTCCAGAGGAGGGTCACGAAGATGATCCAAGGATTGGAACACCTCTCCTACAAGGACAGTCTGAGAGAATTGGGCTGTTCAGCCTGAAGAAGAGAAGGCTCTGGGGAGACCTTCCTGCAGCCTTCCAGTATCTGAAAGGGGCCTACAAGAAAGCTGGGGAGGGACTTTTTACAAGGGCTTGTAGTGATAGCACAAGAGGTAATGGGTTCAAACTGGAAGAGGGTAGATTTAGATCAGAAATGAGGAAGAAGTTCTTCACTATGAGGGCGGTGAGTTACTGGAGCAGGTTGCCCAGGGAAGTTGTGGATGCTCCATTACTGGATGTGCTCAAGACCTGGTTGGATGGGGTTTTGAGCAACCTGGTCTAGTGGCAGGTGTCTCTGCCCATGGCAGGGGGGTTGGAACTAGATGATCTTTAAGCTCCCTTCCAACCCAAATCATTCTACGACGTTATGATTCTATGGAGACCGAGCTCCACAGAGCAGCTTTCTTGGTTCTGCAAAATAGCAACTGACAGCCATTTATTTATGAGCATGAAGGAGGCTCATAACACACCTTCCAACACGTAGCATGAGCAACAAGTAGCACCCCACACTTTTTACATATCTTATAGTTTCTCACAAAGTTCTCCAGCCTCAATCAGCCATGCCTCACCTCAAGCATCTTCTACTCCCTCCTTCCAGTGATGCTCCTCAAGGCATGTACCAAACACTGTCATTCCCCTGACTTTCCCTCCCACCTCTACAATGAGCTGTGTGCCCCTGCCAAAACAGACTATTTATTCCTCCTATTCAGAGTCCTAACTCTTTCCTAATCCCCCACAACAGTCCGATGCTCTCCCTGATTGCTCTAAGTACAGATGTCCTGGCAAAGACCCTTAGCACAAACAGAGCTTATGCTGACAGCAGCATTTTTCTCTGCTCGACATAGTTTAAGGTTTGGAGAAGTGACACAGCTAGGCCAAGCAAAGCTCACTTCACACCAGCTACAGCCACTGTAGAGACACCAACGGGAGGTCAGGAGGGGGTAAGAGAGACAGCTCTTGCTCACCTCCACTCACCATGTCAAGGCCAGCAAAACTGCATTATACAGGCTACTCACAAACCCTATATGATACAGAGTTACAAGACTTTTTGTATGTTCCAGAACCACCACTAGCATCCCTTCTTCACCAACTATTTTTTTGAGATGCTTGAAGAATTTTTTCAGGCTTAGAAAGCCAGAGTCCTCCCATGCAGTACTGGGACAGCTTTGTTCCCATCATGTTTTGTTCATTTATGTATTCTGCTGCTCTCTTGAACTACTGTTTCCTCTAATTTCCCTTCTACTGAAGTAGCTGTACCAATTCTAACAAGTAGCCATAGCAACATAATCTTGCAGAATAAAGAACAAAATAATCCTATGATCAGAAATCTAAATTAGAAAAATGAAATGGAAATAATGTGTTCTTAAAGCCTGGAAGTAAGTGACCACTGGAACGGATTACAAATAGATATGGTAAACTCTCCGACACTTAGGAACTCTGAATGCACACAAGTGGATGCTATACCTAAAAGTCAAATTTACAGATAAATTGCTAGCAGGAGAAGCTCCACACCATGTATTATGAAAACAGTGAGATTAAGAAAGTAAAAAAAATAAAACATTGTTCCCAATCTATATGAGAAACCATCAATCTATTGGGATCAGCACCTGTATTGAGCTGTCCCAAACACAAACCCTGGTTTGAATTGTGAAGATTCACCACCAGCTCCCTCAGGATGGACGTGCAGCAACCATTTCTGACCCAAACCCTGTGGGTGTCATGGATGGGGAGAGGTCAGCACCACTGGTGATCACCCATGTGAAAATGCCTTCCTGGGAGGGTGGGACTGGCCTTCAGAGAAAAGGCACCTGCCATGGCAAAATTCACTGTTTCATTAACTGTAGCAAAAAACAGCTTTTTATTTTACTATATCTAACGTCTAAAGGTTCTTCAAAGAGTTACACCAAATTTTCAATTTAATATTCCACAAAGAAATTAGTGCTGGGATCTATTTTTTTTTTCTAATGATACTTAACATGTAGACTCTGTATGTACAATTGAATCCCAGATCCTTAGATATACTTAATCTTCTAAGCACCCTCAAGGAGATGGTACTAAATTCTAAGGAAGAATGATGGGAATGGGGAGGTGGAGAGTGAGTTGAAGGGGTACCCTGAACTTGGTCCAAATAAATCCAGGAATACATTACCAACAACTGACTTATTTTCTTTACAGTAATTGAGAATAAGGACTTGTACCAGATTTATTGCAAAGAGGATGTACTGATTCTTATCTCTGAAAGGTGATACAGACTGTCTGGACTGCTAAATTAGCCTGTAATCTAATCTAATCAATGAAAGACACATCAAGTGCTCCCACTCAAGCTTCCCCATCAGCTGCAGGCAGCTGAAACAATCACAGCTGAGATTCTCAGGGACTGCTTAGACCTGGTATTCTTGAGAATAAGATTACCTGCTCCTTTCCCTTTCAATTTCACTTTCAAACTGATGTGCGCCAAGGGCAGCTACCCAGGCTATGAAATGCGGTATAGCTTCTGAGTACAAAGCATTTCCCTAACTGCATATTTGCTAGCACCAAAAAAGAAAGGTGAAGTGTTTTCTCCATACATTTACTGGAAGTGTAAGGAATAACTATGCATACAATTTACAATCACTGAGATTTACAGCCCTGACTGTAGTAAGCATTTATTAAGTGCCCTGTGCCTCACTTTTCCCCTATACTTGCAAGAGACACACTTTTCTGGATATGTTTTCTATTTTGTTAACCCTCAGAATCTCCTGTTATCACTACTTCGCAGAAAGAAACATGAAAACATAGGTAAGATAGAAAAATACAGCCAAAAAGTAGCCCATGTCTATTTTACACTATTTCAACATGTAATTCATGCAGGCATAATTGCTTTGCTTCATCCAAAGAAAATTTTAAAAGGGCAGAATCCTTACAATTCTTACAGAAATAATGTTTGGAAAATAATACAAGTTACAGACTGCTCCGTGCTTATCTTTACATTGCTTTAAAGCTGTGAATTACTCCCAGAACAGCTACACAACATGACTATAGTCTACTGTCCATATGCTAAAATTCACTATGTTGCCTGTCTCTGGAAAATTTCTGCAAACCAGAGAGGCTGTAAGAGCTACTTCTTAAGGGAGCTGTATGCCCTAACTTGCAATTGTGTTAGCTTAACTGGGAATCACTTAAAAGCAATAAAAAACTCTAGCAACACTAAGATGCTCCTTTTCCTGCTGAGTATCTTCCACCATCATCATCATAAGCTCGTCCACATACATTTAAGTTAGGAAGTGATGCAAGCTAAAAAATACCCTACAGCCAGCTAGCAAAACACACATTGAGGTTTTTAATCCACATCCAAATACAGCATCATGCAGAGGGTTCCTGTCTGACATTAGCACAGGCTAGGTCAATTTTTCATTTTTTCACTAAACACATAAAGAATACAAGTAAGAACAACCAGCTTGGTTACAGAGCACGCCAAGGGACTGCTTTCATCTAGGATGCTTTGATAAAAACAAACACCTTTTGTGTCTTGAGAGCCACCTTAATGTAATGTGCTTCACACAGTACAAGAGGGGCTGCTTGATTTTCCAAAGTGCTTATTTAAGAAGACCCAATTTAACAGAACTGCAGGGAAATTAAATGTACAAACAATAGCAGTCGTGATGATTTTAGCTGCCTTCCATGCCTGCCAATATACACTGTACAAGGAGGCTGTGTTGTCTCTCACATAGGGAAATTCTTTGCGCTCCTGAACACCGGTCAGAAGCTCCATCTTGATGTACTGAACACCTGAGAAGCCATCTGGAGCTGGCAAACCCAACACAAGCACTTCCCCCAAGCCTGCTCACTGGCTGCTTTCCTCCCTGAACTAATGGCCAAGCTGCGAAGGAAAGCTCATGGGAATTAAACCCTGCAGGCAGAAGAGGTCCATCCATACAGATGAGGAGAGAGCAGGATTTCTTTAGGGCTCAAGTCTTTCCTCACCACCACCTCCTGCTCCCCTTGAACTCTCTGTCCTACAGCTTCTTCTAAAGCAGCATCACCTGTTGTTGTCACCTGTGCTTTCAAGGCACCCTGGCCAACCCCACAGATCAGGCCTATGCAAACTGATTTATACAACTTTAGCTTAGAAGCTGGACTGCAACAGGCTGATGTCCTCCAAGGTAGAAAATGAGATGACAGAACAGCCCAGGATACCTATTAAACTTGTTAGAGTAGGACCTCTCCCATTGGGCTTTACAGTTGTGCCACCCCACACCAGCACAGCTACTGCAGCTATGCTACCCTGAACCCTTCAGCAAATAATTTTAATTTCTACTAGCTGAGATGATCAACACAGCAAAAGGGGCAAGTGTTAAAATGAAATGTTGTCCACCCTTTCCCCCCCTCGCAGACCTTCTTCCTCCCACCCCAGTGCCAGCCCTGCTGCCCACACACAGTGCAGAGGGCTGAGGGGAGCATTTTCTGCTCCCTTCCTCCCCGCACAGGAATGCAGGAGAAACTACAGTTCACTGCTGAGCTGGTAAATGCCTCATCTTACTGAGCAAGCAATTTTAGGAAGGACACTATATAACAGATGAGCTCCAGCAGTCCACCGTTGGGTGTACTGAGCCATACTGACCGTATCTTCACTGTTGATAACCTCTAGGAAATATTCAAACCCTTTCCAGAAATGCACAATGTGCTGGGCAATACCCACAGCCCTGCTGCACTGTGACATATGCCCCTCATGCTTTACACCTTGCTCTGCATTTGCAAATTCCGCTTTCCTGGTCAGGAAGTCACAAGAAAGCCTCAGAATCTCCCTGAAAATGTAAATGTTGCATTTTGACTCTGGAAACAAATGCTGGCATTGCTCTGTTAATTGGAGAAAGATCCTAGAGAGGAGCTGTGCAGGGGTCTTGCCCTGCTCTAACACAGGCTGCTTTTTTCACTACACAACTCTCTAAGAAGTCAGGAAATGGCAAAATCTTATTGTCTGGAAGGAAAGGATAATCAAGGCTCTCCCTCCTATACTTTAAAGGGAAAAAAAACTTTTGGATTTTCCTTCCTTTAGTCATAAAAAGACCATTTTAGACAGTGCTACTGAAGAAAAAGCTTCAAAGTGGGAAACTGAATTGCAGAGAATTGTTTTAAAGTGCCTGTTCACACAAGCCATTCACGTAGAGAGGTTCCCTGCTGAAGGAGCAGTGTCTCTCAAGGCAATGCTGTAGCCAACTCTCCTTTTGGTTACTCCACTGAAATAGCAAGAGAAAGGCAGGACAAAATACTGAGTTCGGTGTCAGAATATTTTAACTCTATATTAGGATGCCTAGCAAAACATGCTCTTGATTTACAAATTCAATCACAGAAACAATCACTGAGGCACATCAGTCTTCACAGAGCAAAGAAACACAAGAAAATAGTTATGTCAATGAAAGGAGGGGAGAGAAGGAGGCTGCTGTGAGTCCATGCTGAAACGGCTTCATCTCCGCTCCTACCAGGAAGAAAACGGAAGTTTTTTTAAGACTCATACAGCAGCAGCGTGTTCAGGTGCTGTTACTGCAGGCACTACACAGAGGGAGGGAGGCTCTTGTAAGCACTTTATACATTCCTCTTTAGATCACACCAGAGGTCAGCCGTTGCCTGGCCTGCACCCCAGGAAGCCCTTAAACTGCATAAACAAACCACTGTCAGAATTTAGATGCAGCAGCCTCAATTCAGACCTCAAAGAGTTCATACTAAGACTTCACAAGTGGTTCAGCTGCAGCGAGGGAGGACAAGAGGCACTTTGGTCCCGCGAGCAGCACACAGGAAGGGGAGATGCAATTGCCCTCAGCTTCTGAAATCCTCACAGAGCACTGACTCCTCCACAGTTTTCACTGTCATGTGGACAGCACCAAATAGTTTCTCAGCATACACTACCATGGATGACATCTTCTCACCTTTCCTCCTCTTCAAACTTTTGCCAGAACTTTATGCCCTAGTGGGCTGTTCACGGCTGCTCCTCAGCTGCTCTTCCCTTTGCTCCTCAGAATTAGCACCAGAAAGACACACGTGAAAAAACGTGTGGTACTGAAATCTCTGACAGGCTGAGCGAGGCAGGAGCGGCTGCGGCTGGGAGGAAGGCGATGGCACCGGGGAAGAAGGCGCAGCAGCATGCCTCAAATGCCACTGACCTCCGGTTAAATTAACTTCTGGGCAAATATGTAATCACTTTATCAAACACGCACCAAGGGCATTTCTGAAGCTGTTCATTCTCTCAGGTGGAGCATGTAAATTAGTCCTTATGAGAATACAAGGATTAAAAGCCTGTGAACGCCTCTCTTCTCATGAACTCGCTGTCCTGGGGAACCAGGCTCTGCTTCTGCTCATGCTCTCCCCAAAATCCAACCCGTTCTGGGGGGACAACCTCCCTCCATGCCTCCTCCACGTACAACAACGTCTGCTGCTCGCCCCGGGCTCGGTTTCTAAGGCTACTTCTTACAAAACTGTTGCAGTCACCCTTGGAAAGGAAACGAAAGCGGCTGCTTTGCAAAGATAGCTAACGTCTCAGTGAGGCACCTCCAACTTCATTCAAGTCTCTTTTCCCCCTTCTTCCCTAGTCGGGAGTGGGGTGGTGGAAGGGGGAAAGTAAGAATTTGACAGCGGGGGTCTGGGCATTTCGAGCTGGCTTGGGAAAAGTCCCCCAAACCTTTCTTTGCTTACGGCCCGAGGGGGATCCTTTATTCCTCCTCTGCCGGAACCCAACTCCCCCCAGCTTTCTTGGGCTGAAAGATCCTGGAGATCTCTCGCCGCGGCGGGGGTTGCCCAGGCTCCAGCTATGAGCCCTCAGCCCGGGAGCCAACCCGCCGCCAAGGTGGGGAGGGAGGGTCTGGCAGCCGCGCACGGACGGGGCTGGGGGGGCTCCGGCAGCCGCACTCGGACGGGGCTGGGGGAGGATCCGGCGGCCGCGCACGGACAGAGCTGCGGGAGGGTCCGGCGGCTGACAGGAGGACGTAAAGTTCAAGCCCAGCTCCCCGGCAGCCCGCTCGTCCCTTCCCGAGCGGCAGCGTCCTTAGCGCCTGCCGTCGGGACTCGCGGCGCTGCTCGGGGTGGGGGAGAACAAACTCTCCCCGCTGGAAAGAAGCCCGGAGGAGCGGTACGCGAAACACGGGGACACCTCTTCACCTCCCGGGTCGGCTCCGCCGCCTCTTTGCAGCCGAGACGACCTGACCCAAAGACTCCTGCCCCGGGGTGTTTCTGGCGGCCGAGTTGTCCCCAGTCCCTCGCCCCATCCCCGGTCCCTACCTTCCAGCAGCACCTCCTTGCCGGCCCGCTTCAGCGCCTGCACCGCCTCGTCGTGGGTGGCATCCCGCAGGTCGGTGCCGTTGACGGCCAGGATGGCATCGCCCACGTAGAGGGCCTGGGTCTGGTCGGCCGCCAGCCCCTTGAAGATCTTGCTGATGAGGATAGGCATCTTGTTCTCCTTGCCCCCCTTGATGCTGATGCCCAGCCCGCCCATCTCCTGCTTCAGCACCTTCACGCACCGCTTCTTGTTGGAGACGGCCTCGGGCACCTGCTCGGGGGGGTCGGTGAAGGCGGTGCGCACCGCCGTCGCCCCGCCGCCGCCCTCAGCCCCGCGGCACGCCGCCCCATCGCCGCCCAGGCCGTTGTGGGCCGCGCCGTCGGGGCGCTCCTC